>JACAXG010000216.1:480197-490530 GCA_018881555.1 Amblyornis subalaris | reverse complement strand
ATAGTTCTGCCTCAGGGACACACAGCAGGCCTGGAGCGACGTTAATCAGAAGAGAGAGACATTGCAGCAATGGCAATGACACTCTCAAATTCTAGTGAGTACGCAGTTTCTGGTTGTTTTTTTTTCCCTGCAGTGCCTGTTCTTGAGGTGCCATTTCCTGCCCCCTCAGGGACCAATCCCCTCCCTCCACACAGATAACACAACTTGCCCAGAATTTCATATATGTTCTTTTAAAGATGAAGTTTCCTCTTAATTTTAACCCTTATGGATGCTAATTGCTGATCACAACTGAACCTTTTATATGACTGCTAATTTCTTTTTGCCACACTCCCAAGTCTGATGGATTTAAAAAAACCAACAACGAAAGTACGTGGTAAGACTTTTTGGTTGTCCCCATCCTGTACTAGAAGATTTTAAGGAGAAATGGGAAGTTAGAAGGAGGTGGGGGTTCTGTACAGCCCACCCTGTTCGGCCCTGGCCGGGCCGCTCCCCCGGGCATGGTGGCCGCCTCCCCTCAGATGGCGCTTCCCGAACACAGCGATTTGCCCAAACTGTTCCGTAACAGAAACACACTCGTGCAGGAGCACAGCCAACATAAAGTCTGGACTTTGTTAGACACGGCAGCGGTGGTTGTTCCGTGAGCTGAGGCGGAGCAGCGCAGCTCTCAGGGCAGAGCTCCGCGCCCGCCCCGAGCCCCCCCAGCTCCCGCCCTCTGCAGCAGGAGCGGCTGTGCCGAGCCAACACCTCAGTGCCGGGGGTTGCTTCCAGTTCCTGAGGGAAAAACTTCTCCAAAGCGCGTTCTGTGCCTGGGTACTGCAGCTCCGCGGGGGAAGCCTGTGCCCGGAGCAGATCCCGCAGTGTCAAACACGGGCACTTCCAGGAACGCGGGACCTGCCACGGAGCCCTCCCGGCCGGGGGCCCAGGGCCAGCAGAGCCGGGGCTGCGAGGACAGCCCAGGGCACTGGCCCAGAGATTTCACTACTCCCTGGTTGGRTTTGCTTTTTTGAAAACAAAAACCTTTTGTCCACGTACCAACATGACATGATGAAGCTGCTGTTGCTGGCACACACCAAATCCTGCTCCTGCCAAGCAGCCAAATCTGCTGGCTGAGAAGGGACCGAGGTTTGGGTCTGAGCTGGCACTGTTTTGTTACCTGAGAAACTCAGAAAGACATTTCAGTTCACATGGACCTGGATCTCRGAATAGACACATTCCCGGGAGCCCTTCTGCCTCTCAGGGGAGCAAACACTCAGGAAGAAGCAGTGGGTGAACAGGGGAAGAACTCAGCATTAAATGCAAAATCCCCAAATCTCATCTCAATCAATTTTAAAAAGTGACTTTCACATTGGCAGCAACACGCTCAGAAAAATTTGTATCCCCAATGACCCCTGCCCCACAAGCCCATGAACTGAATGAGCCCAAATGAGGAACATTATATAAACAGTAAGGACTCAAAGATAAACCAAATCTGGAGCTACTCCTCTGCATTTCAAATTCCTGACTTCAAATACAGACTCTAATCCAGTTCTGAAAGAGATATTTACACATAAACTGTGAAGGAAATCATCTCACCTGAACTTGGATTTCATCATTCTCTTGCCATGTTGTAGAACTGGTTGGCTGCAGGATCAAGGACCTTCACCACAACTTTCAGCCCTGTTCTTCCCTTGACTCTGCCATAAACATCCACTGCAAAGYTGTAGTTTGCAGGAAGCTGAAAAGAAGCCTTGGACAAGAGAAAGGGATTYAAGATTGACTCAGGGAAAGCCTGGACATTGGCACACAGCAAAGACCACATGCACTGCTGACCACTGATCCTGGATTTAGAGCCAGTGGAGGCAGCAATATTCTCTCACTTGCCCTGATGGGGCAGTTCCCTTTTCCCAAGGTGCACACACGTGCAGTATACACACACACACACACACACACACACACACACACACACTTTACCTCACTGTGCCTTGTCCTGACATCCAGAGTGTCCCTCTTGGTGACAGACCAGTGGAACGTTAACCCTGGGACGGCACTGCCAAAGCAGAAAGGAGTCTGACTGCTGGTGATGCCCATGACATAAACTGGCATCTAGAAAGACAGAAACCAGCCTGCTTAGGTGATACCAGGATGCAAACCAAACACCTGCACACAGCAAAGAGAATTAAACTCATTCACTGACCAAGAGATGGGGTCTCTTATGAAGAAAATGGTTTGGCTGCTGCTTATGCTGCAAAGATGCATCACACAGAAGACTCAACCCTGTAGTAAATTAGGTTCCAGGCGTCTGGCCGGACTCCGTCTATAAGCCAGGCAAAGTGCTCGAGGCCTTGGTGCCGCTCCGGGGAATGGGTGGGTGTCTCACCCTGAGGGTGCCCGCTCAGTTGGAGACTGACACCAAGACACAGTTGACACAGGAACACAAGCAGAAGATGAAGGGTTAGGGAGCGGGGTCTGCACACTCTCTCCTTTATCGGGGAACTGGAAAACTACGATCCAAGCAACAAAGAGTCTGAAGCAGAAACCCCCTGAAGGTCAGGGTTGCATCAGGTTTTGAGGGGAGAGGAAATGGGGAGGARCAAGGGTACACAACCAATGGGATAAGGGAAAAGGGGAGGATCTGAGGGTCCAATATCCAATAAAGTCAACTGAGGGGAGGGTACATAAAACACGAACCAATCAACAGTTGAATATACCAGAATTTTCTAGAACAAAGGGTGGTATCTTAGCTTTAACTGACAGCTTGCTCCCTGCTCTAATCTTCGAGGCAAGGGAGAGAGAGAGAGAGAGGGGGCGGGGATTCTACATCTGTCTCCTCCTCTGACTCCTCCTCCGAGAAGGAGGGCTCCACGTCAGAGGCGAGGTCTACCATGCTGGCAACAGCAATCTGTGGGGAATCACCCACCACACCTCCCCCGTTTTTATTAATTAATTTGAGTAACTTAAGGTAAATGAAGCACTTGACAATGAAACATACCAGGGAAAGGTGGAAAATAAACAAAACAATCAGGCCCACATCTCGCGCGATAGAAGCACCCCATTCAGATAGTCCCGCCTCGGGGAGAAGTTGCTTTAACCAGCTTCCTGATGTTTTGGCTGCCACGCTGACCATGGATGTTACCGTCTGGACTGTGTTGTTAAAGGCTTCCTGAATCCAGTCATCGGCTTCATTCTTAATATTATCGATGAGCGAGTGCATCTCTTGGATTGAGCGGTGGATGCTCTCTGATTTGGATGCTAAGTCAAAACAGTACATGCCGTCAAAATCTTTACACCCATGCCCGTGTGCCAGAAGCAGAAAGTTGATTGCTGCCCAATTTTGAAGGGTGGCTTTCCTGGTGATTTTCTCCTCTGAGAGGAGGTCAGTTAGGGCTCTCGAAGTAAGTTCCGCCTGTTTGGTCACCCAACACTCTAAGTGGCCTAATTCGTTGAGTGACTTTGCAGCCGCCACCCAGAGCAAAAATATCGAGGCTGCTATTCTTTTGGACTTAACCCAATGATAAATTGAAGCATCACAGTCTGGATCAGTTCTTTGTGCACCTCTTTTTGAAATTTTTCTATTATGCCAAATCGGAATTTGAGTCATATTTGGTGTTATCAGGGTGAGATGCCCTAGGGTGCACGGACCTCCTGTCAGATGGGATGGAATTCTGGACCATGCGCAATCTCCACAAATCAAAAATATACCGCAGGGCAACTTAAGTGGGTTGGGGTTATGCTCATTGATTGAGGAGGGAGAACTCACATGGGCTAAATCCCTGCACCACTGATTGGCAGTCAATTCAAATTTAGTTTGTTTTACTGGTTGATAAATTTTTGGATCGTGGTAGCGAGGGCTTGGAGTGAATTCAAAATGCACACAACGGGGTGCTTTAAGTGATCCAATTAATTCCAATTCTTGAGGTTCTTCAGCCAATCGTTCTAATGTCTCAGTCCACTCCCTCCACAAGATGAGCGGGTTAATAATCGGGAGCTTCACCTTATTCGTAATGTGATTATGTGTATGTTCATGGAATGAGGTGACTTTGGTGTTTACCTCCCGATAGAGGTCGCGCAGGGTCTGAGGGAAATCGGGAATCTCTAACGGAACTCCCACCAGGGCTGTCGACAAGGGGTTGGCGATGGCGCCCGTCGACAGACACGTGTTTCTGCTTCATAGCGTGGGCAAGGGTGACCCAAACGTTCTTCTTGGGCTGCGAGACTATCCATTGGTCGGCGGGTTGAATTACAGCAGCCAGCAGGTATAGGAGCAGCAGGAATGGGCATGCGTGGATGAAGGCCATCTTACATCTGAAAAATATAAACACGTATCAATAACTTATATTCAGGTAGGGCATTCAGGGACAAAGGGCTAGGGAAGGGCCGCGAAATAGGTTTGGGAAAGGGAAGGACTTGACGGAGGAGAACGCGGGGAACTAGGAGCTGGGAAACTGGTGGTAGGCTGGACTTGGCTGGACTGTAGGTCTTCTGCAGGGCTTTCTTCCTCGCTGTCGTTGTCTTCTTTATTCTTCTTTCTTCTAAGGGCTGGGTCGCGAACGTCTTTGATGTTCCTGGTTTGCTCTCAGCTCGACCCCTTGATGTATGGTTTTATGAACTTCCCAGGCACCCATCTTGGTCCCCCAGGAGTGGACACACACCCGTACCCTCTCCCCCAGGTGACAAGGGGAAAGGGACCCACAATCTTGAGGGTATCTGGTTCCTTTATCAAAACCAACGGATGCTCCTTCAGCCTGGCTCAGGTGCTGTTACGAAAGTGCCTGAAAACCGGAGGATCCAGTTCCCGGTCCAAGCAGTTTAGGAAATTGAGGGTAAAGAGAGCCCTTGCGAGGCGAACTATGGGGGTCTCCACCTCAATCCCTCCCTTTTGCTGAAGAAGCATGCGTTTTAGGGTTTGATGCGTCCTCTCCACTAGGGCCTGACCCGTTGCGGAATGAGGTATCCCGGTGACATGGGAGATACCCCACTCCTGGAAAAACTTCCGCAACTGCTCCTAGATGTAGGCCAGAGCGTTGTCCGTCTTTATCCCCTTGGGAATACCCAGGACGGCAAAGGCTTGAATGAGATGGGAAATTACATCCTTTGCCTTTTCTCCCAAGTGAGCAGAGGCAAAGATGGCACCAGAAAACGTGTTGACACTCACATGTACATATTTTAGTCGGCCGAATTCAGCTATATGAGTTACATCCATTTGCCACAATTTCCTGCTGCCAAGCCCTCTGGGGTTAACTCCCAGCCCTAGGGAAGGGAGTTGTAGGGGTTGACAGCTGGGACAGGCCACAACTATAGCCCTGGCTTGGTCCCTCTTCAGGCCGAACATGCGGACCAGGGCAGGAACGTTTTGATGGAAGAGTGCATGGCTCAACTTGGCCTGCTGGAAAACATCAGGCAAGTTGGCAACATGCACCGGCGCAGCCAAAGCATCTGCCTTCCTATTCCTTTCCACGATAAACCCAGGAAGGTCAGTGTGTGATCTCACATGCATTACAAAATACGGTTGCTTTCGGTGGGATATAAGCTGCATGAGCTTTGAAAGCAATTGATTAATTTTCGGGGTGCTGGACTCCGTGAGCCAAGTGCCCTCCGCCCTGCACACTATTCCAGCCACATATGCTGAATCTGTTACCAAGTTGAACGGTTCTGGGAACCTGTCAAAAGCCCTGACGACAGCTGCCAGCTCTGCCACCTGTGGCGATCCTTTAACCACCTCCACGTCAGACACCCACTTCCGCGTGGTAGGATCTAACCAGTTTATGACAGACTTGCCCGAAGGGCTGGAGCCGTCTGTGAAAATGGTCAGGGCCTTGAGGGGTTCTCTGCTCAGAACCGACTTGGGAATAATTTTTAGATCCAAATTAAACATCTGATGTTTTGGATAGTGGATAGATAGCTGGCCAGAATATGAGTCCAGTGCATACTGGAGTTCAGCATTATTTTGGAGAATAAATTCGAGCGAGCCAATTGTAATCTCTGGAATGTAAATGCATGTAAAGTCACACCGTGCTAGGGTGGCAAGACGGGACCTTGCTTTACGAATGACTTGCGCCATTCGTTCCTGTTGCGTTGTTAGAACCTTGGTGGGACAATGTGGAAGGAAGACCCACTCGATGATTAGTAAAGGATCTTTCTGGGTCTTGTCCCACTGGTGGAGTAACCCATATAGATGGGGTATTTTTCCTAGAATAGCCAATTGGAAGGGCAATTTAGGGTCGAGTCGATGTGTCTGCTTATTTTCTAGTGCCCTCTGCATGGTGTTTATAGCCTCCTTCGCTTCGGGAGTTAAAGTCCTGGGTGCCGTTAAGTCAGTATCTCCCTTAAGGAGATTGTAGAGAGGGGCCAGGTCCTCCGAGGGAATCCCCAAATAAGGCCGAATCCAATTTATTGAGCCACATAATTTCGGCAGTTCGTGCAGATTTTTTGGAGAGTCAATTATTTTAATTAGTTGGGGATTGATGGTGGTGTCACGGATTTTCATTCCCAGGAATGTCCAGGGTGCCATCTTCTGGACCTTGGAGTCTTGAATTTCAAAACCATAACTCTCCAAAGCCCCCACAACTTTGGAGAGGGTCCACTCCAGATAACTCTGAGTGGAGGCACAGACCAGTATATCGTCCATATAATGGACGGTAATTGCATCAGCCGCCAGGCTCCAGACAGGGGACAGAATCTGCGCGACATACCACTGGCAGATGGTGGGAGAATTCTTCATCCCTTGCGGGAGCACCCGCCAGTGGAAGCGCCGGTTGGGTTCTTTACGATTAACTGATGGTACCGAGAAAGCAAATCTGGGGGCATCATCGGGGTGCAGGGGGATCTGGAAGAAGCAGTCCTTGATGTCGATGACTGCAATGCTCCAGTTCCGGGGAAGCATAGAAGGTGATGGTAAACCATGCTGCAGGGGTCCCATGTCTACAATGACTTTGTTAATTTTGTGGAGGTCGTGGAGGAGCCTCCACCTGTCCTTCCCCAGCTTTCGAATAACAAAAACCGGAGAATTCCAGGGGCTAGTTGAGGGAACGATGTTCCCCTTCGCCAGTTGCTTGTCCACGAGCTCGTTGAGCGCTCTCAATTTGTCTCCGTATAAGGGCCACTGGTCAACCCAAACTGGTGTATCCATGGTCCAATCGAGAGCTTGGGTCGCGCGCTCTGCAGGGGCCCCAACTAAAAATCCCAGACCTGAGGAGCCAATTCTATCTGGGTTCCCCATTGAGACATGACGTCCCTGCCCCACAGATTAAATCCCGAATTGATGACAAAGGGACACACCGAAGCGATGCACCCATCGGGCCCTTCTATTTGTATAACGTTTTTACTCCGTTCCGCCGGAATGTATCCACTCACGCCGCGAATGGCAACCGCAACAGATTGCTTTTCCCACGATGACGGCCAACTAAGTGACGAAATGACCGTCACGTCCGCCCCCGTGTCCAACATCCCTGCTAGGGAGACGCCCGAACCATGGCTCGAAAGCCAACAACTAACGACCGGTCTGTTGCTTCCTATCTCTTCGACCCAGAAGATAAACAGTGTTGCCGAGGACAAAACCTGGGTTGTGTACTCCATCACCCTCGCGATGGCCTGATTCCCAGGGAGATAAAGTGGCAGGTTGGAACATGCCACCTTCAGTGGAAACGACCCATCCTCCCTGGTTTTGATAAAGGACGGGGTGATTTCCAACTCCCGAGGACCACAGGTGTCTGGTAGCACGAGCACAAATTTATCCTTTATAGGTGTTTTAAGTTCAATAACATCAGTTCCTGTAAAATGCTGAGGTTTTATTGTCACAGCCATTGTGGTTGTCAAGTCCGGTGAAGTGTTGGCGGACGTCTTCTTCTCATTGCAGCACGGGTCCGCCATGCCGCACTGCAACTCTAGTTTCCCGCATTTGGGGAAGTTGTAGTGGGGTTAGAAGGGATAGAAGCAGGGGGGAAGGACGCGATAGGGATAGGGGGATTAGGGCAAGGCATTGGCTGTGCAAGGTTTCTTGATTGTGGGTTTCTGGGGTTAGGGTTATGAGGGGTAGGCCTTGCTCTGCAATCGCGCGAAAAATGCCCTTTTTTCCCACACTTGAAACAAGTGACTTCCCGCATGTCTATGGCATTGATGGAAGGCTCCCTTTTGGCTTACGGGAGGGAGGCCTAATAGTCATCCTCCTCCAGCAGGCCTCTGTCATTTGGTCTATGGTTGGAGGAGGATCGTGTGGGAGGGAGAGAATTATATCCCAGCAGATCTCATTTGCTCGGGTTTTGGCCAACTCAGGTAAGAGCTTCTCTCTGGCTAAAGGGTCATCGATCTGCTTTTCCATTGCGCCTTTTGTTAATGAATGATATAAACGACTTGTATGGGCCCTGATAAATATTTGTATATGACACTTGTGGAACCTCCATGGATGGAATACTCAGTAATGCCCGCTCTGCTCCACCGGCAATTGCTATTAGTGTATCCTGCGGGATTCGGTCCGCTTGGACCTGGGGCTTAGTGTAATCTCCCTCTCCCGCAAGCAGATCTAAAGTTAATTGAATCCCCGATGGACTTGGGAGAACCGGCAATAACTCCCACAGCTGTCGCTTCCAACCCCGTTCCCATACTAGGTATTCTGCACTAGTAAGTAGGGACGAGGCAAGCCTCTTGCTGTCCTTCGGGACTAGGGTGTTGGAAGTAAAGGTTGCATGTACCAAGCTTTTATAATATTCGCTTTCGCGGGAAAATTCTTTTTGGGCTTTCATAAGTTCTTTAATGTTGTTAAAGCCGAGCGGTTCCCATGTAGGATTCAATCGATTGGTATATCAAGCCGGCGCAGCGAAAGGAATGTTAAGGGGTTCCGAGCAGGCCTGCTTTCCGGCCTCGGTTCCAAATAAGGTGCCATAAGGATTGAAGGGGGGACCGTGGGAACCGGAAAGGGTGCCCTCAAAGGCGGGGTCAGGGGCGGAAGGGGTGGAGTCAGGGATGTGGGAACCGGAAGCTGAGAACGATGACGTGGAGGGGTAGGTGGGCATGGGAAGAAGGGTGGAGCCATAGGAATGTGGGTGGAGAAAAGGATTGGTAAAGGAGGGACCGCCCATCGTTCCCGTGACTGCCCACTGGGAGGAGTTAGGGAAATAGGTAGGAGGGTCAGGGGTGGCATCATTTAAGGGAAGGGTGGGGTGTCTCTGAGGGCGGGAAAAAGGATTGTGGGAAGAAGATGGTTGGGGGATGGGGGCCATGCGGTCGGCGCCATCTTGAAGGCTTAATCGGCTGCCGCCGCCATTTTGATGGTGAGGGAGAGAATGGGAGAACCGAACTTTGGACTTCACAACTGGGGAAACGGGGTTAGGGGAAGATTTTTTAGGTGTGCCTGGAGTAGAAGGCGCCTTTCTTTCCATGGCAGGGGTAGAAGCAGTAGAGATATTGTCAGGAGGCAGGTAGCAACCCTGAGTGTTAGGACTTCTACCAGTATCTCTACTCCCTCTTGTAGGTTTTGGGAATCGGGAAAGTCGAGGGGTGGAAAGAGGGGATCGGGTAGGAACTGGGGATTTCGGTTTTTCTTTTCTTTTTTGTCTTTTTTCTTTTTCTAAATTCCTAATGGTCACGGCCAGTATTGGAAGGTATTCAGCTACTGACCCGTTGCCCCTACTTTGGGTCTCACTGATTTTCCTCTCCACTTTTAGCCAGAATTTTAGTGATTTTACGTCCTCGAGGGACGTGTTTTTGAACTCCACGAAAATCCATCTTACTAATCTCTTTAGGCGACCCTTTGAAAAACTAATTTTCCTAACTTCAAGGGAGTATTTAACTCGGATATAGAACTCCCTTTGTTCCGCCGACAATTTATTTCCCATTTTTACTTTTATTGATGTCGGGCAGAACGACCCACCCTTGATGTGTGCAAAATGTGTAACTAAACAAAAACAGAGAGGAGCGATAAATTTCTGGGTGCCAGGGGATCTAACCCCGGCCTTACCCCAATTCTTTTACGGGTGCCAGGGGATCTAACCCCGGCCTTACCCCAATGTAATGGTACCAGGGGATCTAACCCCGGTCTTACCCTGTGGGCCCTTTCTGTGTGTGTGAGGGTTTTTCTCACCTCCTCCTCAGTGCTCTCTCTCAACCGAAGCTTCCACGCCAAGGTCCTTCTGCTTTCTTCTGGATGGTGTCCGCCCCAGGAGCACCACTTCTTAAAATAGAAGCGTGCTATGACTGGGGAAGTGGAAACAGCAACAAGTGCTGTTAGTCTCATTGAGTTCAGGGAGACAAGAGTCCCTTTGGATGAAATCCTCCGTTCTTCTTGTCCCTGTTCAGGCACCACTTGTAGTAAATTAGGTTCCAGGCGTCTGGCCRGACTCCGTCTATAAGCCAGGCAAAGTGC
>JACAXG010000216.1:417100-478845 GCA_018881555.1 Amblyornis subalaris | reverse complement strand
TTACTGCTGCACAGAAATCAATGGTCTGCCTTAAAAATCACWTAAAAAATTTACTTGGGACATGCATTTAGAGGTGGGACAGTGTCTGACCAATGGCCTGCCCTAAAATGGCAGAGTGACCCCATGGCCTGCCCCAAAATGGCAGACCGACTCCACTTGGCTTCAATCAATCAACTTGATGACAAGAAATAAAGCCAGTGCACAGATCATACAATTAGAACTTACAATAGATATTTMATCTCCTACTAGTAAATCTCTTTATCTTCAGAATACTGAATCCTGAATCTGAATATTGAAGCCTGAATCCTGAGCTGCACTGGTGAATCTCTCGTTGTGGACACAACTTGAATGCCATGAATTAAATCAACGATGGCATCACAGCGAAGCACTTGTCCAGTCACTTCAAGAGACATCAGAAAGAGCACAAGAAATCACAAAACTGGATGTGCTCATCAAGAACAACAACAATGATGCACCTCAAATTTAGCCAGTGACACAACACACTGAGACYGAASGAACTGAAACTTGGTCATGACCTCGATGAAGAAACTCGTGGTCAAATGGTGGCTCAGAAGGCAAGAAAAACAGTTCTGTTCCTCACTGAACTTCAGAATAGATCTGTAGAAACTCTGATTTCCAGCTACACCAACAGTTACAGGCATTGTCTCTGAGTGCTTATGCAGAGTTGCTACAKTGCCMCYCTCAGAYCTGATTCACGTCCCAGAGAAATTAATGACTTTTACCCACAGACAATAAACCMCCATRAACTCCTTCYGTTAGTGACTGCAAGGCATTTAATTGACCATCTGGCTTTGCCTATCTGGCACTATAAAAACTAACCAGGTATATTGTGACAGACACTGTCAGACAAAAAGGCACTTTCCATCTTTTGAAATGCAAAGCATCTGAATTTGCTTTCATAATTTTTAGTKCACACTTTATATATTTCATCCACCCCCTCTATTTTTTAAATTTTTTTTTTAATAATTACTCTTACCCTGGATGTATCATTGTTGTGGTTTAAAGCCAGGTGGAAATTAAGGCCYGTGGAGTTGCTCCTATTCCCCCCAACCCATCAGGAGAGAGTGAACGACACAACCTTCCCTATAATCCACTGAGCAGGCTGGGACATTATAGTGTGGATTTTATAAAGGTAAATAATTCTAACTGGAGCAGTAGAAAAGACCAGGCTGTCACAGCAGAACTTAACTCACTTTGACGTTAATCCCTTCATAAGAAAAAAATAATAATTACACTGGAGAGAGCAACAAATACTCTCCTGAGTTTTACTGATTAGAATGAAGGGCTGAGTGGGAAGCAGAAATGGAAGCCTGGGACACTCAGCAGGTGAGCAGGCAGGGAGATGAATTACTTTTACCTGTTACTTTGGTGATTTTTCTAGCTTTTCTGGCACTGAGAGAAGTCAGAAAAGTCTCTGCTCCCTGCTGCTGCTTTAAATCACAACACACCCCGAATCAAGATGSCATAAACTACCCTTAATGCAGCACTTACACAAGAATTGGTGTAATCAGGGTTCCTAAATGAGAGGGGTGCTAATTGCTGGTCATTGGCATCCTTCAGCTGATGAGCAGCCTATTAGCCTGGGAAATGAGAGAGGTTTAGCACTGCGGTGCTGTGTGATCAGAGCCTCTTTGTCAAAATAACTGCCTGTGGAATAAAAACGACAAATGAGCTGTTCCTTACACATGGAGTTTTCCTGAGATGMTTGAAAAACATGCTTTTCTTTCGTGTTGATTGTATTTATTAGTCATATGGAAGATTGTGAGGAAAACAGAAGGGGTCATCTCTATTTGAAATTTATGAAGGATCCTTGGCTAAGTATTTCTGATTGCATCACGGTGCACTGAGTGTGTCTTGGTTYCCCTCTCACCTCTTCTATTTTTATACTTAAATATATGCATATATCTATCTATCTCATGGTTCTTCACCATGTAGGAGTTTTTATTGCAATACAAGTAAGAAACGTTATGTTGTTCTCAGGAAAATAAACACAAATCACATGTGGGAGTGTGATGCAGCAATATGTCACAACCAGATTGTGGGTGGATTCTGACGGCTCCTCTGGCCATGCACCAGGACACCCTGGAGTCCTGCTGCAGCTACTCAGAGTCAATGCAGGCTCCTCTCTGGCACTTTCTCTGCCTGCTGCTGGGGTTTACCTTCACTTCACAGATTCCTGGCTTCCTGAAGAGTTTCCTGGGCACAAAGCAGAGCAAGCACTGTGGCAGAATCCTGTCTCTTCCTTCTAATTTCTGTGAGTAGTGCATCCAGTTCTGGATCAATAGTAATTAAGTCAATTTTTTTAAATGTTGGTTGAAGTGACTAAAAAATAGATTTAAAAATACCATTGGGAAGTTCTTTAGGAAATTCGATCACCATGACTTGGAGGAGAGTTCTTCACCCTTAAAGAATAAACACTGAATATCCCTAACACCCCCCAGATGAAATGCTTCATGTAATAGTTCAATTCTTCCCTTTCATATCCACAGTTTGGCTTAATGCAGTGGTGTAGGATGATTATTTTGGAAGATGTGTGGCCTTATTCAACTCCACTGTACCACGGTGTCTTCTTATCATCATCCTATCATTGCCATTCAGCAAAGGAAACATCTGTTTAGGCGTGTCAGGCATGAGGCACTGGATTGTGCCAGGTGCTCATTTGCTAAAACAAACAACTCAAAACATTCATAGTCATTCATAGTTCTCAATACAGTTTGAGTGCCAGTTATCTGATAATTTGTGTCTAATTTGTGCCCTGATATTTGAGAACAGATAAAATGTCCTATCTAGTTACCACAAAACATCCCTATCTAAACCTGTGAGCACCTTATGGTGCCAGTGAGGAATTTCAGCTGAAGGCCTTTCACTCTGAAGGAGTTTCTGAATAGTTCTGAGCTTACCAAACCTCTGAAGCTTGGAATAAAGCCAGGTTCTTTAGTAATTAGTAGCCAGGTTCATATTGTGGTTCCCTTGCTTTTCTCAGCTGTGCTCAGGTGAGCACTGAGATTGGAGTTCCTCCAGGATATCTCTGAAGGCATTGTTACATTGCAATTTATGACTCTAAAACTAGCACAGAAATAAGAAAAGTATTGAAAAGCAATAATGGGTTTGGAAATGTTTTGAGTATGTTTTTTGTCATGATGATTCTTCTCACAAGCCACACCTGACTTCCTGAACCCTGGGCTTCTCTTGGGACAGCAGAAGTGTTCCAAGTGATTGCAAATGCTGATTGTGCTGCTGGAAGCATAAAGTCCATGCTCTTGTTATAAGTGGTCAAGACCAGGCTGGATGAGGCCCTGAGCAACCTGATCTAGTGAATGACACCCCTGTCCATGGCAGGGGTTTGGAATGAGGTGATCTTTATGGTCCCTTCCAACCCAAACCAGTCTGGGATTCTATGGTATCTTTAGAAGTCCTTCCCCAGCTCCAATTTGATTGTAAGCAATTGTTACCTTGGTAATGGGAATGGTGCAGGATGCCATCAGAAACAAAAAATGTCCTGAAATTGGAGATTTAATCTTTTCCTGGTAGTCTAAGTAGTATAATAGTGTACTTTTTACCATTTTGCCAGTGTTTATTACACTTTTCCCACCAGCTGAGTACCAGGTGTCCGAATGTGTTTCTTTTGAATGTACTTGGAAAAGGTGGGGCAGAAATGTGGGTTGTACTTCACCACTTGCATATTATAAACAGACTAAGTATCACTCAGATTATCAAAGCACTTAAAAATCAGAACAGGCCAAATATCAACTAAATGTTCTCAGCTGACTATGCTGATTATTAGATGAAAACAATTTTTGTGTATCTGATTGTTTTTAGGACTGAAAACTGTACTTGTTATGCACAATCCTGCTTATTTTGATAGATAACCAAGTACCAGACTGCAGGTTGTATCTGTAATTGGCAATGAAATTGCAAAAATTATATACCATACCTACATTTATAAGTATGCTTTGGGAGAATGGTTACAAATTAATTTGGAGATTAATCTGATGGAATAGAGAATATTATTAATTAACTTAATTGTGTTTCCCCACTGTGGTCRTGTTCAGCCAGAGAGTAGCAGGCTGCCCCTCCAAACGGATCTGCAAATGAATCACTTGTTTGAAAACTTTTTTTCCTTCAGAAAGCACCTCATTGTATTAAACACAGTTTTCTCCAGTTTGATACTGACTTGCAGATGTTCACAGTGTATGAGAGTAACTGTAAGGAAGCTGATGGCTTCCTTCACTGGCCATCAGCTCCAGGCACTGAGCTGAGTCCCTCCAGTGAATTTGAAATGGATATTTAAAGACCGTTTTGGATAAACCCTTGCTGGGGTTTGTATCATCTGGATTCTGTGGCAATAGCCCACATCTCTCATCTTGAAAATCGCACGACACTGAAGGCACAGAGTGGTGGTTTGTGGGTCGTGCCAAATTGTTTAAAAGTGAGGATTTCAGTTAGGTGTAATYCAGAGAGGGAGAAGGACTTGGGCTAATTAGAGTGAAGGTAACACTGTAAAGAAAATAATCTTATCTTTAAGAAATATTCAGGCCTTACATTTCCAGCAGCTCTGAGCGAGGGAAGAAAGCTGTATCAATTTCTGAGCTATAAAAAGCACAGACCTTTTACTGCTCCACTGGATTACAGGAATCAGTAATTTCACATTTTCGACACATCACCAAAGAAAATGCCAGATCTCAGTCATGTCGCCCCATAGCAGATCAAAGCCCCTAGGATCAAAGAGATTAAAATAGCACAGGCTCTCGAAATATTATTTCCTGTTTGAAAAACACCAATTATATTACTGTAGAAATTCATGTAACGAGTTACTCTTCAATTTTTTGACAAGAAAAGTAAGTCTCAGTGTAAATAAAAATATCCTTTTTCTATAGGTTTCTTTACAAGTGTTTCATTCCTGATTTTATCGACAGATTTCTTGATGTTACCTGTTTCAAAAGCCTCAACTCAAAGAGGTTTGAAAGCAAACTATTTGTGACGTGGCTTTTATGTCAGTGCTGAAGGTGCCTTGCCCTTTAATGAGTATTTGGCGTCTCACAGCCGAACCAAAATGAGCTGATTCACACACTGCTTTTTTTCTCTGCAGAGGACAGACTGTCATGACAAGAGAGGAGTGAGACTCTGGAGGTAGATAAGCTGCCTCTGTGCAGTGGAGGAGGAGAGCTGCACATGTCAGGCCTGATCAGATCTACTGGGGTTATCCYAACTCCTGCATTATTCCAGCTCCAGGCAGTAAATGGAAATTTTCAAGGAAGTTAAAGTAACACTGTAAGTTTCCATCAACTCTTAATTTGGCATCACACTGCTTCATCTGCAGGCAGGCAAACCAGAGGTTATGTCAGTGATCCACAGTGCCAACTTCCATTGTGTCATGAATTTGCTACCACTGACTTTTGTCTATAATTTCACTCTTTCATGATATGGAAAATCCCTTATCCTGTCTCACCGTTCATCATGTTTAAGTAATCTCACCACATGCTGGAGCGTATCCAAGGAAGGGCAGTGGAGCTGGGGAAGGGTCTGGAGCACCAGGAGTGGCTGAGGGAGCTGGGGAGGGCTCAGCCTGGAGAAGAGGAGGCTCAGGGGGAACCTTCTGGCTCTCCACAACTCCCTGACAGGAGGGGGCAGCCAGGGGGGGTCAGGCTCTGTTCCCAGGGAACAAGGGACAGGACAAGAGGAAACGGCCTCAAGCTGTGCAAGGGGAAGTTTAGAATGGATATTAGGAGGAATTTCTTCATGGAAAGAGTTGTCAACATTGGAAGGGGCTGCCCAGTGCAGTGGTGGAGTCACCACCCCTGGAAGTGTTTTAAAACTCGTGTGGATGTGGCACTTGAGGACATGGATTCATGGTGGACATGGTGGTGCTGCTGGATTAACGGYTGGACTTGATGACCTCAGAGGTCTTTTCCATCCTTAACAATTCCATAATTATATGATTCYATGAAACTAAGAAGTCATTTTCTGATGTAAACGAGGTTGAGAAGCTGATGAAGGGCTTTTGCTAAATTCCCTCATTCTACTAAAGAAGAAATTACTTGAAGAGGTTCAGTAAACTGGCACAATTCCTGGCAGGCCTGACTGGCCAGTCCCTTTCATGGCAGACAGGAGTCAGACTCGTTTTAATGTTTGCTGATGTTGGTTTTGCCAGCAATTCAGGCTCTGGGAGCCATCTTCATATGGATCTGCACAAGTGCATCCCTGAACTTTACGAAGACCAATCAGTGAAGCAGCCTGAAAAGAGTTACTGGGAAGGACATGGCCATTATCAGAATCMGTTTTGAACTGGAGCCCCATTATAAGGAAGCATTTCTCTGGAAGGCAAGAAGTCCTTCTTATGATTGTCAACATGAGATGAATGATCTMCTGGATGACAAAGAGCACATTAAACAGGCCAGACCTTGAGAGTTAATAGTTGCTGGATATTTATTAGAACAATGCTATGCCTGTGCTCTCAGGTTGCAGCAATTAATAAACTCCCAGCCTTAGCYGCAGTATTGTCAAAACCACCCAAGCTGCATTTGTCTCCTCAGAAGCAAAATGGTACAAGGAGAGAACATTTCCTTTGTCTTGGGAAAATAGAGCCATCAGTTGAGAAATAAYATCACTACACTGCAAGAGCTAGGTTGTAGTTCATCTGTCCTCAATTCTTTCGTGTATTTGGGGCCTAATTTTGAACAATTCCAAGAAATGTAGAGAAGGCTGGGTTCCATGTGGTCTGTAAGTAGTTTCTGTTTGTTCCATGTTCTTTTATTCTAAGAAACTTAGGTCATCTTCTGATATTGGCTGCTGACACATTCCTCTTGCTCTGCTTTCCAAATTTGTAAAGAGAAGATTAGAACATAGCAGAATTTCATAGGAAATATCTATCAGTCAAAAGTATAGATTGAGCTATTCCCRTACATTGTGTAACTGTATATTAATTTGAAAGTTTATTATTTGCTGAACTTGATTTTGAAATAAGTAAAAATCAGACTCATTTCACTTATATGTATTTAAAATATATTTTCAGGAAAGGCTGACTTTTTAATTTCACTTTATTTGAAATACTGTAAAGAGATCATGTGAACCCCAAATTTTCTACAAAAAGTTTTTTTACATAGTGACTAGTGAACCAAAGATGTCATTATTTGCTTAGCTGTGTTTCTTCTGCCATGCTGTAAGGTTTCCTAGTCCAATTGCCTTGAAAAGTTCTGCTGGCAGAACACTGGAGCTCAGAAAATGTCCACAATGCAGCACGAGTCATTCTCTTGTGTGTCTTGGGCCTAATTCATGAGGAAACAGTTACCTTTCTACACAAAAAGATAAGACTGAACAATGTTATGCCTCATATGGTTTGCTTTAATACTGTTAGAAATTGATTGCAGCAATGAAACCAACTGCCAATGTTTCCACCCTAGGACTGTCCCTCCTGTGGAGTGAGGAATGCCCACGGGCACACGGCGTGTCAGGTGTTTGGTGTTGCAACTGCCGCTCCTTGGAGCCGTGGCAGTTTCAAGAATAACAATCACAGAGTACCCAAATGGTAAATACATACCAGCAACAATATTTTCTAATACATAATATCTTAAATCTTGTGTCCAACATGGAAATAGGTCCATGTCTTGATCATTTTTCTTTTTTGCTAGAGGCGAAAAGAGTTGTACCCCAGCGTGGTGCTGAACATGGCGGTGGTGCTGGGTTGATGGTTGGATTTGTTGATCTCAGAGGTCTTTTCCAACCTTCATGCTTCCATGATTCCATAGGAGCACTTCCTCAGAGGGCTTCCAAGGGAGCATGTCTCTGCCACTGATGCAGAAAGGAAAAGGGATGATTGGGGAGCCTATTGGGAATCAGCCAGCAGGTAAGAATCCAGGTGGTGGCATCGGAGGAGGAAAATGAAAGCAATGAACATCACGACTCTACAGAACAGAGGAGTAGCTATTTTCATTTGATATTTAGTGGTGAAAAAAGGCATGACTAAGTAAACTCTCCTCTAGAAGGAGTGTGTGTGTCACACTCTAGGTGTAAAGGATTAATCATAGAATCACAGAATGGTTTGGGTTGGAAAGGACCCATTCCAACCCCTGCCATGGGCAGGGACACCTTCCACTAGCCCAGGTTGCTCCAAGCCCTGTCCAACCTGGCCTTGGACACTTCCAGAGATGGGGTAGCCACAGCTTCTCTGGGCAACCTGTGCCAGGGCTTGTTAATGGGAAAGTGCATATGAAAAAAAATCTATGACATCCAAGAAACATAGAAACTAGTCTGGCAGTTGATTTTTAAGTAGTAGTTAATATAAATGAAAATTAAATAAGAACATGTTATGTTTGTAGCTCGTTAACCAAACACTCAAACGCTAATTAAGTCCCAAGTAGTGAGTAGTCAGGTACAAGGAAGACGAGGTAGATATGCTGAAGGAATACTGAGATGAGCACACAAAGGGCTAGAACAAAAGAAATGTTAATTAAAAGATAATGTCAAAGGAATAGAATGTTTTCATGGCTTAACAGTCTCCTGCTGCTAAATAAATACCAAGGTGAAGCCCAGGCATCCATCAAAACTGAATGCCAAGCCAAAGCCAGCATATTTTAAGAAGAAAGACATTTATCTGGGACTCTCGTAAAAAGACACTACTCCTCCAGAGAAAAGAGTGCTTCTGGGCACCTATCCCGGGGCTGATGGATACTGCTGCTATTGATGGACTGTATTCCATGATATTATTGATTTAGTTGTACAACTGCGTAAGAAATGCTTTTCGTATATATTCAAGCCAGATTAGTTAACTATGCTTAGAAATTGGCTTTTGACTCGAGACTAGCTTATTTTTCTTGTGTGCCTGAATTTAGGGTTGTTGTCCCTGGCGTGAATCCTGACCTGTCAAAATCAGCAACAGTCCTGCTGCTGTTAGGTAAGATCACTATTTCACCTTTGTTTTCCTCATTTTCCTGCTGACCTGCTACGTCTCTTCACCTGCTGGTATGACTTGTTGATTTTATTTTATAACGAGGATCATATTTCCTATCCAAAGATACCATTTGTGTGGAATCACTTCGAGGCCCTTGACACCGRGTTTTCCTCACTCCCACAACATTGACCAGCGGCTTGTCCTGTGACTCCTCACTTCCCTTTGGMAAGCGCCTTCTGTGTCGGAGCCTGTATTACGCCGTACATCGGGAAGATCGCGTAGATCCCGTGTGCTAGGGAACGGCGTTAGGACACGCTTTCCCCTCGCCGTGGGGCAGAGCCGCGCCCGCGGTCCCTCTCACGGCCCCGCCCGGGCCCGCCGCGCGCCCGCCCCGCGCCGGGCGGAGCCGGGGCCGCCCCTTCCCTGCGCGGCCCGGCGGAGGCGGGGATGTGAGTACGGGCAGGGCACGGGGGACGGGGACCGGGCACGGGGAGCGGCACCGGCGACAGGCGGCGGCTCTGGGGGCGGTGAGGGGGCTCGGCCTGCCCGGCCCGGCCTCGGGGCCCGCGGAGCCGCAGGGCTGGGCTGAGCCTGCGGCAGCGCCGCGAGCCCCCGCGGGCCCGGCCTGACACCCGCTCCTGGGGCCCGGCCCAGCCCCGCCCCGGCGGGAGGAGTCCGCTGGGAACGGGATGTCCCGCTGGGGACGGGGTGTCCCGCCGGGAGCAGGACATCCCGCTGGGAATACCCCGGGTYCCGGGGAATCGACCCCTTCCCGCAGCCCTGCAGGGCCGAGGCCCCGCGGTCAGGGCCGGGGGTGTCACAGCACCTTCCTCACGCCCGCCTTGTACCGCGGGGAGGGCCGAGGGAAGGGGCCGGGGAGCCCGGGCTCACTCGTGGGTGGTGTGTGGGCACCGGGCCGCGGGCTCTGGTGAAAAACCTCCATTGTCCTCGGGTTTGGTTTGGTTTGCTTCTAACTGGGTTTTAAAAGGCTATTTTTGAGCCTGTTTAGACTGGAAATAAGGAGCKTTCTGTTTGTATTGTTCACCTGACAAAAGACTCTTGTGTCTTGAGCAGTACGTTACAAAGCCTTTTGCAAACTTTAAATTTCGGGGAGCAAGAGAGGTCTCGGCATGACTCAGTGACGTGGATTTTGGGGCACAGAARGGAGCCCAGACGGGGAGGAGTAGGCTGAGTGTGAACACAGAATCCCCTCAGCCTTGGCTTGGCCTGCTGACCCACGTGTGCACRCAGGTGTCCACAAACAATTGGCGTTTGTGTTTGTAAATACAGAGCACAGCATTGCCGCGTTTGTGAATGGCTCGTGAAGGAGGGCTGTGAGCTGGCTGTGCTGTCTTGCCTTGCCTTGGGAAAATACAACGATTTGGAGGGGGGGTGAAGGAAAGTATCAATTAAGGGTTACAGGCAAGACATCTGGAGTTAAGAGTGTGTCCTGTGCTGTGCAAACAAAAACCCAAGCCTCATTAGTTTGCTCAGCTGACCACAAAATAGTTTGTTGCTTCTAGGAAAGGATCCTAGAAATCTTTTCAGGCTTGTGTTGTTAAAAGCATTGTGTAGAAGCAATGTGGTTTATGTTAGATACAGACTTTAAAATAGGAGTCTGGTAATGCAGGTATTGAGGGTTATGTTGTCTGCAAATTGGATGAACCTTCAAAGGTGGAGGTGCTGGTTGGTGCACTTGGAAAGACTAGGGGAGAGAACAAAATGTTGCTGTTTTTCTGTTGGAAATACCATCTTCAAGAATAATTCGTATTATAACGTTGGTATTAATAAGGACTAGTTTGTAATTTGTGCCTTTAGTATAAAACATTGTCTCTGGTCAGTAGTTGCCGAAGTGGTGACTGGTATGTGTTTGCTTGCCAAGGCCTCACAGGACGGAGCTGTACGAGGACCCCCCGTCGGGATGTTTGCCCATCGTGTATTCCCCAGACTACAACATCACCTTCATGGGACTTGAGAAACTGCATCCCTTTGATGCGGGGAAATGGGGAAAAGTCATCAATTTCTTGAAAGGTAAAATAACAGAGGGTGCCTCTTAGACCAACGTTTGCACAAAATCAAAGAAAATTACATGGTTAGTGCAGACTTACGTTAACAATTGCCAATATAATAGTGACTGTACGTCTTCATTGATCATTGTGTAGGTTTAAGCTACATTCTTCAATCATATTTGAAGTGCTTTAGTATTTTTATATATTTGCAGACTTTAGTCTTAGCAAGTTAAATTGATTGTAGGATTTCTGAGGGTTGCACGTCAGTGTTGAAGATCTTGTCAATGAAGTATTTAAAAGATGGATTTCTAATGTGAGAGCAAACATCCTACACCATGGCTTTTTAATACAAAGATTTGTTTTACAGTGCTTAGAAAATGTGTTTTCTAGCCTGCTCCATTGAATAAACCCACAGTTTTAGTTTCAGCTCAGTCATGGTGCCTGTGCAGAGTGAAACTYGTGAAATGTGATTGAAAATTGAAGCTCATTAAATGATTTGCTCTCCCCAGAGGTATGAATAATACTAATCAGAGTAACTGGTTCATTTCAGCCTGGCCTAAAGCTTTACTAGATTGTGGGTGGAAAGGAGGAAAGAGAAATGTGGGCATAGCTATTTATTAGACCCTCAAAATAGTTCTGGTCCTTACAACTAGAATGAAGGCATGAGCATGCCTTCTGCTCATGAAGGGGGCAGAATTTCATTGCTTGGCCTTTACAAGAAAGGTTCATGTGAGATATATGAGAATTGTTCCCACCTCTGAAGTGAGMACCAGGATCTTGGCTTTCAGCCCAGCCTTAGTCAGGTGCAGAATGCTGGAGCCTTGTGGACATAGCTTAGAGTGCAGTGTTCAGATACTCAGCAGATTTGTAAGGMTTCAAAGCTCTTTCAGTTCTCCATGAGCGTATGAGAACAATATTTCTTTTAGGTTCTCTCTTGAGGACTGCTGCTGTTTGCAGTTCCAGTCTGTCCTTACTTTTGAGGATCAAGCCTGGCTCTAAAACAGAACACAGACTTCAGTTTTGTAGCAATRAAAGGAAAATCCTTCCTGTGCTGGCTGCAAGCTTACAAACAGTTGGGCTTACCAGACCTGAATTGCAGTATGTGTGGCTTCCTATAGCCTTGTGCTTCCTGGCTTTACACCTGGTGTAGCAGGAACTGGGGCATTCCTGTGGCTGGTGAAACTCCAGGTGTTAATGATGGTTTGCTGCAGGTGTAACTTAGTGACTCAGCTTGGACTGCACACGGGGCTTCCTTCTCAGGCTGAGAGAGAAGTGCAGCTTTAGCACTTCAGTCCATTCTTTAGCAACCTCATCCTGTTACTCTGAGAATGGTTGGAAAGAGCTTTGAGGCCCCTCTGGTCACAGGGAGAGCATTTTATGACACTTCTCATTATTGCTGTTTAAACCAATTGGATGATACAGGCAGAAATACTTCTAAGGAGATACAAATGTAAGAACCAAGGGTAGGATCAGGGCTGATGAAACCTTGGCATCTCTTCATTTAAAGCACAAGCTTGCTCATCAAGTCTAAAAAAAAAATAAAATCTTTTTCTCTTGCCAAGACAAAGGTTGTTGGTTGTCCCAAAGCCAGGCCTCTTCCCCTTATGTGCTCCTAACGACTCCTTCAACTGATGATCCTTTGCAGTTCAGGATTGCCCTTCCCACTGCAGGCTGACTTGTGTTCTTTTAACTGAGGTCAAGTGAATTCTAACACTGTAACAACTAAGTAGCTGAGTTTTGGATTTTTCCTCTAACAACCTTAAATAATTTAGTTTTGGATTCCATGACAGTTTTCTTAATTAATCAGAACCTTTGCCTTTCTGTTCCTTCTGTGTAAAGTCTTTTCCTCCAGCTCTTTTCTGTGTGACATGTCTACTCTGAAGTGTCTCAGGCTTTCACAGAAAATTAGTTTTCACGATTGTTTTGCTGTCCTTGCTTTGAAAGGAGAAAGAAGCCCCAGGATACCCCAGAGTGCTTGGTTTGCTCTGGCTCCGTAGCAATTCCTGGCAACAGCTGACCTACCCTGTGCCTTATCACTTAGAAAATCACCAGTGAACATCTTTCCAGTGCACCTTCCTCCTGGAGAAGGAAGCTGGCAGCAGTTTGGCTCTGTCTGACACCAGTGCATGAATGAAATGTTCCTCAAGCCTCAGTCAGGAGAAACAGAAGCTTGCCAAAACAAATGTTGTTGCAGGTGCTGTTCTTGTATAACACTTCAGAACAAAATCTCTCACATTTCCAAGTTGTTTTCTTTCTTCTCCAAGTATGAAATTAAAGAAGAGATACAGGCTTAGAAGGCTACAGCTGTGCAGCAATTAAATATCAAAATTTGCCTGGGAAGATCAGCAGGATGCCTTGTAATTGTTGTTTGTAGTGATCATATGCACACATTCTGAAATCTTGGAGTAATGTGCTTTCTTGCTATTTTGTAACTTGCTCTTATAAAACTAAGTTTTTAAATAATCTTTTGGTCTCTAAGGGAAAGAATAGCTGCTCATTGGTTTTTCTTGACATTAAATTGAGATGGGGGTGACAGAAATATCCTGATTAAGCTTGTTTGCTTTCGTGAACATCTAAGCCATTACTTTGTTTTGAATTTTGATTTATTATTTTGTTCTTCTGTGATTTAGGGGCTGAAATTCTAGTATAAACTGTGGGATTTCTTAAAACATGTTAAAGGATGGTGAATATTTGATGGTATGAGCACCAAGATTTCCCCAGTGTATCAAGCCTTAAACTGTGAGGAGTTGTGTGATTCCGTTGTGTGTCCATCCTCTGTCACCACTTGTCTGTTCTTGCTGTTTGAACAAGAACTTACCACGATCTCACCACGCTTTGAAAACTTTCTGTACACACTATTTCTCATATACACATCCCCTGAATAGCCTACCTGTGACAGAGGGAAAATCTTGTAAACACTGAATACCCAAAGTTTCAGCAATAAACATGCCAGAGGAAGTTCCCACACGGGGGTCAGGGCAGTGTGTTTGGCAGGGGGACATGGGGAGTTAAGCAGTGCTGTACAATGCCAATTGTTATTTCTCTCCTGTTGCAGAAGAAAAACTAATTGCAGATGACTTGATTGTGCAGGCACGGGAGGCGACCGATGAAGATCTCTTGGTTGTTCACACGAGGCGCTACCTTAATAGATTAAAGGTGCTGTACCCATTCATGTGCTTTTCCAGCAAACGGTCTAGAGTGAGTGTCAAAGGCAGGGGATATCCTGCAGAGYTGATATAGAATCAGCTTTACAGGTATGGAATGGTATATTTTAATAACACTGATAATATTGAGAATACTGAGAGAAAACCATAGAAATAGTAGGCAGTTCACACTAACGAAGGGTGCAGGGGAAGGAGGGTATACCATGTTAAATAGGTGACTTTAAATGATATTTCAGGGAAGTTAAACATACGGAAAATTGGAATGTTTGAGATGTAAGTAGTATTCTTGTTAGTGCCAGGGTTTTAATGTTGAGCAGTGTAAGTTTTGATTTACTCTGGTAAAATACAGTTCTGAAATTGAAAATTACAGAGAGCACTAAGATGGGGTACTTCATTGGATGGTTTCTAATGCAGGGATTGCCTTATGGGGTTTGGGGTTATGTAATCTTGACAGAGCATCCATGTAGGGATTCTGTGGTCAGTCTGTTGTGGGGGGAAGGATTGGGTTCATACTCAGACACTGCCTGTATTGGTGGAATATGGAGAGAGTTGAAAGAGCAATGTAAAGGCATAAACTGTGCATGTTATCTGTGTGTGAGGGTTTCCAGCACCAGCTCGTACAGACTGCAGAGGGGATAAAGAGCATTCCTTGGATATTTCTAAATAAAATGTCCGTTTGTTAAACTTCAATGTAACTCTAAAACATAAACATGTGAGATCTCTGGTTCTGAATATATCCAGTCATCTGTAGGTGGAATTGGGTAGTAGATGAGTGCAGGTGACATTGCTTTTACTTTGCAACTCTGCTTGGGAGGCAGAGAAGGGATTTGTATGAGAGAAGAAATATTCCATTTCATAATTCAAAAGAAGTTATTTTGAGTCACCTATGCCCTTCCAAAGTGAAAGAGTCCTTGGATAGCTATTTCTGGAATGTTTTATTTTTCTGTATAAGTGATGTGTTATTTGCATGAACTTTTTCACTCCTAACTGCTTTTCTTAGTTCTCTTATGCTTCTTCATTCTGTGCTATGAAGTTACATGCAATTTCATGCATCATTAGATTTGATATTATTGCAGCTATTCTTGATATTGAACTTTTAATTCCACAGAACCACCCACCTCTTTTTACTGAATCACTTTGAAGCAGGGTTTAATGTGCGTAGCTCAGTTTGGAATGACATAATAATGTTTTTAGTACCTATGGGATGGCTTCACAGGGAGTTGTCTGTATAACTTGTCTTGCTGGTCAAAACCAGCACTGTTTCATGCATTCAGATGGAATTAAGTGGGTATCTCCTCTCCTCCTTTTCTTGAGAGAATATTTCCTGCAAGTGTAGAAACTGGAGGATGTTGTATTGGTCATGCCAGCAAATTCCTGCCAAGCAGCAAAGATAAAAGTGCTCAGTTGCAAAGGAAAAATAACGTGGCTAGACATGAAAAAGTCCTGGGTAGCCCCTGTATTGCTTTACCCAAAGTCTACTGTGCTGGTTTTCTTTTAAATCCAGACAAATACCTATGAATGGTATAGTTTTATATCATATCAGCTCTGATGACTGCAAAGTTACTTGCCTTTCTCAGAATGCCCAGGCTTCCTAAAATAATGGATCACTTGAGTATTCATATAAAGTCTGAGCATGAATTTGGTAGGAAATTCCCTACACTTGCAAGAAGAGGTGGTGGTTGGTGTCTTAGCAGCAGCTGCAGAGGCCAGCTGAGTGTTGGGTGAAGAGAAACAAAAAGGTGTGCACAAAGTACATCTGCTGCGGGAAATCAGTTCTGTGTTGGCAGGAAGGGTCTCCCTCTTTCCCTGCTTAGTCCTCCCAACAAAGTTTGGCTTTTTGAATTGAGGTGATTCCCCCTCAGTTATTCTTTTGAGGAATTTATATCTCCAAGGTAATGACTGGGCTGTGGATGGATAGTTTGCTTGCAGTACTTTTCCACGTGCTGCCTTTTCCTAATGTTACGTAAAATAATGAATTTCCTGCACATCAGCATTCTGAAATTTTGGAAGGAGGYAGGCAATGAGGTTAAAGCCAGTTTCAGACTAAGTCTTTCCCTTTTTATATATGAGAAGTTCTATGGTAACATATGTGAGCAAACACCRAAATGCAGATGCCAAGGATAAAGCTTGTGCACCAGTGGAGTGCAAGGTGGGCTTGTCTGAAAGTGAGCTGAGTCAGCTGGTCCATCCATTGACCTTAGGAATTTTAATCTGGTTTATATGTTTGCAAATCWTCTGGGTTTAAAAATAAGCAGTTAATCACTAGTAGAAATGTCAATGTTTATCCTAGTGAAGAGGGGATGGGTGTGGTTGCAGTGGGCGTTGGCTGGTGCTCGGGTGTTTGTGTGCCTTGGCTCCTTCCTGGCCGTGAGAGTTTATCTGCTAGGAGACCAGAGGTAGCTGTGTCGTGTGGTGGTCSCGGCAGGGGCCTGGGGAAGGTGGGAGGGCTCTCAGCCGTGAAGGCAGAAGGAGCAGGCTCGTGCAATCATCAGCTCAGCCTGTGGTACTTGTGGCTGSAGCAGGTGTTCAGATAAACCAGCACAGAACGTACTGTGTTGGTGACCCAGCAGCTGGAAACACGTGGGTTGCCTTTGCATAAAATGGGCACATTCAGAGGTGCTTAAAACTCCATGTCCAGATMCTCAGTTCATGCAGTTCCTGTGCTGTCTTCTGTTGTCTCTGTTCGCCCCCTCCATTGTGCTTCTTCCTTGCTCAATTTTTCAAGCTTCCTTGGTGACAAATTTATGAAGGTGAGCGCTGTTCTGCTGTAAAATGTTAATTTAAAAAGCTCGTTAGAGCCGATTAATTAATTTGATCAATTTTACTGAAGTTTTCATGTAATAATGTGTCAGATGAGGGTCTGTAGGAATATAAAAAACTTATTTTTAAAGGTATATAATACTTAAGTATGTTTGGAGAAAATACCAAACAAGAATGCCAGTCGTGGGGAGTGAGGTCTGACAGGTTTCAGTGTTAACCACTTTGCAAGTGCTGTGGGGCCTTTTGTTCAGCTAAAGCAGCTGGCAAAGCTCTTAAGGACAAAGCAGCATTTGGGTAACAGCAGTTTGGTTTCTTCTTTTTAATATTTCCAACTCATTGGCTGGGAGACTGGTGCAGCAGAGCTGTTTTTTGGTTTGTTTCCTTGTGTGCATCACCTGGTTGTCATCACTTCTACCAGTGCAGTACCTTTTTCCAGGGGATAAAAGTGCATTCATACCTTGGCTGGAAACTTTTGTGAAAACTGCAAGCTTTCCATTGTCCTTTATGATTTTATCTTGTGTTAATTCAAGCAAAAAACATGCTTTCTTTATCTTCCATCTTATTGAAGATGGATCCAGATAGCTTTGTCCCAGGCAAGCWGCTAAATATAAACCACGTTAGCTGCTGGTGTTGGATCTGTGAATTTTCCCTTGAAGCTGGGACTAGCTCCAGGAACTTAGCAAAGATTTAAACACAGTTTAAATTTAGATATTAAAGAACAAACTTGCATTTTTTTTTTTTTTAATTTGTCTGTTGTTGGCTATTTTAAAATGCAGCAATGCAATGAATGCATAACATAGAAGGCAGTACATCAGAGGTTGGGTTTGATCATTGGTGATCTTTTTGTATTAATCCAGRAGATAACAGCATAAAAGCAGCTACTTTAGCTTTATCTACATCTTCATCATATTAGTTTTTCAGTTTAACTTTTAGTCCTTGAAGATTAGTAATTTGAAGACATTTAACCTTAATAAGAAGAGTTTTATAGTTCAGGAATTAAAGTTAATAGTAATAATACTTTATAAGTAAAATCCTACAAAAATATCCTCTTTAAATGTATCTGTTATTACAGAGTTTTTGCTTAAGCAAGGAAAATTAAAAACTCTTAAAGTTGTGGTTGTTTKGGGATTTTTTTGTTTCATTTTGTTGTTTTGGTTTTTTTTTAATGTAACATCTTGGTATAGGGTTAAACATAGCCACGTTTAATGATGCTGCCCACTAATTAATATGGTAGGAGGCAGTCATTAAAGAAAAATACACCTGGGTAGGGTTAATCTGACTTCTTTACTCCTTTTAAGAAAATGGGGTGTTGTTTTTTTAAAAAATAGAAACTTAAATTCATACATTGAATTATTTATTCAAAATACAGAAAAGTAAATAATTTAAAAAATCTTACAGTATTAGCAATAAAAATGAAGAGTTAAGTGGAGTTGATAACTAAGAAGACTAAGTGAAGACTTGGTGTTGAATAGTGTTTGTGTGTGATTATTGCTCTTCCCAGAATCCAGACCAAGTTTTAATTTCTAAGTCACGTAACTCCATCTCTACAAAACTTCACTGGAGAATCAGTAATTTCATAGAATCCCAGACTGGTTTGGGCTGGAAGGGACCTTAAARCCCATCTCATTCCAWCTCCTGCCATGGGCAGGGACACCTTCCRCTGCCTCAGGTTGCTCCAAGCCCTGTCCAGCCTGGCCTTGGACACTTCCAGGGAAGTAATTTGATGATGGCTGAGTGAGAGCAAACATARAAATAGTAGCTGATATTATTCTGACATATAGAATCATGATACATGAATATGAAAAATAGTAATTAAAAAAAATTTGAAGGGTTTGTTCTCTATCAAAGAAAACTGATGTGTGTGAAGACTGCTGTTATGGCAGCCTGGAGAACATAATTAACTTAGTCCTCATCTATTCAAATTCATTTTTTTATTTTTACAACGTGGAAAAATATACAATTACATAAAAGCAATTCCTTTTGATTTCTCTTTTGAGTCTATACATAGCTGGTCTGGGAATTTATTGTGGGAAATGATGGAAAACAAAACCAGCACGTTTAGGGAAAAAAAACATAAAACATTCCGCGGATTTCTCAGTTACTAGTGGTGGTTTTAGAGAAGCGTTTTCCTTCATCTGTAGCTGCCTTCATGAACCCCAAGGGTTCCCTCACAGTCAGTGGCTTCCCCCCAGTGTTGGGAATTACTAACCCCAGTGCAGGCCCAAGTGTGGAGCAGTGAGTGGGAATGGGAATGGCCCCAGCTGGGAACCCCAAGCCTTGCTTGCTCCTTACCCCCACCTCACCTGGGTTTCTTACCTCCACTTACAAACCTGCAGCTACATAATTGTTGGTTTGAGTCGTTATTGATCCCACTTCTCCCTCTTGACAGTAATTTCATTTTAAACTTGGTTAAAACTTCCTGTGTGATCATCGTTCACATTTGAGATCAAATTTATTTTTTATCCAAATGTGACCTTTTCAATTCCATTTTAGAACAACAGCATTGAATATAGTTTTTAATAATGTGCTTGTTCAACAGCTAGAACGTCTTGCAAAGGGACTTTATCAAGATTGACTATACTAAAAAATAATTAACCACCTTGTGATGGACAGCTGATAATATGGTAGCAGAATAATGTCTTGCAAATATAAAAGTAGTAAGAGCTTAAAATGAACTGCTGGCAAAATATAGTTAGGACTTAAGCACTTCATGAATGATGCCATCCCTTCACCTCACGCTGTAGTACTTGGTAATTGAAATATTGATAACTGGGAAGTTATTTTGAGCATCAAAGGACCCTGAGATGGGGATGTGATTCTTTGGTTCAAATTGCCCCCATCCTGCCAGCTGTGAACAGCTCAGTAATGGGGCAACCAATGCACTCAGTCTGGTCACAGTTCCTAATGTTGCAGAAAATAGGATCTGTTCAGGATCTTTGTACAGGGTGGCAAGTCATAATGCTTGGTCCCTAAATGTTTCACTATTGGATGAACAGGTATATTCTTGCTTGTGACTTTTGCTTTGAAATATATTTAGCTGTGTTATCACTAGTAGCAGTGTTGGTGGAAGTTGTTTGAAGTAATCAATGTGTTTGCAAAAAAAGCATTAACATATTGCAAATATTTTGTGTTCTAACCTTGAAGACTTTTGAACAAAACGTTGCCTTGAAACATTTTCCAGAAGTGTTTAATATGCTAAGTAAATTTTAATCAGTTCTCTATGCTAAAGTTTGCACTGTGTGTTCACTTAAGTATTTGAACTTCTTAGTTCAGTTGTCTGTTTGTTTGTGTTTCCTTTCTCCTTGGTGTATCCTTTTGATTCCACACAAGAATAGATGTTTTAGCTTTGAACAATATATCAAGTGTAGCTGAAGGACATTTTACAATTCTTCCTCCCAATCTGAGGGATGTGAGATTTTCTGAAATACCAGCTTCCTGAAAAATTGCTGATTTAATACTGTTTGATACTAAAATCTGGAAAGTGATGATTCTCATAGTTAAAAACTTGAGGATGAACGTATTTGGAGGTCACTAATAAGAACTGGAGTGGTCACTTCCATCTAAAACTATTAAAAATCTTACTTAGGACCTGTGAGCTCCTTTTCAGTAAATAACAACTAATGAGAGAGCTAAAYGTCATTGTTAAAACAGGCTAAATTAATTGAAACTCTCTTTTTCCCCGTTGCAGTGGTCATTTGTTGTGGCTACAATCACAGAAATTCCACCAGTGGCCTTTCTTCCCAATTTTGTTGTTCAGAGGAAAGTTCTGAAACCTCTACGAACCCAGACAGGAGGAACAATAATGGTAAGGAGCTCTTGATCCACTTTCATCATATTTAAATTTGTTGATCGAACACTGTAAACCTGGGAGTTTTATGTAACTCAAAGAGTTGAGGRCTGTAGAGGGAGGTGGGTTAGTGCAGAGTCCTGAACATGAGCACAGTTTGCTGTTGTTGGCAGCTGCCAAGGAAGGACATAACTGGTTCCATGGTCTGTAATTTGCAGAGGAGATGGTGAAGGAGAGCCTGGGCAAGCAGGGAGAGATGTGGCAGCACTTGGGCAAATACAGAAATGGAGTTAGTTTTAAACAGCATTCAAGTGCAGGCAATTCTAGGAATGGGAGCTTTCAAAAGTGATCATCTAGAAGCTTTTTTACAGCATGTATTTACCAAATGACCTTGAAACTGTAGGGGGAGAGATGGATGGTTTGGTTGTTCTTGACACTAGGTAAGTGCTTAAATTTTAAAATTATATCACTTTGTTCTTTTTAGTTATTTCATTTTATCTACTTTTTCTATTGTAAATACTGCATAAGCAGCTCAGCTGAGCTCAAGTGAGACATAGCCTGTTTCACCTGAGCAGAACTGTGTTCTTCTGAGTGAAAAGAGGGCTCTGCTCAGAAGAACTGTGTCAGGGTCACCAGACATTTAATTTTGCCTAGGAATTGACATTAGAGATGTTGAGGAAGTAGGAGGAAAGAAAACAGTGAATAGTTGCAGCCAAAAATGAGTTATTTAAACCATGTATTGAGGAAAAGATGCCCTCACAACTGTAAACTGTGAACTAGTGGGATCTTTTGTGCCCTGTTTTTATCAACCCTTGCCTTACTAGAGTTCAGAAACCACAGCTTTGTGCTGGGCAGAGATGGGACCAGTCCTGTCTCACTGGGCTGAAATAGTTACATAAATGGAAGATGAATAATCTTACCTGAAATTATTAATATTATGGCACAAATAGGTCTTTGCATTTTAGCACTGGGTGCAAGTGGAAAGGATTGCAGCCTGTGCTGCTTTTTCTCTGCCTATTTGAAGCCAGTTATTGTCCCACTGTCCTGTGGCTTGGCAAGCCTTTGGCAGTGCTTCTGTGCCACATACAGGAATAGGGTTTATTGCAACTCCTAGATATCAAAAGTGAGTGAGGCTGGGGAAGACATAAATGGATTTTTGGAAATAGATTAATAGGTAGCTTCCATTTCTGTCAACAGAAATGTAGGTATTTAGTAATCTAAACTGAAAGCAAGGTTTCTAATTTTTAAATGCTTCCCTTTGTGAATGTATCAAGATTTCATTAAAGACATAAATAATATAAAAAGGTCTTCTCTGGCTAGTGCATAAAAGGCAGTGCAGGAAAAAGCTTGGATCTGTGTGTGAGTCTGACCTGGGAGAATGATGTGAGTGAGCCCAAAGGTTTGGTGAAGCAGTTCTCCACGTTTGCTTTAGTTTCGTGGGGTTGATGTGAGGTTGACTTGCTGCTGTCACTTGTCATTGGTCTGTTACAAGTCGATCTGGGCACTATTAACTTTCAGCCTCTTGGGTTTTATGGTGTGAAATGAAAGTATAGAGCCATTTGTTATCAGGTGCTAAGGCAAAATGAAATATCCTGGGTTTTTTGTTGAAGGTACATTTTTAATGATAGATCTACTCAGTGCCTCGCTCTTTATTGGAAAAAAAGGGTATTTCTTTCAGTGGATTAGAACTCTGCTGTTAACTGTGTGTCCCATCCAGCTGCTGGATTTGCAAGTGTTTAAGTCTGCCAGTTGTTGTTACCAAAAGGTGGTAGAGAAAAGAACAGAATGGACTGGACAGCTTGTGACTGGGCTTAAATACCTACTGTCAAGATTGAGAAGCATCTTCTAGTAGTGCAATTCAGTTGCTCTGAGCATGTCATCCTAACTCCCTTTGTAATGTCTGAAGCACTGGTCATGGATATTTAACAATCTGCAGCCGTCCAAGAACTTGGAGTAGATCATCGTGTGTGAGCTGTGTTGCAAACTGGTGCTTTTCATTATTGAGAATGGGGAATGTGGTGTGCACCTGATGGAGCTGCTCATGATGCTGTGGAGTGCTTGGACTAACTGAAAAATGTATGGACACAAACATGCATTKGTTAGGAAAAATCTTACGATTGGAGGAGAAGGTGAGAGGTCTAATCATAGCAGAGAAGCAGCAAAGGAAGGTTTCCAGTAAGTGTTTGAACATGGGGATAGTAGAGGGAAAGGTCAGAGTCACCTCCTTGATGCTGGAATGGTGAGTTAATTGCTGCTTATTCCTCTGAGCTGTTAAAGAAAAATGGCCAGTGCTTTCTTCCTAAATCATTAGGGCCATAGTGAGCCCTGTGGCATTTACTATGTTTAGGTACCTTTTTGCAGGTTGCTGAGTCTGGTTTTAATTCAGGCTTGTGAGCAGGAATGGCCTTCTTTTGAAAAATACAAGTTGTACACGTCTTGCTCACAAGGGGGGGACACTGTTTCTCCAGCTATTGCTCTTCTCACCTCTTAAATCCTATTTCCTAATTCTACTTCAATTCTCTTRTGTTGCTCTGTCTACTTGGATGTTATTTAAAGTCAAAGAATATTGAGGTAAGGAAATATGTGAAGGTGTTTGTACAGTGTACAATGCCTGAAGCTTTTGGTGAATCCTGAAAGTCTGCCTAAGCATGACAAACCACAAAAAGTACTAAGATGTTAAACCAGCTTTTTTTAAGGACAGTTTAAGGATATGAGTCCTGAAAGAACATGCTGGATTCTGGATAAATCTTTAGATTTATTGGATTATAGTGGTAGGCYAGATAACAAAAGTGCTGCCTTCTTTAGTGGATGTGAACTGGCAAAAGCAGAGATGGGCAGGAGGAGGGAGAAAGAATTTCAGTTTAATGTTTTTCAAGGTGTTTAAAAATATTTGGTTGTCACTCAGAGCAAGTCTTGCTGAGCAGGGACCTGCAGAGTCTTCTCTCATTACAGCCACACTGTCACTCTGTGTGATTGTCACAGGAATGGAGGGAATGGTGGAAGAGAGAGCTACTTGGGAAGAGTCTAGAGCTTCCTGGTACTCCACCTTGGATATCTCTTGAGGATCTTGACAGGAGCTCAGTGTGTGTGAAATCTCTGTCAGCTTGGTTCTACCTAGGCAATACTTTTATATGGTTTTGTGATGTGTTTCACTGTGCTTGTGTTACCTTGAACTCATAGATGTGTGTTCAGTAGTTAAAAATGCCAGGTAGAAGAGGCACCCACTAATTGTCTGGTTTGTCTCATGGTTTCTGAAACACTGATGCCACCCTGGGCACTTCTGGATCAATCTTGATGCCATATGCTGTTATTTTTACCTTTTTTTTTTCATTATGGGAAAATAAGTATGTGCTTTAAAAGCAATTTTGATTCATCAGAAAATAAAATTTGTACAGTACAAGTCAGAAGTGCAATCATCTGCTATTCCTGATGGGCCTCTTTATTACAGAAATTCCTGTTGAGTTTCTCTACTTTTTAATGATATTTTAGCAATATGGGAAGATTGGTTTTTGGTGAGGAATCCCTAGGAAGTGTGATAAATTGCAGATAATGTGTTCTCCCTGGGACTTAATGGGTTTTATAGTTCAGAAACTGCAGTCTCTTCCCAAGATCTAATTTGTGTAAGTTGGCATGATCATAGCAGGATCATGTTTACCTTCCCAATAGTTGTCCTGGTACTAAATTAAAACTGTTCAAATGTAAGTACTGGTGATGATGACTTCTCAACTGTCCAAACTCCATTTTGTATACGATGTGTAATTTGTGTAATGTGTAAATGTGTTCTTTCCATGACTGGAAAAAAAAATTTACTTGTTTTCTCTCCTTCTTTTTTTACTTGTAACCAGTAATATCTTCACTATTTTTAACAGAGAAGTTAAGGAATGCTGCACTTAAACACTTATTTGACTCTTCCTGGCCAAAATAATTAGGTTTTTCAGTTAAAATTTCATTTAAGCCTTGTGTATCTCTTCTGTCAGTGCTTTCCCTTCCCTGAACCTCATTTGAGTTCAAAGGAGAGATACAGGCACAGCTTTCTTGTATTGGAAGGGAAAAGATTGATAATATTCTATACCATGCATGTTCTGTCAGTGAAAAAGCAAAAGGAATCCCAGGACACTTCATACTGGAGCACTTGTCTGGCCCCATCTCCAGCTGGAATTATGTTAGTCTGTGTTTTCAGGAATTTGAGCTTACATTCCTCCTATTTGCACATGAGCAGGAAGGACATTAGGAGATTCTTCCTCATTGTTTGCTCTTCCAGCACTGCACTTTCCCTTTTTCAGTTGCCAGAGAAGGAAATACAGATGACATAGCAAATATTTTTTCAACTCCTTATGCTGAGGGTAGTTTTGTGTGGCTTTAGTTCAGAATGACCTCCAGTGGCAAAGCATCCGAAAATTCCATGGGCATGCTGGAATGCCAGCAGTTATTTGGGGTGGAAGCAGAAGTGTTAAATGTTGCCTCATTCATGGAATTCCAACTCTAATTTTTTTTTAAGGCAGGAAAACTTGCTGTAGATCGAGGCTGGGCCATCAACGTGGGTGAGTACAAACTTAGGGCATTCAGTGATACCTTAAATAGTGTGGTTAAAAGCATCTGATTTTCATTTACATGATRTGTATTCTGTTTATAATAACAAGTGATGATTGTGTTTAACTAAACTCAACTGTACAGGAAAAGAAATGGAAAGGGTACTGGATTTGTTTCCTCACCCACTATTGCAGTTTYGTAATAAAATCCTTTTGAAAGAAACAAAAGATAACTGAATAAAGAAATGAATCACATATAAGGGAAAATGTTTGGATTGAAATAATGGGAAAAAAATTGAGGAAAAATGTTTGGAGTAAATGCTTCGATAAAATATTTGCTCTCAGATCATAAAATAATGTTCATAGTTCTTACCAACTAATGTATATGTTATAGCAGCTCAAGGGATGGGTTGGTCTGTGGGGGAGCAGAGCTGGACCAGGGAGTGTCTATTTTTGGCTGTGCCATTTTTCCTGAAAAAGCCTTGAATGAACAAGTTATGAAGGATATAGTGAACATAAATGTGCTCTTCTGCCCATAGCAAATAGCAGTGCAAAGCCAGAAAACCACTGAAGCAAGATTTTGTCATATCAACATTAGCTTGTTGTTTCCATAGAGCTCCTCAATCACCATTTTTCCTTTTTTTCTTGCACCCATATTCTGTAAAGTGAATATCCATTATTAAAAACTGAATAGACGTTAAAAGCAAACCCCAGAGCCTTTCATGTATAAAATGAACATGCTAAGTTTCTTGTTGAGATATTTCTAGTGGTTTTTTCAGTAAAAAGGTTCTGTTTTATTACATAAAAAATACGTTCAGGGACGGGGAGCTCTCGGTCCTTTTTTTATTTAAAGAGTGTGTGTTTCTGTTTTCAAGGGAGCTCTTAATGTTTCTTTTGGTCTGAGTGTTTGGAGAAGTCAAAAGTCATGTGCAAATAATAACACCATAGTCCTTAGGGGTTTTTGTTGGGTTTTTGTTTTTAATTTTTGTTTGGGGGGTTTTGTGGAGGTTTTTGATAGTTTTTGTTGTTGTTTTGTTTGTTTGTGGATTTTTTGTGGATTTTTTTGTTTGGTTGGTTTGCTTTTTTTAGTGTATTCTTTTTGACGTTCAGCATAGAAAAGAACTTTCCTGGTCCTTATAAGAATGTTACTTGTGCCTGCCATGTAAGTGATCTGTCTCTTTGCCAAGACCATCAATGTTTTTGGTATCTAGATTTTCTTTAGTATCCAGCTTTTTACCCCTTCACCATTTTCCTGTCCAGGGGGTGGTTTTCATCACTGTTCCAGTGACAAAGGTGGAGGATTTTGTGCATATGCTGACATCACACTGGCTATCAAGGTAAGAACTACTCTTAAACCACCATTTTCTGCTGCTTGTGCAAATGGAGGAAAAATCCTCATAAGTTCCTAAGAACTAATTTACATCCTAATAGGAGAAAATGAAGCCTTCTCCAGATGGGTAAGAACAGGAGTATGCAGTGGAAGAGAAGAGTTGCAGGGGTCAGAATTATCCATGTAAATATGCACCACTATAATTGCATTAATAATGTTGTCTTGCAAAAACCACTCCAAATCAAACCAGATGGACTTTTAATATCCTCAGTGATAATCCTCCCAGCCTTGCAGTTGAACCTGGACATTCCACATGCGTTTCAGTGGTTACAGTCAAGACAAATGCAGAGACAAAAATCCCCTCTCTGAATCAAGCTGCACCACACAGGGCTCAGAGTGGTTCAGATTCGTGAATAAAAATGAGAGTGACTCCAAAATAGTCAGCAAATGGGCATGAATACATTTGGTATTTAGCTGTTGAATGGCTGRAGTAAGAGTCTTCTGCAATTAGGGCTTATTTTTATCAAATGAGCTATGGTATATTTGTATACTAGAATATTTATAAAGTATCAGTAATAATCAAACATTAAAGAGCTCTAATGATTGCAGCACACCATGTGACATAACATCCTAATTTCTGTACATGGTAATTTGCAGAAAAGTAATCCACAGTGTTCTTTTTTTTACCTACCATTAAAATACAGATTGAGAAATCATAGTGGGTGACAGTTTGTACAAAGTCTTTGGGTTTTACCATGTCTATGTTAAAGATAGTAACTTAGCCAAGTTAAGACTCAGACGAGTAAAAAACACTTTTTCTTCCCAGGCAGAATAAGAAATGAATTCTGTCCCTAAAAGTGGCTCTAAAGCATACAGCCCTTACAGCAGCTTTTCCTAAACAGTGAATTTTAGGCTTTTGCAGTTGGATGCTGTCACTGGTTCCACTCCAGCCTCCTGCAGCACCAGTGCCACTGTCAGCCCTGGGATCCCTGGGCAGGCCTGGCCTGTCCCGCCTGGCTGCTGTGGGATGCAGGGATGTGCCAGGCAGGGATGTGCCAGGCAGGSMTGTGTGGAGCCAGCATTGCTGAGCAGGGTCTGTTCCCTGGGCTCACCCCATGGGGGTGCTGGGGAAAGGTGTCCCTGGTTCTCTCTGTCTGGGACTGTGTGGGAGAAAGAGAAGAGTGGAAATCTCTTCCCTCCCTCCCTTTCCCTACCAGGTCTCTCTACGTGTAGGCAATTATGGGGAACAGCCCTAAGCTGAAGGAGGTCAGGGACAGATGGGATATTGGGAAGGAATTGTTCCCTGTGAGGGAGGTGAGGCCCTGGCACAGGTTGTCCAGAGAAGCTGTGGCTGCCCCATCCCTGGAAGTGTCCAAGGCCAGGCTGGATGGGGCTTGGAGCAACCTGGGCTAGTGGAAGGTGTCCCTGCCCATGGCAGGGTAGGAATGGGATGAGCTGTAATGTCCCTTTCAACACAACCAATTCTGTGATTCTACAACTGAAATGCATGTTTCATGTGTTTTATCTGCTGGAAATATGTAGGGGTTTTTTATTGTTTAACCACAAAAATTCTCTTTCCATGTCAAATAACAAGAACTGTTGTAACCAAATGTGTGAGAATAATGTCTCAGTTTATTTGGTGACAAAAACAAATAGATGTGCCCTACATTCAAATTAGAACAGCCATGTACTGTGCAATTTTCGAGCCTCCAGTTCAATCTGTCACCTAACTTCATATATTTCTCCATGTTTTTCCTTGCTCATATATCCAGTTCTTATTTGAAAGAGTACAAGGAGTGTCTAGAGCCACAATTATTGATCTGGATGCTCATCAGGTGAGTAGTTTACCTGTGTTCAGTGCTGCAGATATTTTGCTTGAAATACAAGTGTGTGATAAATACCATTTTTTAATACGAATATAAACTTGCAGAATACAAAGTTAATCAGAGCTGATGAAAACTGTGAAGAGTTGATTCTTTAATTATTTTATGGTCCAAAAGGCTCTTAAACCAGTTTAATAAAATTATCCTGAGTTGCAGCTCCATCATGTGGCTGCATGTAAAAATATTGCTGTGTTGCACTMACGGTCTCCAGGGATGAGAAACAAGGATCTCTTCAGACAATTCCAGCTAGTTCAGGATGCCTGGTCACTGCAGCAGCCTCTGCAGGGGASAGATTTGACCTTCAGTGTTTTAATTTTAAGCCTGGCTTCAGGCTAATGAAGTAAAGGAYACATCCCTCTTCACCTGGTGAAGTGTTTTATTGTGGGTACTGAGATCAAATCTCAGCTTGGGTGGGATTTGCAAAATAAATCCTGAAAGGATGGAAACGGTGTTTTTAGAAAAGCAGTTAAAGCACCAACGTGATGTCCAACCTGAGGCATTTCAGGTAATTTATTRTGTGTAAAGAAACCATTTTTACATGGTTCCATGGCACTGAGGAAGCCTAATGGCTACAAGTTTTTCATCTTCTCTCATTTCTCTTATCTAAGTCTTAAAATTACCATGCTAGCAGGACATAGATTATGCAATAGAAAGATGTTTTGTGTTCCTGGTTCTCTTCAGCCTCTCTGTCAAGGTGTGGATTTGTTTTGTGCTGTTAGGGGATGGTTTGTTTTGTTTTTGAAAAATTCTTGGAATGTATTTTGGTTTTCAGACATGCTGGTAGTCTCTGTGCACATTAAATCACCTCTTGTTTCCCTTCTCTGGGAGATGAGAGGTGTGTGAAGTAGCTCAGCACATCCTATTTAAGAATGCAGATACTCTCATCTCGTGACTGTTCCATGTCTTAGTGCAGTGGTGAGTTTCACCTTTCATAAGRAAATGGTTCCCCCAGAGGCTTTCATATTCCTAGGCTTGTGTGCATGAGCTGTTCATTTGTGGACCAAAGATGCTGAAGAAATAAATAGAGTTGCTATTTTTTAGCATAAAAACTGAATTACAAARGATGTATCTATGGAAATGTCTGTTCCTATAGTTTAAATGAAATTCTGGGGATAGGGGCTGTGGTCCTGTATGATACACTGATTTAAACAAAATTATCTTAGTGATTGCTGTGAGAAAAAAAAWTTTATATTAGTGAAAAAAGCCTAAATGAGACTCAAAAGAATAATATTAAAAGTGAGAAATGGGGAGGGGGAACTATTCAAAATCTGAGTTTTCTCTTGAGCATCCCTCTTTACACCCAGTACAATTTTTGTAGGGAATTTCTGGTGTTAAACTGTTGGATCTTTAGCGTTTGTAATTTTTCCAGGGATTGATTATCTCACCAAGGCTTGAGTTATCAGAAGAGCTGTAGTCTGCTTTATTTATTCATTAATTCTTACATAAGAATACTCAGTCTCCCTGCAGCAGTTGAAAGTGACTTTTTCTTGCACAGTTGGAAGATGATAGATCTGTTCGGTGGTCACAGTTGCTTTTGTGATGCTGCTGAGGACAATTAGCTTCTGATTTTTGCCTATTTTTCTTACATGTGTAATGAGATCTATGCTAATTACCTTCACAGATATACAASGRTTTTGTTTGTGATAATACCTGCAGTCTGATACTGTCAAATCCCCCAAAACTCCACACCTCAGAATAACTTCCAGGGCTATAAATAAGAGAATGACATAGGAGTTCTGAATATTAGAAATTTGTAGTGCTAATTACTCCAGGATTTGTGGTGTATTTAATTCTGTGTTGGCATGCTAGGAGTAGCTAACTGTAAATCTCCTTCAGGGAAATGGCCATGAGAGGGACTTTATGGATGATCCTCGGGTATATATTATGGATGCATACAATAGATATATTTATCCAGGGGATGGTTTTGCTAAACGTAAGTACAACTGAAATTCATCTTCCCAAATGTAAAAGATCTACTGTGTTGTTACGTCACTTTATGTACTACTAAGCTTCCTTGCAACAATGTTAACTRGATTTCATTTAATTTTAATTTCACATCATTTCCGGTGATCACTGTGATACATCACAATAGTGTTAATACTGTAGTGTTTTCCCTCACTTCTGGAGTGAATTTCTGGAATGCAGGGTGTGGGTAGGTGTTCAGTGGATGTTGTTAACAGTCCATTCCAAAGCTTGTGCTACGCTTGGAGCAGGGAGTTAAATAATCCTTGGGTTTGGAGTTGTTAGAACTTCATCTTTCCCTTGCATTTATGAGAGAACTCACTGAGGATTTAGCTGATAAATAATAAACCTGTAAAAAGGTTTCATGTTCTTTTGAAAGTGAAGTTATAACATTTAGGTGTTGTCTTGCCAGTAGAACTTGTTTGATAAGCATCTAGAAAACAAGCTGCGTCTGAATGTGACACAAGGTGGGAAGCAAAAGAAGTCCTGGAATAGAATCASAGAACCATTAGGGTTGRAAAAGCCCTCTGAGCTCATTGAGCACAGCCATTCCCCAGCCCTGCCAAGGCCACCCCTGAGCCATGTCCCCAAGTGCCACATCCACACTGTTAAATCCCTGCAGGGATGGGGAATCCCCCCTTCCCTGTCATACCCATGTTAAGAGCTGGTGCTTGATTTGATGTGGTTGTGGTTTGTTTATCCCTGCTGTGATGTGTCTGTTGTGTCTTGTGACCTGCCCCAGTTAATTAGTGGGGCTTTGATAATGGTTAAATTGGAATGCCACAGCCCAAAGTTTATTTGATCTTTGATTCTGTCACACTGTCGTTTATTACAGGCTTAATTTGTTCACTGAGTCAGAGGTTGCTGGGGGAGTTGTTGTGCTGTTTCCTTCAGTGATCCTGTCCTGCTGAAAAACCTACTTCATTTGGATTCTTGACAAGAATTAGGTGCAGTGCATTGCACTGCTGTCTTTTTAGTGAAGATTTTGAGAATTGTAGTATTTCAGGGTATTAAACTGAAAAATGACCATTTAAAGCACACCATGTCTGGAGGCAGAGAAATTGCAAGCAAATGTGGGGGTTTTCCCCCCAAGAAAAGCATCCCTTTATTCATATATCACGTGGCAACMTTTGAACAGATGGATTAAGAGCAAAACAGAGTTAGTCTTTGTTAGCAAATCTGAAACACTGAGCTGCARTACCACACTGAATACCAGCATTCCCTTCCTGCAGATGAAGGATGAGGTGCACAAGGCTGGGCCAGAGGCATGTGWATATGTAGTTCCTTGCAGTTTGCCTAAGAATGTCTACATAGGATTTTTGTGGCTAAATCCTTTAAACCCTTCCTGCCAGGTGACCAGGCAGAGATGGGATCACAGAGGGAATCTCTTTGAAGAGAGGTAGAGGCTTGAACCTGAGAGTTTGAATCCTTAGAGTATACTCCAACTGATCACTATCTCCTTGGACTTCCTGCTCATTTTTTCCATGTTTCATTACAGGAGCCTCTTCTGCACATTTTTTGCCCCATGCACTTCTTCAGGGAAGGGAAAAGAGGGACCAGCTCACATTGCCAGTGCTAAGCCATAAGCATATTGAGTCCCTGGGGGGAAGCAGTGTGGAATTACACAAGCTTAGGAGGAGAAGGAGGATGGATGTCAGCAGGAAAAGTTGACAGCTGAAACTCAAGTTCAGGTCTTAGAAAGCTTCACTGTTGTTGTGAGTGGCATTTTACAGAGCTGTAGCAGTACCTTCMCTGATCAGCAGGAGATGGACAGAAGGGCACGAGCACATGCAGAGGCTGTGTTCCTCCCACCCTCCAGCCCCATCCCTGTGTCCCTCAGTGCTCCCTGACCGGGGCAAGGACTGATCCCTGCAGTTCTGTGTTTGTGGGGAAGGCAAGAGGCCTGTGAAGGCACAGAATCTTACTCACCAGCTCTCAAATTCTTCATGGTTTCATCACAACACTACTTGTTTGTCCCCGTGCCAGCATGTTCCCTCCTCTACAGCTCCATCCAGGAGATTCCTTACCCTGAGGAGGCTCCAATGCTGTTCAGCTCTGCAGACTTACAGGAACATTTACAGAACAATAGGAAAAGAATTCAGGAAAATACCATAAAGAAACAAAAATCTCTGAAACTAATGTTGGTGCAGTAAAATAAAGGACTGAAAGAGAAAGCTTCACTGATGCTGAACAAGGATGGAAAGAACAAAAGGCAGCAATCACAAGAGTAATTAAGTGTCATTCTGTGCTGAGTGCATTCTTGCACACTTGGTGGAGGCTGAATCCATGTTTAAGATGCAAGACTCCACATCATTGAATTCCAGGCAGAGGGTGTGGTGAGGTAGAAAGCCATACTTTGGAACAGCTCAGATGTGGATTTGATTCATTCAGATGAGGASTTACACATCCCTGCTTAAAACCACCCAAAACTAGGCTGCATAACCTTGGGTTTCTTTCCTTTACCTTCTCAGCCCTCTTTTTCTACTTCTATTGCTTTATTAGAAGCATTAGAAATAATTTGATTTAAATTAAGAATAGATATTTGCTCTTCTGGTAGGATTACAGGGTAAGAACATTAAATTGAAAATGCTTGGGGCAAAGCTGAATCTTGTTATACATTCATAAAGCAGTTCACATAAATTCATGATCCCTTGCTGTGAAGTTTTGAGTGTTGTGATAAAAATAAAACATCTTCATAATTTCTAAGTGATGTTTATCTTGTCTTTTCCCCCAGCTGTTTCCTATGCAATAGCAGTTCAGTGTTTTCTTTGCCTCACGCTTTATTTAGGTTACTTTTAAGTTAATAATTTTCTTTATGATTTCTCTGCTGATTGGTAACTGGACATGTAGATCAGCTGTTTTTCAATAACATTTTCCATTTGCATCTCGGAGATTATTTTTTTTTTGCCCTGCATCTAATTTTCTCTCTTCAATGGAATTTTTTCAAGGTCATTGTGCTTTACATTTGCTGGGAAAACAAGTAGTTGAATAATTTTCTTTAATTCGAGGTTCTGTGAAAATGCAATGTATTGAGAAAGCTTCCAGAAATGTAATTTTTTTCGCTTGCTTWCCTAAATTGTACATTTTCTTTCAAAGCAATGCTTTGTTTATTGAGCAGYGCTTGGTTTTTTTTCCCTCAGGTGCCATCAAACGCAAAGTGGAGTTGGAGTGGGGGACAGAGGACACAGAGTACCTGCAGAAGGTCCACACTCACGTGGAAGGAGCCTTGAATGAATTCAAACCTGACATCGTGGTTTATAATGCTGGGACTGACATTCTGGATGGTGATCCCTTGGGAGGCCTGGCTATTTCCCCCCAGGTTGGTATGACCCTGGAGCAGCCACAGCCTCCCTGCTCCCTGGGGCTGCAGGCAGGCCTGGGCACCTTGTGCAGTCTGGGGCTGAAGGTCAGGGCCACACTGCCCTCAGCCAGAGCATTTCYTGTGACAGACACACACACATCCATCTCCTTTGCTTTTCCACCCTTCTTTTTCTTCTTGTTTCTTCCTGAGTCTAAATATTTTTGTTCTTCTGGTGCCTGTTCCAGTATCATTTATCTACTCTCTAAAATACACTGGTTTCCAACACCCAGACAGAAACCAGAGAGATATGTATATTTTCACACTTCACCTAACTTCTGTTTTCCCTGCTTGCTTTGTTCTTTGTTTCTCTTTCCCCTCACATGACCCATTGTGCAATGTATTTCTTTCGTCACCTGCCCCCAGTAAGTACCTTAAACTTCATTTCCTCTGTGGCACTCTCAGCTGTTTTTAACTGCCCTTGAAGTATCTTTCATCTCTAACAATTTTGTGCAGCCTGTCTATGTATTCTTAGCAAATTATTTTCCTATTCTTGATTCTTTTCTTCATGGATATCATTTACCTTCTCTCCCCAGTTTGGTCCCAGACTCAAATCTTGGTTTACTCCGTATAGCTTCATAGAAGTCTTCACCTTTCAGATGTAACCAGTCTGCTTTTCTYAAAATAAACAAGAATTTACAGTMCTTGTRTTTCCTTCATGGTTTTAGTGATCCYTTCTCTGACTGTCCCTCTGTGCTGTCTCTGTCCTGTTCAAATTTGGGTCTCTTTAATGGCCACCAGTTCAATACAGGAAAGTCCTTGCTTGATTTGTGAGCTCTCAGACTCCCCTCTTATCGAGCCACCACTTGATCTGTTCAGTTTTCATTCTGCTTCGTTCTCTTGCACAAAGGAAGAGCTTTGACTTGCTTGGCTGGGACCTTGGAGAGGGTGTGGCCTGAGGTGTGATGTGTGGTTTGGTGGAGCAGAGCTCTCTGGAGAGCAGTGGCCACCAAGGGAAGTGGCAGCTTGGTCATAGGTGGGAGATACTTCGAGATTTGCCTTTAAAACAATCCAAATTTCTGCACTTGGAGAAGGAGCAGTGTCAACTGCCAAGAAAATGAGTGTCTGTAGCTTGCTAGGTGCTGTGTAGACASAGAGAATGTCAGGATGGGGGAAGAAAGGTGAAGCAGCTTCCCTGGGCAGGAGAGGTGAAAGGCAGAGGGTGCCATTTCTCTGCACAGCTGGAGGGAGAACAGGTTTCTGCAGCTCAAGCCTTTTTTTGTCTGCACTGAGGCAGGGGTTCATGTATCTGTGTAGATGAGAAGGCTTGAAATCCCAGTGCTGGAAAGGCATTGTGCCTGGATAGCCCATCTCTTCCAAGTTCCTTAGTCCAGTCTTCCGTCCTAGGTGTCATTTGTATTTTAAGCTCTTGCTGCAGTGATAGTTCTGCTCAGAATTAGGCTCCTCAGAGTGCTCTGAGGGATGGTTTCTTGGTGCTTGAGGCTGTAGAAAACCCTGAGGTGCAGCAGCTGAGTCCCTGTTCCTTTGTTTGGAAGTGGGAACTGTGCCAGGCTGTTGTTTTCCACAGAAATGTGGGAGCAAGCCCATGTTTTCCTCTTGGTTCCTCCAGGCTCCCACTGGAGCTGCTGGAGCAGTGAGGCTCCTGTGAGTAGTGCTTGSTTCCAGTTCTTCTGTGGGATAATAGTGATGCATCAGTGATGGCTCCCCAGGAACCTACAGCTTGTTGTGTAATTCTGGGCTTCCTTTAAGGGTCTGTTTCTAATAGAATTCTTCAGTTTGCTTTGTCTTACTGTTCAGTTGTTGCTGCTTCTTTCACAGGGCTGTGTCAAACTGTACAATGAACAATACTCTTGTATGGTTTTACAAGATTCTCTTTTTCTGCTACATTTATGTTTTATTCTTTCCTTTTATAATCTGTGGTCTAATTAATGGCAGGGTAATATTTCTTTATGTACTTACAGTCTTCCTTTAACCAGCCTGAGTAGTGCATGTTCATTTTGAAACACTTTTGCTGCTGCTTCCTTGATTTTTTTCTATTTGATTGCATTGTGATGCCTTTTCCCTTCTCCAGCTTTGCAGTTACTTCAGTTTTGAGCTGTCCATTGTARGCTGGTGTCTGTTGTGTTGCTAGTCTTTTGGTTTGGTTTGTCTTTTGGTTTGGTTTTGGGGTTTTCTTGGAGGAGTTGTAATGAGTTATGTATATCTGGAACTCTCTGCTTTTACAGAAGTAGATTTTAACTCTGTTCTCACTGATTTCTGAAGTATTTTTGCCCCATGTGTGCTTATTTGAAACCCAGAAGGCTGACACTCTGCTGCTGTCTGGGTTCAATGGCAGTACAGTACCTCTTGGTCAGCAATTTTTGTTATTTTTTGTTCCATACTCTTCTCTTAGGAAGAAATTGCTTAGAATTTATTTTCTTTTTTATGGATTTACCATTGCTTACATTCTGCAACTCCCCCTTCAGCCATAGATTCTTTTAGCATTAACTAACTACAGGCTTTTATTAAAGAAACTGGGACTTAAAATTCAGCCAGTGGTTGCAAATATGTAAAATTTGATTTGAATTTTGGGTTCTTCTGTAGGATTGTGAAATCTTGGTCAAGTTACTAAACTTTTGTCAGAGGGTGCTGTGCAAGTTGAGCACAAACTAAAGCACTTTGAATTCAGACAGTCTTTCTTAGTCTCAATTCCTCACCTGGAAAACAGGGTGAACACTTCTAAAATTTGCAGTCAGTTTAGGCTTTATGGCCTTTGAGCATGAATTCTAGGAATTTGTACTAAAGACTTCTATCTGCTGTGCCCTCTAAAACAAGTCAAGGATACTTGATTTACTGGGGGGTTTTGGGGGGAGTTGGGTTTTYTTTTTAAATGATTATGAATGTAAACCAGCTAACAGGGCTTCTAAACGAATTCTTAATTGCTACTGTAAAATATAAGGCTTAAACACTTACCAAGCACCAGTGCTATAAATCACAGGTTAGAACTAAAATGTCACGTTGATATCCCTTATTTTTCTSTTTGTGACTGTGGTGGGCTTGCAGGGCATTGTGAAGAGGGATGAGGTGGTGTTCAGGGCTGCCAGGAGCCGCAGGATCCCCATCCTCATGGTGACGTCCGGGGGGTACCAGAAGAGGACGGCGCGGATCATTGCTGACTCCATCCTCAACCTGCACGGCCTGGGACTCATTGACAGGGAGCTGGCAGCCCGGGGAGCTGGGAGCTCCAGGGTGGAGCAGATGATCAGAGACTCTGCTAAAGACTTCTGCAACTTGTCACTGCACTGACAAGCCGCTTGTTTTTAGTCGAATAACCTGGTAGGGACATTACAGTCACAGAGCAACTGTGTCTAACTCCTCAATTTATCTTGAGCTAAGGCAACACATCCTTTTAAGCTAATTGAGATATGCACTCAAGGGTACTGTCTTTGTGTCTAATATTGCTGTAGAAAGCTTTATTTGCTTCTCTGATGGGTATGGGGGGCTGTTATGTTGGAAGAACTATGCAGTTGGTATCCAAAGACTGTCCCAGACCTGTTTCAGATGGTGCAGCGTGGTCTGTGGTGGGAGAAATACGGACTGAACCTACTGTTTCTTGGGGTTTTTTAAATACTGCATTTTATTTATTGCTTTTTTAATTGAAATACTGTTATAAAATGAGTTCTGTGCAGACTTCAACTGTCAGTTTAACGCTAAAGGGAAGTGCAATACTGTAAAAGCCAGGGCGGTTTGTTTATGGCTTTGAAGCCATAGCCAGCTAGAAGGGAAGTTCATTAATTCATAGTTTATTCCTGTTGTTGATAGTGACTTAAATCTTACTCATGAACACCTTGTGAAATAGAATATCAGACACGTTTAGCTCCATATGCTAATGAGCCATAAGGGCTCACCATTACCAGTCTGGTGTTTCCAATGAGCTCTGCATGTGACAGGCAATAGTTCCTATGCATTGTAACTCACAGATGGAGAAACTACAGTCAAATGAAAGCTAATCCTAGAGTTCTGAGCAACCTTGCAGAAAAACTATGTCGAAATATAGGCTACCCTATTATTGCCAGCTTGTCATGTATAAAACAGTGAGGAGTACATTTATTTTTTTCCCCAACTAGTGCTGTGTTTTTCACTTGCTCAGAGAGTAGTGGTACTTGTAGTTGCAGTCGTAGTTGGTAAGCAAATCATTGTTGTTCATCTAGGAACACAGTGAAAGGTCTACAGTAAGTTAATGTGCTAACTTTATATGGAGCTCTAGGAGGATTTGGGAACAAGTTAGTGTATTCAAAGCAAATTCAGTTGCACTACCTGTAAAGTCTGGCTTTGTTCAAGTTGGTATATTTTGCATTAGGTACTGTTTGTAGCAGTGGGTTGTAAATGTACTAAACTGTATATTTTGCAAGAGCTTTTATAACTTCCAAGTAGTCACCGATTTGTACTACAAGTTTTGTGTCATGTTTCGGTTTGAGCCTTCCTGTGAGGGAGCACCAGGATTGTCCTTGTAGAGTTGTTGTGTGAGCTATTTAAGGAATGTTTAATTCTCATTATAATACTTACCTCATTTAGTGTTCATGTTTAAATCGTTGGGCTTGTCAGTTGTAAGAATTGCACAATTGCTATAAATACCTGCTTTAAGCCAGATTTGACCTATTGCACTAAGCTTGAGTTGCTACACTGGGATTGAAAAGCACTTTTAAATTTCTTACTAGAAGGACCATCAGAGTACGACTAATGTTGAGATTTATTTTTTCTATACTGTCTGACAGTACTGAATGATGTTGTTATTCTTTCATATAATTTTTATAAAATTCTAGATTACATTTCTACAAACTAAGCCCCTGTCATGGCACCATATGGTCTTTTCCCACACATTTGCTGTTTGTGTTAACATGTTTCTATAATTTTCCCTCGGTGGAGATTAAAATGGTGTTGAACAATGCTGACTGACTTTTCTTGTCACTTCACATGGATCTTGGCTGTCAGAAAGTTTGACTGGAACAGTTTCTTGAAAAGACAAGATGATGTATTTTTCATACTTAAAATGTAGCTGAAACTCAGTGAGTCTCGAGGGTGAGTAGTACAAGGTTTGTCAACAGCTTCTCTGAGAGTTCAGTGGTGACTCCTTAAAGAGAGTGGCAAGTTTTGCATCCAAATGCTTTTTAAGATGTCATTATAAGGGATTAAAGTCACTTTCTAATTCCAAATTCTATTTCATTACCTATGTTGTAAGTCCTATTTAAGTATTGCAGTATTACAGGTGTTAAACTGGTAACTGAGCTTCTGATAAGGCTGCAGTAGTTTCAGAGGCCCTTTATGAATCAGTGTCTTTCCAGAGAGAGCTGAATGTTTGCAGAAGATCCTGCTGGCTCTGACTCACCTGTGAAATTTCTGAAAAGCCACAGACACATTGACTGCACTTCAATGTTCTTTGTAAAGTTAAAATTGGAAAACACACCACTCCTTCATATTTCTCAAAAATTTTAATTAGGGTAGTATTTGACTTCGTTGCAGAAACCAAAAGATTGATTTCTACATATTAAGAAACTAGTCCAAAGTAAAGGTGTGCTGTTCTTCAAAAAGAAGTGGTGAAACTGTTTGGGAGTGGAATTGACACCATAATATGTCCTTCATCATTAACATCCTGTTAGCATTAGGCAAAGTTTGCTGAAAATTTCATCATGGGAACCTTCCCCTGACCTAACACCATCAAAATTTGTAGCTTTGACAAAAACTTGTGTGGGAATGCAAGGACCTATGTAAGGCTGCTAGGAGAATGCCATGGAGCCACAAAAACGTGGAGCTTTTGGGTTTTGTTTTTTAATTGCAGTTGTGATGGTTAAATCCTCCTACAACAGGAAGGAGTGTTTCAGAACTGATGCCCTTACRGATCTGATGCCCTAACTTACCACCAAAACTCTTGAAGAAAGACCTGGTAGGTCTTGTCTGCCATAATAAGACACCAGTTTTGACTCAAATTACTTGAGAAAGAAACTGAGCATTTTCAATAACTTGTAGTTACCATACAGACAAGCATTTCTTGCTTGGCATCCYTGTGTGAAATTTATTTACAAAACAAACTGAGGAGTTGGGTGTTCTCATCTGTTTGATTTCACAGTTGGTGTGTTGAGCTCCAGCCCCCCCTTGCCTGTCTGACAGTCAACACCCAGCATAGAACTTGGCACTAAAACCACTGGKTGGTGGTGTCAGAGTTTTATACTGACTAAATTTAGCTTCAGATGGTGATACCCATTTGTTCCCACTGAAGATATGAACTGTTTGTTTGACTTTGGTTGTTTTTTAACACCCTGCATTGTCAAGTATATTGACTTGTATCATGAATACAAGAATATGAGAAATGCTGTAGTCAGCTGGATTTTAAAGAAGTGGAAATTGCAAAAATTAATTGGTAGAGAGCTTATTGTGTGTGGGCAGGCAGTGCTTMAATCTGGTGAATAAGGAATGCCCATGGTCTCAGGTTCCCTACCCTGCTGCTCCTCACAGCTTGAGGAACCCAATGACCCTGAAATCATTCCCTGGTACCTTCTGGTCCTGCCCCCAAAGTTCAGCACTGGGTCTGCCCCCAAGGCACRATTCTTCCAGCATGGTGCTGGCTGCATATGGGTTTTTGTGGTCTGTGCAGGGCCACGTAGGAGTTTCTTGTGCTTTACAGATGCTCATGTACAGTTGTGTCTTACATGCAGCACAGGCACTCCGGGGATGAAACTCTCTGACCAACCCAGAAGTTATGGAGTTAGCAATCCTGGAGCCAGGCTTTGCTCACACTGCTGCCAGGAGCTTGCTGAGTTCTCAGAGCTGTGGGCTCCAGGATCTTGGTGCTGTGTGCTGTGCTTAGGAATAATTGAAAGCAGTCTTCCAGGAAAACTGCAGTCCCTTGGTGAAGAAGTTGTTTTACTCACTATCTCTGCTCAGTAGAAGATGATCTCCCCCACACCCCAAGCTGAGTCTGGAATGCAGAGTCAGTAGAAATCACAGGATCCCAGGATGGTTTGTGTGGGAAGGGACCTGAAAGATGATCTCATTCCACACCCTGCCAGTGGACACGTTCCAGTAGCTCAGGTTGCTCCAAGCCCCATCCAACCCGGCCTTGGACACTTCCAGGGATGGGGCAGCCACAGCTTCTCTGGGTGACCAAGGGTCTGATCCCAAGCAGTGCTGTGTCCTGAACTTGCCTTTAGCACAGGTTGTGTATTCCCCATATTCYCCGGCCACCCTAGAGGAAAGCTTGCACATGGTTCAGTATGTGCCAGACTTTATCTTAAGCTTTAAACTGGTGAGATTTCCAGGTTTTCAGTCTTTGCCTGATCCTGACACTTTTGGCAATCTCTTAGATGAGCACTGGGTGGGAAATAAAACTTCTTTCTCTTAGGCCTATGCAGGGCATTTTGCTACAGCCAGTCCCTTGTTATTGAAGAGGAATGGAATTAACTCCCTGTGAAAAGAGATGTTGTGGTAGGCTGGATGAAGGACTAACTCATGCTCCTAGGCTGGATTCTCTCCCAGTCTTACTATGGCAGCGAGACCAGGAGGCTTTGCTCAGGGCCTGTCCTAGGCAAGTCCAGGACCAACCTGGAGATGATCCTCAGGACAAAGCAAGGAACTGCTGCCCTACCTCCCTGCAGTATTTTGATGTGCAGTATTGCTGTGTGCTGTGTGTGGTACTGAGCTCCCGAAACAAAACTCAGAATTTGTGGCAAGACAAAAATGCCCTTTTGATTGCATAGGCCCAGGAAATGGTTGTGGTGGGGTTGGGTCTGACTGACCAGCCCGGGGCAGCTCCAACCTCCCAGCAGCTCACCTGAGGTGGAACTTCTGGTTGGAGATGAACCAAGTATAAAAATCACGAAAAGACTGCCAGGCACATCTTGCCTGGTCCTGCAGAATTGTATTTCGCCAGTGCTGCGGTCTGTGGAGACATGGCACACTTCCATAAATCCCTTCTTCCCTCAAAAGCAACAGTACAGATAATAAACTCTTTGCTGTCAGATATAAGGCTCTCGTTATATATTTCACTAATAAGTTCCAAACTCGTGCTTTATTTTGCAGTTAAGCATAGACATCCTTTGAGTATGACTGGAACTGATTATCTTTGTTCTGGAAATGCATGTTTGATTTGTGTAAAAGATGAGAAAAGGAAAAAAAAATGTATCCAAGGCTGACCTAAAATAATGTATTTTGTCTTTATAGCCTCTTAAATGCAGTCCTTAGTAGAGTTATAACAGATTGCAGTGCTTTGTAAGAGCAAAGAGATGTCCCTTCCCTTTCACTATTGACACCTAAGAAAGATTTTAATTAATCCTATTAGGCAAAAGTTTGTCACTTAGTCTGTGACTATTTYTTTTTGCCCTTGTATTTGCTGCAGGTACAAAACAGGGCAAAAGACAGATAAGCTCTATTTAGATGTATAGCAGGGATGACACAAGGAAACTGCAAATTGCCTAAACAAAAGGCCGCAGCCTGCTCTGCTTCCCTTGGGAGCCACAGCCAGGAGGAGCCTCTTTGCTTTTGGGATGAACCAGGTGGAATCATCCCTGGTGCCAGCGTGGGTGTCAGCACTTCCTTCTGCTTCTCCATGTATTGTCTGCCAGCTCCCAGCTCTTGTCAGCCCTTGCTGATCTCCTGTGACAGCCAAGAGTGTCACCAAGGACCTCCTGCTTTTTGGCAGCTTGGCTCTTGTCTAGCACAGGAGGTTTGCAGAGCTGGCTGTGCCAGGGCGGGCTCTGTGTGCTCACCTGGGGATGGGAGTGAGGGCAGGGGAACACAGCAGCTCCTGTTCCCTTCCTGCTGTTTGTGTTCAGGAGCAGCAGCTCCGTGGGGTCGCGGGGCAGAAAGAGCTGTTTGGTCAGCAGTAATTCCTGATAGCTTGTTCAAGGATGGAAACAGTTCTTAATTTGATTCCTTGGCAAATAAAACAAGCTGACAAATGGCAGAAGTAGATGGGAGGGGKTTTTTTTTGGTTGTCCGAAAACTGGTGTGTCTGATGGTTCTTAATTTCGGGATGTTATGATTGTCTTGGAGTATTATTGTAGACGAGATGAGTTGGGCTTTGCCAAGGCTACATCCTGTGAGGAGCATTGAAGAGCAGCTAATGGAACTGCGGGTGCTGTGGTGCAGCTGCTGTGATCACTCCCAGCTCCATGATCCCACTGTTTGGCTTAGCAGGGACCTGTCAGGATTGGTCATGACCTGTSAGGAGGGGAAGCAGCCTTGCTTGGTGCTCTGTGGGCATAAGGAATGGGGTGAAGTCCTGAAGCAGGTGAGTGGGTCTAGAATTCTACTTCCTATTTAGTTAATTGTTCCAGAACAGTTGAGATGTAATTATTTGAACATTATGAGATTCAATTGCTCTTTAAAAGCAGAGAAGGGTTTTTGAAGTGGCATCACAAGCACTGGCCAGAGCTCAGTGACATCCAACAGAGCCTGAGCACAGGCTGCAGCTCCAGGAGCAGGGGAACAGCTGCAGCTGCACTGCCCAGGAAAGACTGGGTGRTAACACCTCTGAACACCAGGAATCCAGTTCTGAGCTCAGCAACACCTTGTCTCTGTGGTCAGGCACCCCTGTGAGATCTCACACTCRCTGGCTATTGCCATCCTCATCTCTCACTTGAGTTTATAACAATTTCCTAAAATACATCTGGAGGAAGTGCTTAGACTAGTGGAAGCTGCAAACAGAAATATTGATGAAATCAGCCTTTTCTGGATGGATTCTCTCAGCTTCATGGTGTGCTGTCTCCAGAATGAATTCTGGGTTAATTTTCTTCATTTTGGCCACTGTTTTGCAAAGTAGCCTTGTTTTAGTTAAAACAAATAACCCCCAAACTTCTGGGCAACTTTATATTAGCAGTGCTAAACACATCACAGCAACTGTGCTTGAAGGATTTTTACTTAGGTGTGCAATTAAACAATACACTTAGAGCTACTGAGAGCACATTAAGATCAGAGAACAAAATTCTACAAACCGAAATTAATGTACTTGCAGCTTACAGAAGTATCCTGTGATGGGACTGGAAAGCCAGRCTAGAGCTTGATATCACAGTATCTATAGAATTGGGAAACTGTACATACCGAAAATCAACTAATTATTTTAGATGAGAAAATAGACAAGAGTGTATAAAAACAAAGAAGTCTGAGAAGGAAAAAAGACAAACTTGGGCTTTCATTCTTTCCTGTATGCAAATGATGCTAATATTGACTCTTTTTTTTTTTCCTGGTGCCACAAAGGTGCAGTTTTGGAGTGGAAGCTGTAGAAATGCAGCTGTGTGTTGATTTTTGGAGGGAAAATCACCCCAGATTTGCTTCACAGGTGATTCCCTCCAATTCTTTCCTATGTATATTGACTTACAAACACATCAAGTTGTAGCTAAGTAACTCTTCCCTGTAACTCCAATAATTAATTTAAACAAKCCAACCAATGGATCTGAAGTCAACTCACCTTGTGATTTCTTTTATTTGCTGTTGACAGTGGGAGGAAGGTTTGAGAGGTCCCAGTGAAGAGTTTTGTTTTTAATGCTATCAGCAAGTGGGAAACACCYGGAGTGTTCCAGTCTTGGCCCTTTCACTGACCTGTAGAATAGATGCAATCCTTAATTAAGCACAAATTTTACAAATAGCCCAGTAAAAACTGCACTATGCCTGAAAAATAAGTACAATGTGCAGTGGCTGCATTAAAAGGCAAGAGAAGGTTTTGTATTTTCTCTGGCCTGTGTTCATTTACTCTCTGGGGAGCAGGACATTGAATCAAACCCAGTGAGTGATAAGAGCTGGGGAGATTCCATGGTCCATCASGATTTCACACAGTTTGCTGTGATTAGATACAAGACCAGATGCTGATAAATTAATTTGAAAATGTATCTAACTGTGACTGAACACAACTCTGTGTAACTCCTGATGCTTTGGCAGCTATAGCTGCTGCTGGAGACAATTTTCCCTGTGTTGGCATAAAAATCCAGGAAGTTACTAAATGCTCTACAGTGGTTTCATCTGGTTAATAAATAAAAACATAAACTGTATTTCTACTCTGGTTGACTATAAAAACTAGTTCAAAGATATACTGTGGGGCGGGAAGCTGTCTAAGGAAAGATTCCCCACTCAGCAGGCAGAGTCTGCAAATGAGTCACAAGAAACATCTGTTTTATATGGATCAGTTTTTCCTGTATCCATTTGTGCTTATGTTGTGCCACCCCTGGAATTTGAGCTCTCTGATACCATAAATGAGTCAGAATGGAAGAGCAGCCTTAAAGCTGAGTCTCCTGCTGCACTGATCCGTCAGACCACCTCACTGCTGMTTCTGTGAATTAATCTGGTTTTAGGCAGTATTTCCAGGTGTTCTCTCCCAGGCCAGGGTGTAGCTGCTGCAGCTCCCTGAGTACTGTGTGTGTAAGGACTTTCATGTTGTAATACCATGTATTAGTGTAAATTGGAGATTGAGTTCACTGCAATACAAATCGTGATGGTGATTGACTGTTCAAGCAGTAACAGCACTGCAAGAAATAATGAACTGTCTGAACTAGCAAATTAAGATATTTTATTGGATTTGCCCAAAGAAGGGCTGGGTAGCCTCATTTTATAGAAATCCTTGGTTTGAGACAGCACATCATCCTTGTGAGCCTTTTCATTTCCCTGCTGCTTGTTTAATGTGTGCAGTTTGCTGCTCTCTCTGTGTGCCCAGTCCAGCAGCACGGGCAAAGCAGGACTGGGAGAGCTGGGTGTGGGTGTGGGTGTGGAGCCTGCCCTGCTCCACACTGCTGGGTCACAGAGATTCCAGGAGGGTGGCACAGCCGTGCCCAGGAGCTGCAGAGGGGCTTTCAGAGCTGGCTGCACATCCCTGAGAACAACTTTCAGAATTTAAAAGGTTTACCTCATTTTGACCTCAGAAAAGTAAATATGGATGTCTGAAAATTAACAGGCTCTAACAGAGAGCTGTTCTTCCCAGTGCAGTTGCAGTAGTTCCATCTTATTTTTAGACACCTGAGGCTCCTGATGTAATGGGTCTCCACAGCCTGAGAAATCAGGCTGAGTCACCAAATGAAGAATGCAATAAATTGCATTCACTCCAGTTGCCATCTGGTTTTATAAATTCCTCCTCCTGAAAACTGGAAGGCTGATTTTTCCCAAATGCTGCAATGAGTTTTGGGCATTCCTGTGTGGTAGTCTGGCTGTTTTCATGTTGTTCACAACTACAGAACTATACAAGCTGTCTCCCTTTCATACTCTTGAACAAGTAATGTGAGGATATTTAAGAAAAACATTTTGAGGGTAGAGGCAAAGCCAAGGACTAACCTTTTACTTGTGTATAGGAATGACCAAGCCTTACCTTAGGTGCCACCTAATGTATTTTAAACCAGGTAACTACATGTGGTGTACTGTTATCTGAATGATTTGTTATTAAGGTCAATTTTATTTTTTTWAAAAAAATTAAAAATTGTGGAGGAGGCAAGAGAGCATATTTGTTGTTAATAAATGCCATTTGTAAGCTTTAGTTCTCATGAAAGTCCTTTTCCAGCTAAGGACAAGAAATATTTGAGTTTGGATGTAGACACTGTAAACCTATAAAAGATTGTCAAGGTCAGCACTAATAAAGTTGGGCCTGATTTATTGTGCATTTCTACACCAAGGGCAGTGTTTGGAGAGTTAGGTTTGATTTAGTTTTCACCACTGAGGTGTTGTCCAAATTGCTAGGGGTAAAAAAAACCCCAAGCAGCTCAAATAAGCTGTGGCTGTGATGAAATTGGTAGTTCTGGAATTCATGATGGGATTGTTGGGGTGTCTGTGCAGGGCCAGGAGCTGGACTGGATGATCCTTGTGGGTCTCTYCCAGCTCAGAAGATTCTGTGCGTCTGGACTTGATGTTGATTGTTCAAATGCTTAGAAATGTTTTAAATTTTGTTTGGTTTTAATATTTTCCTTCCCTTATTGGCAGCAGCTGGAGTTTACCAAACTGGACTCCTGGTGTATCTAATATTTAGAGCTCTGGTGGTGTTCATCTGTTTTCTTCCTTGGCTGTTTTGCAGTTGATTTCCTGAAAAGGAGGTGGAAAAGATTTTTGCAAATCACAGGGTTGGCTCAGTTCTTCCTTTGACTATTTGGAAGAATTCCATTGAGAATAAAATTGTAGATCTGAAAAAAATGTGCTGCTTTCATAATGATCCTTCCCCTGCTTCTCTGGAAGTGGTTTGCTTTTCCTTTGCACTCTGTAGGGGTGGTTTTCAAGCTGTTCCTTAGTGGAAGRGGGGAGGATGCAATGGCTGTGTCAGAACCAGAAGTCAGGTCATTTTTTGTGACTTAATACACAGAAGGAAGAATACTGTGTGTGGAATTTTATCTTTGAAAGATACTGTATGTTACCAGATATCTGATATTCTGTACTTTAATTGGGTTCCTCTGCTGCAATARTATCTGTTAGATGCAGAAATCAATGCACAATGCTTTCAAAAGATGCAATTATTAATCATGAGCTGTTTATAAATGGCCTGTAAATAYGGCCGATCATATAGACTGTCATAAAAACTATGCAGGAGAGAGAGAGACATGGCAGGGGCTGAGGAGTTGGAGCCTGACAGCTGGAGAGGGTTTGAACTACCAATAAATAACTCATGCAGGGAAAGGGAGGCTGCAAATCCTAGAATTTTTTTTTTTTTTTTGCCAGAGGTTTCCAGAGGAAAATTGGTTTGACCTATAGAAATAATATACACATTTCACCAAACCATTTCAGTGTTAAAAGCCATCTGTTTATATGTGCTTTGAGTATTTTCTCAAGAAGTGCAGAGCTGTGTAGCAGATGACCAAGATGCACAAGCCTCTCTCAGTGTTTCTTCACAAACATAAACAGAGGTAGTGAAACTCTGGTTTTGACTGTGTGGAAGTTATGGAGGAAACTATTATTGCTGTTGGTATCTGTGTGCGTACATCTATTTATTCTGCACTGCATGATGATGCTTTAACAAGTTTCTCCTGCCACCAGGAATTGGATTAACTCCTTCTCCTTGCAAAGAGAGGCTGGTGAGGAAACTCTTGAGCTTTTGCCACCAAATAACCTGGACACGGCATTGCCAGGCCAGCTTGCAGCTTGAAATCCCTCCCGTGTAAGCAAAGCACTGAATGCAGACAAGAATATAGGCTTGTTCCTTCTCCAGATGTCATGGGCTTGCCTTGCTTTTTGCCAGTTCAAGGCAAACAATAGCCTTTATTGTCCTGAAGATAAAATCTGGGAGAGAAATGTGTCTGATAGGAATAAGGCTCCTAATGAAGCATGTGATGGTTGAGTTGTGGGCTAATTATCTTTTCCATCTGTTACCTAATAGAATTCTGCAACACTGGGATTTAAGGTTTGTCAATTTTTGCTATCTTTCGTTCTAAACCTGGGTGTCTCTGCCAAGGCCAACAATGAAATGAGCACATTGAGATAATAAATCTCCAGTGAACAGCCCAAGTTATTTATATTGGATGAACAAGGCTACATGTAGAACTGGGGTGTCTTTTGGGTTGCTGGTGCTGGGAGTGCTTTGAGAGTTGAATGCTTTTATATTCAGCTTTAGTTGTGGGAACATTTGAGCCTGAGACGTGAAAGAATGCAGACCTTTCAAAATATGGTATGTGAGAAGAACGTATGATTTAGTGTTTCCATTTCCATAGAGGAAATAGCAATGCTTTGCTTGAACCAAACGATAAATTTCCTTTAAACTTAGTCATATGATGATCAGGGAAATAAATTCCCTCTCAACCTTTGTCAAAGCAGTTGAGGGCAAAGTTAGGTGTCTTAAAGCGACCTGCTATCTACAGAGCGTGGTTCCATTGGTCACCAAGTGGAGAATTGCATTTTCCTATTTTTGAAGGCTTTTTGAACAGGCTTAGAATAAGAGAGAGAAGTGTTTGTGTGTCAAATTGATAAAAAAATTATCACAATCTGAATTTGGTTTGTGGTTACTGCACTGTCAGAGCAGCTGTAAACATGACTCGCTCTTGGACAAACCCACATTTTTCCCTTCAAGCAACAGAGAGCATTGAGGGGCAGTATCATCAGTGCTTCTGTGTTTGAGCTGTTTGACACTGCATGGGTTTGGAAATCACGGGATCCCAGAATGGTTTGGGTTGGAAGGACCTTAAAGCTCAGCCAGTGCCATCCCCTGCCATGGACAGGGACACCTTTCACTATCCCAGGTTGCTCCAAGCCCTGGGCCTTGAAATGTATGAGGTTCAGCATGTTTTACATCTTTCCAACCTCACCTCGTAGAGAAATGTGGCAGGAAAAGGCCTACACTACATTTTGGTGCTTCTGTTACCATAAAATGCATCTTGAGTTCTCTATATAGCACTAAAGATGAATATAACCAGGAAAAACTTTTAATATGCCATGGAGAATAGTGTAGAACCATCCATGGGTACAAGCAGTATTTGGAATATATACAGCTAAATCAATAATGATCACTGCTGCCTTTGTACCTCTTGAACCTGAGGCAAAAAAAAGATCTTTGGCTGCTGCTTGGGGTGTTAAAATGTTGAGGGGGACGCTTTGGGAATTTGTGGCCAGCAAACTGCTCAGTGTTGGAGCTTGCAGAGCAGTCCTGGGGCACTGCTCAGGAGCAGCATCTGCAAACAGCTGGTTCTTTGAGCCCAGAAGGAAGAGTCCTGCTGACAGTGACTCTGCCAGCAGTTAACAGGATGGGCTTCAGGCAGATTTCCTCCTGGTTTGTACAAGGGATGGTTCAGACCAGTTTGATTTGGAATTTGGGAGACTCGGTTCCATCACGTTGAAGCAGATGGACAATTTCCAGTGACTCACTTAAAACCTGCTCCCACCAAAGTGTTCCTTGTTCCTCAGCTCCGGGGGGGATCTGTGTGGTGAGAATCAGAAATGTCTTTCCGTGAGTTATAGCACGAGCAGGCAGAGGTTTAGAGGATGATCCTGTCGGGAGTGTGCAGTCCTGGATTAGCATCACCTCCTAATACAGAGTCTATTGAACAGGTACAGTAATGTAAGAGCTGTGGTATTAAAATGAAGTTGTTTAAAGTTTTATTGCATTTACAACACATTAAGTGCTCTGCAATGAACAGCCCACAAGTGCTCAGTTTAACAAGCGTTGAGCTACTGTGAAAATCCTTCCTCGAGCCCTTTCTTGGTCCATCTCATTATGTAACACAATTGCATGGCCTGGCTTCATTCCAGGAAATCTCTCCGGCCCTGTGGCGATCTCACCACCATCCTTATCCAGGCTGTCCCCGCTGGGAAGAGTCTGACAAAACATGGCAGTGGGAAAGATGACCAGTGTTTACAGGCAGCTAATGGGATTCCCAGCTGCTTTGGTGGGTTGCATAACCTTGGAGTGGGAAATCCAGTGCCCCGAAGAGAAGGCAATGCCCGTGAGCCTCTTCATGGGAAGGCTGTCGGATGAGGTGTTGTCATCTGTGTGCGTGGTCACATTTAAACCCTCCAATCTGTCTTTGCTGAGCTCCTCGCTCATGCAGCACGGCCTAGTGGTTTTATATTTAATTGGAGTAAATATCTCTTGAATGTGTGTTGAATTTGGAAGTCTGATTTGGCTCAATTAAAATGTGATTAGGCTTTCTGTCTCCATTGTAGAGGCTGTAAGTGCTCTGGAGAACCGTTTAATGTTGAAGGCTGGCCTGCTGCATTTGGCTGAAATGCAGCTCCAAATATGCAATGCTCTGAGAAATTCCAGGACTCCCACTAGGTCAAAAAATTTTCTCTCAACATTTCATCAAGTTTCCTAGTAACATGTCTCCGTGTATCACAATCCTTATTGCCTGGAAAGCCACCAACTTTGCAATGAGCTGAGAGGTTTTGTTATATGTGCTGGACCACATTCTCTTAGCAGAGAGGTCTGATTAAAACAATTTCCATCCCTTCTGGTTTCAGACAGCATTTGTGTTACATGCTCTTGTTTTACTATTTTTACATGCTTTGAATGAGATTAATTTAGTTACATTGAGCATTTATCTAGTCTAACTCTATTAATTACAATATTTTTAATCAACCTAGCCTGGTATAATATGTCCAGGATCCAGTCACTTAAATCTGGGCTAAAGCAGAAATGAGCCGTACTTTCAGAAGAGTACTTGGCATAAATCAAAACATTGTGTCCAGGAGATCTTAAAAATCCCTGAGCCAGTCATAGTGTTGTGACCATGCTGGTTGGGAACTCGATGACAGCGGCTCACTTCAGTACAGCAAACCTTTGGAAGAACTGTATTGAACTGGCCCTTTTATGGACTATCACTTTTATTGGGAAAATACAGGAAGGTTCCCTTTATCAAAGGTAAGATCTGCAGTGCACCTGTGCTCTGGTCTGAAACTGGCTGACAGCACAGTCAAGTCTCACACAGATCTGTCTTGGCTTTGGCACTTTTGATTAAGTTGTTCAGAGGTAGTCCAATAAATTGTTCAAAGAATAATTTTCAGCTGAAAGAACAGTGTGATTTGCATGTGGAAACAAAAAACTCTTCCTTGGTTTACCAGCTCAAAGACACTGATAATACAGTAATTTTACAGTAAAATGGGGCACTAATGTTCCATGGAGTCTCAGTGTGCTCAATATTTATGACTCTATGATGTGCTGGATCCCCTAGACTCCCTTTATTCTAGATGTGCATGATTTCACCTGATTTCAGGAGTCTTCACAGTGAGTGGGTTGATCTCTTTTATTTAAAGAGAAATTTGGGAAGTAGAGGTAGAATAATGGGCCTCGCAGCAGCTTCTCCATGTGGTGAAGACTTGTCCATGCCTATTCTGTCCTTGCAGCAGTGCTGTGCTGACACTGAGAGGTGTCTCTCTGTCCTCATGGCTTCTTAAAGAAAGGTCCCAACCTTGCAAGTGGAGCATCAGTTCATGTTGGATGGAACCCAAGTTTCTGAAAATATTTGGGGCCCCTGGGCTCATTTAGTGCACGYTAAGCACCTCGGTGGCTCTCTGGCACACCTGCCATGGGTGGCCAAGGGCCATGCAGGAGGTACCTGCARAGCCCGGGGGGTTCCTCCCTCCGTGCCTGGACCTTTAACCACTAGAGGACACTGCCTCATTGTTATTGGGGAAATTAATCACTGCAAGGGTAAAACGTAAATGACAGGGGTTGCCTTAACTTAATCTTGGCTGAGATGGATTTTTTTATTTTGCACCGTCACTGTCACAGTGCTGCCATATGCTCCGGTTCTGCTTTGAGCCGAATCGGTGCCCCGAGGCAGCTGAGCTGCCCTTCCCCAGGTGACAGTGAACACCTGAGCTCTTTGCCTCGAGGGCAGCAGAGCAACACTGGAAGACCCTGCAATATTCAGAGCTGAGCATTGGCTGGATGAAGGGTCTCGATGGGAAACCACGCGAGGAGTGGCTGAGGGCGCTGGTTTGTTCAGCTGGAGCAGAGGAGCCTGAGGTCAGACCTCACCGGGGGCTGCAGCTCCGATCTCTGCTCTCTGTGACCAGCGACAGGACCCAGGGCATGGCTGGAGCTGTGYCAGGGGAGGGTCAGGTTGGATATCAGGGAAAGGTTCTTCCCCCAGGGGGTGGTGGGCACTGAGCAGGCTCCCCAGGGAATGGTCCCAGCCCCAAGGCTGCCAGAGCTCCAGGAGCCTTTGGACAATGCTCCCAGGGATGCACAGAGTGGGATTGTTGGGGTGTCTGTGCAGGGCCAGGGGTTGGACTGGATGATCCTTGTGGATCCCTTCCAGCCTAAGAGATTCTTTGATTCTGTGATCTGTGAATGATCAGTCAGGTTCATGTTTATTTTTCCAGCCTCCTTCAGGCTTGTTAAGCTTTGGCCTTTGCTCTGGAGCACCCTGATGAGGCCTGTCCAAGAGGTGGATCCACGCCTGTCCTGTGAGCAGCTCCATGGGCACATAGTGGGCAGCTGGCCGAGGGGCAGTGACAGACACGTGCCTTTCTCCCCATTTGGGACTCTCCCAGAAGAGCAGACTGCTGATGATCTCGTGCTGTACCAGCCCATGATGCTCCTGTGCTCTAAGGCTGTGGCAGAACAAGGAGGGAATGGTGCTCTGGACTGGTGTGTGGGGCAGGCGTTGGTGGCAGAGCTCAGCTTCCCCTGGGAAGAGAGGCCAGAAAGTACAATTCTTTTTCTGTCTTCGTCTCAGAAGCACTTCAAAAGCAGGCAGTCCATAAAAGCATTGTTTTCTTTTCATCGTAGTCAGATCCAAACAGGAGAATATAGAGAGGTTTCATGGTAAATGGATGGAATTTGCTGCTGCTGTCACTGTGTGTTCAGCTGTAACCCAGTCCCAGGGTGGCAGCAGGAATGGAGCTGGATTTGTAAGTATTGTGATTACATTCACAGAGCTGCTCTAACCTTGAGGAATACCTGAATAGAGTAGCACTTATTCTTGTGTTCAATCCCACAGCTCATTCCCACTGCATCCTGAACTTACTGAGTTGGGAAGTCATTCCTCATGAATCAGGTAAGTGTCTCATCCAAGAGCTGTTTGTTTCCTTGTACCTGGTGCACCTCACCCTGCAGATTGCCGAGGGAATTTGCTGGGTTAAGTTACAGAACTGGCTCTGTTAAGTCCCTGTGAATCACTGAGGTGTCTCACAGTGAATTCAGCTTTGATAAAGTGGTTTTAAAACCATGAAGAGAGCAGAGTCYGGAAGTATTTACCAGTCAGTTCCTGTGCAGTGTCAATATCTGCGTGCTTTTATCTGCAACACCTCTTGCTGCTCCTCAGCAGCTCCTTCCATGAAGAATATTCATACAGGTGTCTGCTCCCCATAAATGCAGCCTATCCCAAATACTCCCTGTAATCCTATGTGGAAAATCTGGTATTGTTTTATTAACAATGGAGATGTAAAGAACCTCATGGAACTTGAAAAAAGAGTGAAAATATGAGAACTGTCTGAAGGCAGATGGACATCACTCCAAAAGTCTGAAGCCCCGTCACCAGCACTGGCAGGGTCTGTACCTGGAAGGTTAAACTGGCACATTTTTCACTCCTAGGAAGCACTTCTGTGCTTTAGTCAGAAAACATCCATGCTGAACATATTCAGCTTTCCATGCTGAATGCTGCCAGCAAGCACTATTTCACTGACAAACACATGATAGCTTTATTAATTTCTGTTGCTATAATTGTGGTGATTTCCTCTCTTGGGCACTGAACAGATTTTTTGGTATTTTGAGACCTGTGTTAGTGCAGAGGTCTCTTGGAGCTCGATTTCAACTGAAAGACAGCCAGATGGGAAACATAGTTTTGACTGACAGATGGCTGAGATTTGTAGCCCTAAAGCTTCTGGTAAAAACAGGGGGAGTTCAGAACACAAAGCCATTTGAAAAGGGGGAATGTCAAGAATGGGTAACTGATAGCTGTTTGTGGATGAAAATCTAGAAAGCTTGATCAGCTTGATACAGCTGGAGGCCCAAATCAATTACAAATGCAATGATAAATGATAAATGTAAATTGGTTTGTGTTCATTTTATTAGGGGAGCATTTGAGTTTGTCTTTAAAGCTTACTATAGGACTGCAGCAAACACTCTCCTTTTTGCTGTGGCCTGAACTCACTGCAGCTTCACCTCCAGCTATACCTCTCAGGCCTGTCTGCACACACAAACAGTTACTGGTGTTTTGGAACTGGCTCCCCTCTCTGGGCATGTTGCTCATGGCCCAAGCTAGCACAGCTCCCCAGCTGCTAACGCAATCTCTGTGCAGTTTGAATAGTATTTAGTGCTGCCTCTGCTCTCAAGTGCAGCTAATGCAAAGGGAGTTAACTTGAGTGCAGCAAACTCGAGTTAAATCTGTGATGAAAACAGCCTTAAATGTGTATGTTTGATAGGTTCTGCATATGTTCACAAAATTAGAAGAAAAACAATAAAATCACCCCGCAAAGTAAGTGGGCAAGTTGCCCAGGTCAGCTCAGTTTAGTGGCTGAGCTGTAAAATGCTGATGTGCCACCCCGGAGCGGAGTAGACAGGACAAGAGATGCCCTTGGGGAGCACCTGGCACGGGGCCCAGGGAGGGCTGGGGCTTCACCAGGCTCTTCCCCTTTCTCCTCCCTGTCAAAGCAGTTTTAATTCTTTATGGTGAGCTCTGTCCTGTGTAACCCGACGTGTTCTTGGTTCCTCTGAGTCAAGGAATTGTGTGATTCTATCTCTTCTCCRTGGCCTTGGCTTATATCTCCTGTGTGTTACCAAGGGGTGCTCTGCCAGCAAGCCCAGTGGGTGCAGCCTGGGAATGAAAGCCACCTGTGCCATGTGTGACAGGAACYTTGTTGTTTATGAAAACCCKGATAGTTGGCTTTTGCATTTTTAGTGATTATGTTAAAGGCTRTTAAAATGGTTAATGAGTTTAATTGTTAGTTTGGGATGTTGAAAGGTTGTTAAAAATGTTTTATWAAGTTTGGTTGTTATAGGAGAAATGTTAAAACCTCAGTTTATGAAGCTTGCTTTTGAGGTTATGTTTTTGAACAGTTTTATGAAATTTTATTGTTGAGGGTATGTTGAATAGTGGGCTGTTGGATTGTTCCAAGTTATTTGTGTGTTGTTTTAGTTAGTTTTCATAAGTTTTCCTTATGTTAAAAGAAGTGCCTATTCCCTTTTGAACATTCTTTAAGCCTCAATATTAAGGTGCAGTAGACCGTCCTGGGGAAATCCCGGGCTATTTTTAGCAACTGACAGTTGAGCTGCAGCTCAGCCCCACCTTGCCCTGAATTCCAATGAGGATGATTTCCCGCCGGGGGACCCTCTCCCTGACGACAGCGAGCCATTGGAAGATTCATATGATCTCACTGCGGGACTRCACCAATCTCCTTGGACTCTGTGGGCTGGACTGTGGGCRGTCATGGGCGGAGCCAAGRGACYATAAAAACCCCTGCACAGGCGCAGGAGCTGCTCTTTTGCCCTGGACTAGTGCGGGTAAAGGTCGATACTGGGTTACTGCCCTAKCTCCTCGGAGAGACTGAATTCATTTACCCTGTTTCRGACTAGCTGAAGCAGACCCCAGTGTTGCGAGGCTTCGGCCCTGGGTTAWCAGCCGGACAGGCTGCACAGGTCTCTGATCCTGCCACCCGGTTTTATTTTTTTTTTTTTATTTTTGGATTCCGGACTTTATATTTTTTTTACTAATTATTTTTTTCTGTTAAYAAATTACCTCTTATTTTAATTAAACAACAAGGGTTGTCCTTTATTCCTGACAACTTAGAAARCAAATTTAATAATCTTGTTGGTCACAAGCAGTGTTTATTATAAATGTAATAAATGTATTCACTACAGTTATAAAGTGTTCTAACAATTTGGTGTAGGAGCATTGTGATTCACCCAAGTCTCATCACATGTCTCTGTTCTTTAAATAGACACTGTCATTGTCACTGGCTCAGCACTGTAATGTTTTATAGAATCATATATTGAATGGTTTCAGAATGGTTTCACTTGAGAGGGACCTTAAAGCTCATCCAGTCCAACCCCTGCCATGGGCAGGGACACCTTCCACTATCCCAGGTTGCTCCAAGCCGYGTCCAAACCGGCCTTGAGCACTTCCAGGGATGGGGAGTGCACAACCTCTCTGGGCAACCTATTCCAGTTTGCTGTCTTTTAATTAAGATCTCTGCTCCTCAGTTTAACAAAAATGTTTACAGGTGCATCAAAGTTCGATTGTGGATTTTTTTTTTAGCACAGGAATACTCATTAGTTGGGCTGTTCTGCTTGGGATGCCACTGGGAGTTGTCCCAGTCACACCTCAGTACCTGAGGGATCCCCATGTTCAGGAGCCCAGTCGAGGAAGGTCTTCAGGGCTCTGATCTATCCAGTTTTTCTACTGGATGTTCTGTCTGCATGGGGTGGTGAGGGGCTGAGGTGTCTGGCAGGACCCCTGGGGCAGCAGCACTGTTCCTGGGAACGCAGCAGAACCACCCTGTGTGATCTGTCACCCCTGCATGGTCAGGGTTCAAGAAGAGCCAGATTCATCTCTCATTAGTGGCTATAAACAGCCTCACCTCCACCTCTGCTCCGTTTGCACTGCTGTGGCTGCCCAGGTTCACAATTCTGAGCACTTTGTCTGCTGGGGTGTTTTCAGACACTGTCTCATGGAGCTCAGCTTTCTCCTGCTCTGGGAGAACAGCAGCGGTGGGGCTGCATGTTGGGAATATTTGGACTTGACTTGCACCACAGACAGCAGTCATCGAGATACCTCACCTGAAAGGGTGTAGGTGGACAGACCAGGCAGAGGAATTGTGAGCTGGGTCTCTTGGCAGGAGCTGTCAGAGAAGATTCGTTCTGGACAACGTCATACCTGGAGCCAAATATAGCAGTGGCRTAACGTTCATGCCAAGAATTTTTGTCCTGTCTGGCTGGGAGTTTTGAAGAAGTACAAGAGGTGGGGATAGAGAGAGAAAAGAGCCCAGATGAGTTTTAAGATGTTTTTCAGTGGAATTCTGCAGTGTTTGATGTTGTTTGCATTGTCTCCTTTGAATTCTACCCTGTTGCAGAGTCAGATTATCTAGAGCATTTAAACTCTGACTAAATTTCATGTTAAAATGAGTAAACACATTGGGATCCTTTAGCATTAAATCACAGTGATGTTATATTAGACACTGAAAAGATAATCCAAAAATCACTCATTTAGTAATATTTTTGAAATTATTTTAGGTGCCTCCCTTTTAATGTCTTCTGACATGTACTTTTTAAGTTATTTATCCATCCATTTAGAAATTTCTCTTTTGCTTTGAATAAAACAGAACTAGGTCTTTGATATTTAGAATCCTCATAATTGTTCTTGGAATTTTTCTTTGGATGAAGATTTTGGCATGGATGATGCTTTATGAAACAGTCCCAGGTCTGGATCTCGTTCATCACAAATCTTGAAAAGAAATGTCCCTTGGCTTTCAGATAGAGCCATGGAATTTTTCAAAGGATGAGTTGGAACTATAAAGTGTATTTACATTTAAATATAGGTTGCTTTAAATATGAAGGGCTTCCATAAGGATCCGGTTTGTGTACATTCCGTTAATTTTAAGTGTAAATTTTAAATCTGTTGTAGGCAATGCAATATAGAATCACAGAGTCACAGAATGKTTTGGGTTGGCAGGGACCTTAAAGCCCATCCAGTGCCACCCCTGCCATGGGCAGGGACACCTCCCACTATCCCAGGTTGCTCCAAGCCCTGTCCAACCTGGCCTTGGACACTGCCAGGGATGGGGCAGCCACAGCTTCTCTGGGCAACCTGTGCCAGGGCCTCACCTTTATATTATGTTGGGTTTAAATATGACAGAATTTCCCAAATAAACTGATTTCCTTGAATTAATTGTGTTCAGATGAGGCATCATGAATGGAAACCAAATTATTCCTGTATATTTATTTTTTGTCAGCTGGCAGGTGCTGTTTGTCCTTACAGAGTTTGCAGTGGGCTGCTCAGCACCCACTCCCCCATCTGGAGCTGGAGGCTGGCCCTGGGCTGGGCTTTGGGCAAAAGGGGAAGTACAAGGACAAGGGGGAGGGGGGAGTGAAGCGGGGTCCTGGACTGCCTGGTGTAAGGGGTTTTGTCTGTGTCTGATCTCGATGCCTCCAGTCCTGAGGTGTTTATGAGCTGTGCTCTGTCCTGCTGCACTTCAGAACTACTTCTSCTGAGTAGAGTGAAGCTCATCCATCCATCCTGTGAGGTTCAGGGCTTATCACTTTGGCTGGAATGTGGTTACTGCAGCCAGTTTGCTTTAGATGGGTGGGATTATAAAGTGGGGTATTGGGTTGTATTAAAGCAACTGAGTTCATATTAGCAAAGCCCAGCAGTTCTGACATGGAGCCTTTAGATTTACATCATCTTTTGTCTTGGGTCTGACCTAAATCCCAGGCATTTAGGGGCAAGAAATGGATTAAGTCTTGTAAAGATCAAATCCCTGGCCTCTGCCCGGTGCACCATTAACGGAGCCAGCAGTGGTCATGTCTTTGCTTGAGACTATCATAAATTGCATTTATTAATGGAAGATTATACAACTTTCAGCCAAGTCTTTATCAGCGCTTAGGCCAGACACCAGATAAACACTTGGCCACAATTCTGTCCTCTAATAAAATTAYACATGAAACTTGAACTCGGTTTTGTGGTTTAAACACTTTAAGAAATGAGCTGGTTGCTCAGCAGTGTAAACTGGAYGCTCCCTGAAGCCCAAGCAAGGCTGCTGTGCCTTGCTGAGGCACTGATCCACTGAGGATCCCGCCCTTGGCTCTCTGTGGGAGCATTCTGGCTCCTGCCCTAGCTCCCAGTGTCCCTGCAGGATGAGGAGTAGCAGAGCTGGGGCTGCCCAGAGCCTGCGTGTGGGGCTGGTTGTGCAGCCGGAGGGCCACTGTCCCCTGGGCTTGGCTGCGCCTCACACTTTGTTCTTTGGGATGAGTTTCCCTTCACATCTGGCCTTGTCATTCCCCCACAAAAGGACCGGCCCTTTGCTGCCAGCTGCACTCCGGGAAATTCCCCGCTGCTGGGAAGAGATTCCCTGTTCAGGACTTGCTGGAGCTCCCAGGGCCCCTGCTCCCAAATTAAAGCAAAGTGACAACACGTGTATGTCATGTCTGCAAGGGCGGCTGGAGCAGCTCTGGCAAACTTAGCGAGAGCAATGCTATTTTCCTAAGGTTTTTTTTTTCATCTTTGAAATCCTTTTTGACATCTGCTCTTTATTACACAACAATATAACTGTCCTTTTAGGAAAACAGACATTTTTCATTATTAATTTAAAAGTTAACAGACCCATTTTCAAGTGCCTAAAATAACTGCGAGGGATTTGCTTTCAGGTGATTTGGCCATACAGCTGAGTCCAACTACAACACTGTTTTCTGTTCCACGTCTGTGTTTACCTTGGTCACAAATGAAACCAGGTTTTTATCAGAGAACAAGGTTTTGGTTTTTATTAAAGAAATACTTTGATTCCATCTGAATGAGTGACATGAAACTCTGGGATGAAACCTGAACTTTGCAGCCATTCACAACCCAAGTTCACCAGCAAAAGCATTTTGTTTGTTCTTTGTAGGGACAATGTCATTGCTTTTCCCTTTCGCATCCAAGGTATCACATCGAGTTTTCTTCTTTTGCATCCAAGTAAAAAAATACGTAAACTTTGCAGGGTTTTAAATCAAAAGTAATACGTAAGGATTTTAAGGGAGAGGGATGCACCACTGAAAAGGTGACCTCTGTTTCCCCTTTGATGTCAGACTGCATTCCCTGTATTTGTGTTTCTGGAACGGCAGCACTGAGTGCAGGGCTTGGGCTGCTCTCTGGGACAGGATGCTGTGGAGGGACAGTGGCTGGAGGGACAGTGGGCACCTACCCTCACTTCTGTCTCCAGTAATTACTTTGAAACCATCGCAATTCCACGGAAGGGAAAATATTCCAGGCACCTCYTTTTAGTTTTTGCTAGGCTTGACTCCAAAGTTACATCTGCATCAAACTGATTTTAAGGATTGCAGCACTTCCACTCTTTCAAGGGATAATAAAGCCAGTGTTGCGGTCTGAGCAATAACTCCACAGTTTGAGTTGTTAATATCATTTACCTCATTTGCAGCTCATTGTGATGATGGTGAGTACAGAGAACATAGAATATTTAATTTTTTTTTCCCCNGATCCCTAAAGCTCTCATATTGCTGTGCTTGACTGCAAAGTCACGTCTGCATCAAGCTGATTTTAAGGATTGCAGCACTTCCACTCTTTCAAGGGATAATAAAGCCAGTGTTGCGGTCTGAGCAATAACCCCACAGTTGAGTTGTTAATATCATTTACCTCATTTGCAGCTCATTGTGATGATGGTGAGTACAGAGAACATAGAATATTTAATTTTTTTTTTCCCCAAATAAAATGGCGCCGTTCAGTTTCTGGGGAAGAGAACTGTCAAACGTGCTTTTGCTTGGCAGTCACGGAGGGAGAGGTGCAGGGGAGAAAGATATGCCCTAGAGGGATGCGCTAATGGGCTCCAGCATTTAAACAAGCTTCTTTTCATATCTTTTCATATACCGGGCCGTTYTCAGTACTAAATGGCTCCATTAAATGGTTTTGCAGGCCTTATGCTGGCCAGAAAGCTCTTGAAGTCAATGGGACTTTAGCCTCCTCCGCAAGAAACGGAGCATCAGTTCTTCTGCCACGTGAAATCTATCATTCAAGAAGTAAACTTGTGTTTAGAGAAGCCAACAACCTAATGTAAGCAAGGCTATAAAGCTTCTCCAATCCTGCTGAGCTGGTGTTGCAGAGCTAATGTGTTTTACAGCAGTCCCATGGGAGCGCATCAGCTGGAGGAGAGGGCTCAGGCCAGGCTTGGGCGGAGCGGGGCGGCAGGAAGCTGAGAGCAACGCCCTGCTCTAGAACAGAGTGAGTTCTTGCAGGAGCAAACAAAGATTGTGACTTCAAGAGCTTCCCCCAGCCYGCTGTGCTCAAAGTTTGCCGCTGGAGACTAAGAGGTGAGCTTGTTAGAAATCCTGGAAAATAGCTGGGCAAAGGTTTTAGGTTATTTGGCTGTGGTTAGGTCCAAATCTGCAGGGGGAAAGGAGCCTCTCCAGCAGGCTGGTTCCCACTAGGGTGTCTTAGTTCTTCCTAGACTAAAGAYTAAGACTTCAATGCAATTTTATTTTTTATTGGAAAACTGTAAAACTGTTCTAGGTTTTAAAGAATAACAAAACTTCTGTGATAGATACAGAGTTATTATGTAAAAGGGAAACCAACATTTGGGGGTTTTATTCTATGAAAACTATTCCTAAATCCTGTAAAATGCAAAAGATGCCTGTGTCCAGCTTCTGCCTGCCCACCCCTGGCTGTGCCCAGACAAGGAGCTCAGCCAGCGCTGGTGGTGCCACCCAGACCCCAGAGCTGAAGGCCAGAGGTGTTTGTGGACTCAACCCCTGCCCTGGCAGGAGGGSACCACCTTCATTCCTGGCTGGAGAGCAGGGGCAGTTGCTCCTATTTGGCTGGTGGTGGCATTTTCCCAGCCACAAGCTGGTAATACAGCTCTGGCAGCGACAGAGGACACTGGCATAGCGAGACGAGATGATGGATCCAGCTCTCGCCGACTGAGGGGTTTGGCCGGTGTTGTGAAGGTGCAGAGGGACACCTGTGGAGAGAGGAGGTGGCTGAGGGCCCCAGCWGCAGCTGGCACACAGGGGCCCTCCTCCACAGCAGGGC
>JACAXG010000216.1:398486-411475 GCA_018881555.1 Amblyornis subalaris | reverse complement strand
GGGGGGAAAAGCCTTCACGTACCCTCACCATCTGCCAGAGGCTCAGTCCGGGATGTGGATTTGGAAGCCGGATCACCTTCAGCAACAGGCTCAACTGCAAAGAAAGGCAGGACAGAACAGCTCCTGTGACACTGCTGAAGATTCTCCTTCAGGCCGGAGTGGCAGTGAGTGCAAGTCAGGGGCAGGATCCCTCCACGGCACTCCCTCGTCTGTGCCTTGCACTCAGGAGCAAGGGCAGAGGGACCACGTGCCTGCAGTGGCCCCACGCGCCTGCAGTGGCCCCACGCTGGGATGGAAGGAGCCCCTTGCAGGGCTGTCAGGGGAGAAAGGACTGCCTGGAGCTCCCAGCAGCTCTACACTCAGCCGCAGGCCGGGCCAGGGCTTGGCAGGGGCAGCGGGAGCACCTCAGGCTTCCTGGGGCCAGCACAGGAGCCACACAAGGCACAGCGCTCCGGGGCACATCCCTGGGCCCGACCCGTTCCCTCTCGGCTCCTCTCCGTGGCTGCACAGAGCGCACGGAAGGAGCCACTGGCATTTCATAGAGGAAGAAGATGGACAGCTACATGCTCCTTCCTCCCACTGACAGTGATCCTGTGGGATCACTCGGGGCTCAAGAAGGGAGCAGGGCAAGATTTCTAGAATCCCTCAACATTCAATGGAACTTCAGGGAAATGGCACGAGTGAGCTCTTGCCACATTGCCACTGATGATTGTGTCAGGAAAGGGACGTTGAGAACTTGCCTCCAGCATCCTCCAAGAACTTCATATCATCATGCATCAAGGCTTCCAGATAATCCATGTTGCGTTCCCTATCTAAAAGGCAGCACAAATCAGAACCCTTTCCATTATGTGCTGGGATCCCCTTCTGCCTTAGGGAACTGGGCACTGCAAGGAGGTCAAGTAAGGCTGTGGGAGCCAGATGTCAATGGACATGGCTAAGGCTGCAGAGCGGCCTGGGGAGCTCTGGGCTGGCTCCTGGCCACTGTCTTTCCAGGCCCTGTGCAACATCCCTGAAAGGGCAGCTGGACCAGCCCAGGGCCCCTCGGGGCTCTCTCACTCTTCAGAGGAACCCCTTGCTAAAGCCCTGGGGAAATCCATCCCCAGCACGTCCCGGGGAGAGGGCACCGCTGTCCCGGGAAAGGGGGAGCCAGGCCGCCGGCTCACCTGCTCCCCGCGCTCGCACCGGAGCAGCCTGGGCAGCCCTGGCAGGCAGGGCCACTGCCAGGAGGAGCAGAAGGGAGAGGCGCAGAGCAAGGGCCATGGTGCCTTGCCCTCAGCCTGTCGCGCAGCTCTTGCTGCCACCACTGCCCTGACACCGCTGTCCCAATGCCAGCACTGCTGCCGCCGCCACCGCTGCTACCGCAACAGTTGCGCTCAGGGACTGAGTGGTCGTCGTGGTGGTGCTGCTGAACCTCTGGGCTGTGTGACAGCTGTGACCTCAGAGCCCTGCTGTGACCTCAGAGCCCTGCTGTGACCTCACGGCCTTTGTCACACCCCCAAACTGTACCCCATCTGTGCTAATGAACTGCCTTGTTTGTAAATGTTTTGCTTCATCAAAGGGCCATTGCTTAGCAAAGATCTTTGTTTTGCCTCCTGACATTGCTTGTTGGGCTGTGTCCCTGGAGATGCTCTTGATGGCTTCCCTGTTTTCCTGGATATCCCATTTGAGGAGGTCCATGCCTGGATATTCCACTGCAATAAGCAGAATCACAGAATCACAGAACATGGTGAGATTAAAAGGACCCCTGATCATCATCAAGTCCAACTCCTGGCCCTGCATAGGAACATCCTCAAGAGTCATGCCATATGCTCGAGAGTGTTTTCCAAATGCATCTTGAGCTCTCTCAGCCTTGGTGCTGGCCTGGGAGGGTTTTCCCTTGCCCAGCTGATTCTTGCAAAAAATCGCGGTATGAAAACTTCAAAGACTCTCATCTTTTGAAGCAGGTATTTGTTTATTTGTTGCCGGGGACACAGGGGATCACTCCGGCCAATATGTTCGCCCCGCAAGGATAGGGTACAAACTTATATCCTTCAAGTACATGCATATGCATAATATTTCTCAGAAAAGGTTCTTACATCCTAATAATTTCCCAGAACTTATGAATATTATTTACATATTTTTATGCRTCCGCATTGCCTCCTGGTGGTCGTCCCGGGTGGTTGTTGGATGAAGGCTGTAGTATTCCTCTAGGTTGACCTTTTCACCTTTCCTTCTTGTCCACGCATATTTGATATGGTCTTATGTAAGTCCCTTGTTGTGCCATGTTGGCAGGTTTTAGTTCTTCTGTTCTCTGTCTAAAGACCTTGTGTTTCTTGCAATTTAACATTTTCTGCAATTGTGTTTTTATTTTCCTTAAAGACTACGGACTAATATTTGTTAAGCTACAGACAACTATTTGTTAAGCTTATTACAAGAGTCCCTTTTTATTACAAGAGTCCTTTTGTTATAAAATTCTCTTTCAACTCYCCCCTGTCTCTGGGACCTGTTGTAAATTCTTTTACAACTCAAGCTTTTGAAAATATGTCCCTTTTTCTACCTGATGCCTTGTTTTGTGTCTTTTCCAGTCTTCATAGGTGTTAATATTACGCTTAAGCATCAACAATAAACACTGTCCATATGTGGATACGTGATTAACAATAGAGTCACTAGAACAACTACAATTACAAATGCCTTAGCCAAGATAAGTCCGGTAACGATGAGGTTAATTTCCCAGATGTTTGTCGACCAGGAGATGTCATCTTTTGCAAGCTCGTGGAGTACTCCGGCGTGTTCCCAAATAGTATGGACTTCAGTTAATATTTGTCCACTTCAGTCTACATATGTGCAACAACTGGTATTTACTAGAGTACAAACCCCTCCCATCTGTGCTGTTATCATATCTAACGTCATTCGGTTTTGGAACACTACTGCTTTTAGAGAATCGACTTCAGTTAGTAGTTGTCCAATTGCGTTGGCAGTGGCATTAAAATTAAGTTCCATTTCTGCTGAAATATTTACAATTGCTTTCTCTAATTGGGTAATACCTAAAGTGGGAAACAAGGCTCTAACAAAGATATGAAATTTAGCTTTATATCTTATTAAAGGATTCAATGGGACACTCCGGCTAGTTCTCTTACCCCATAGGCCTCTTACTATCCCGGTGAGACTGGAACTGTTAATGAGTTGTCCTGGGGGTATCACTATTCCCATGGTACACATGGCCAGTCCAATTTCCGGGGAGCTGTTTAATTGCAATTCTGTTACCATATAGCCACCAATGTCCATCGGGTAGGTGGGTATATTTATTTTCAAATTACTTGTGTGGCGTCTCCAGAGATAGTCTTGCCATTTCTGCCAACGAGGGACAGTTTTGGGGGTTTTTGAATTTAGATTTGAAATGTTTCTCTCGATGGCCGCAACAGATTGCCACCTGGTGGTGTTGACAAACTTTCCAAGGTCAGGACCTGAAAAGTTTGAATTAATGTAGCAAATGGTAGAATTTATCAATAGTAGTCGGAAGGAGGGGTGACCCATAAAAGACCCACCCTGTCAACATTCTGCACTAGTATTTATAATTCATATGGATCTAAAGAAGTTCAGTTACTAACAGGTACCCCTATCAGTGGTGATCAGAATTGATCTGCCTCCCCACACAGCCAACAATCTTTAACCCTGTATGGTTTCCAGTGCTTTCAAGAAGGACAACATAATTGTTTGCATTAAATGATTCAACTGTTCCCCAAATTACAACCATTAACCAAAGCTTCATGTTGCGCAGGTGATCTTTAATCTTGGTCCTTCCCTGTTGGCTGAGGTTATTGCCCAGAGAGTGTTTGGAGACTTCTTGATCCGGGTGTAGTGTATCCAGGGGGGTTTTTCTTTTACACGAACCGTGGTGAATGTAGCCAATAATACTTGAAAGGGTCCGTCCCACTTCTCCTGCAGTGCTCACCTGAAAAAGACTTCACAAATACCCAATCACCCGGTTCAATATCATGTACAGGCTGGGTGAGTGGCTGTGGTTGATTTTTAGCAACCACTTGGGCATTTTCTTCTAATTTGCGATTCAGTTGTTATATATACTCTCTCAAATAACCCTGTCCCACTAGAGCCAAGTTTTCATTGTAAATTTCGTTTACTCCGTGCGCTCTCCCATACAGGATTTCAAATGGACTCAGCCTTTCCTTTAACCTTGGCTTCGTCCATAGCCTTAATAGGGCTATTGGTACGGCTTGATACCAATACAATTTGGTCTCCTGGCAAATTTTAGCTCTTTGTTGTTTAATCAGGTGGTTCATTTTCTCTGCCTGTCCACTTGCCTGAGGTGTGTACGGCGTGTGTAACTGCCAATGTATTCCTCGTGCTTTGCTTACGCCTTGAACTATTTGAGCAATAAAGTGTGGTCCCCRGYCAGAGGACAGTTCTCGGGGTACTCCGAATCTGGGGATAATTTCTTGTAATAAAGCCTTTATAACTTCGCGAGATTTGTTAGTCCTACAGGGGTAAGCTTCAGGCCATCCAGAAAAGGTGTCTGTGAGTACTAAAAGGTATCTATATCCTCGCTTTCTAGGGAGTTTGGTAAAATCTATTTGCCAGGTGTCTCCCAGCTATGTTCCCYTGGGGATGGCTCCCAGCTTCATGGGAGAAGTAGTGTTGGGATTATTTTTCAAACATATCTCACACTAGGAGGCGACCTCCCGAATCACATGTTTTAGGCCTGGGGTGGCRATTCGTGGCTTGAGATAAATATGGAGTGCCTCAGCTCCCCAGTGATTCTTATTATGATCTGTGATCCTACGGGGAATTACTATTCGTCCCTTATAGGTCGCCCAGCCTTCTTTATCTAATTGTCTTCCTTTGTTATTGATCTGCAGTAGCTTGGAAAACAACAGAGACCACTGGTTCTTCCAGCAGGATCCATCTTTATTACACACACTCCAGTATTTATGTTTCGACCATGGGAAAGTTTAAAGAAAGTTTTGGCAACATGCAGGAGGAAAGACAAAAACAGCTTACACCAGCGAACATTCATTAGGGCAGACATTTCAGCTCTTATCAGCCATTCACTCAAACATGCAGCCTCCCAGCATTCTGGGAGACAAAGGAGAGACATTCACACCTGGTGTTTATGGCTGCAGTCATTCCTCCGGTRTGCACCTTTCCCAAGAGAACAGAGAGTCTTTATCAAAGTTAAGATAAGTGTAACAAGTTGCTCTTCTACACAGGGCTCCCCTTAAGGCCAGGATGGCTGCCGCAGGCCGCTGCTTCTGCACGATCCACTCCCAGTYGCGAGGGTCATATTTTGGGGCCTGGCCTAAGCTCACTTGTGAGGGGATTAGGCTTACTATGCTGACTGTGCATTGGGATGCTACTGTCTTCGCCGTTTTGTCTGCCATGGCATTCCCTAATTCTGGGAGAGTAGTACCTTTAGAATGTCCTTTACAATGTATTATTGCTACCGCAGATGGGAGTTTGACAGCCTCCAATAGTTGAAGTATTTCAGCTGCATGTTTAATTTCTCTTTTCTGGGAATTTAGTAGCCCACATTCCTTTCAAATGGCACCATGAGCATGCACTACTCCAAAGGCATATTTAGAGTCTGTCCATATATTGATGACTTTTCCTTTGGCCAGGATTAGTGCCGTTGTTAGTGCAATAAGCTCTGCCTTTTGGGCCGATGTGCCGGCTGGTAGCGGGTTGGCTTCAACCACTTCAGTGACAGTAGTGCACACATATCCCGCCAGCTGCTTACCTTGTGCGACACAGCTACTGCCATCTGTGAACCCATGTTCGCCAGTGGTTCTTCTTTTAAGTCAGGTCGACTAGAGTACACAGCTTGAATGGTCTCGATGCAGTCGTGTTTGACTGGGCTTTCTGCATCCTTTCCCTGTAAGAAGGCTGCAGGGTTTTAAGTACATTGGTTACTTTGATACTTACATCATCTGCTTCGGCTAGAACAGCTTGGTATTTCAGGAAGCGTTGTGGTCATAACCAGTGATTGCCTTTCTGTTCCAGGACAGCTGAGACAGTGTGAGAGACATACACTGTTATTTTCTGGCCCAAGGTAAATTTACAGGCTTCGCTTATGTTCAGAATGACGGCTGCCGCAGGGCACAGGCATCCTGGCCATCCTTGGCTGACAGTGTCCAGCTGCTTAGAAAAATAGGCCACAGATCTTTTGTAGGGTCCTAACTGTTGTGCCAGTACACCCAAAGTCATCCCTTGTCGTCCATGTGAAAACAATATGAAAGGTTTAGTTACATCAGGTATACCTAGGGCTGGTGCTTGCATCAATTCTATTTTCAAAGTCTTATAGGCTTTATTAGCTTCAGGGGTCCATACTAATARTTGTCCTAAGGTCTTTTTAATTAACTGCTACAGTGGTTTGACGATAAGTCCATAATTAGGTATCCACAGTCGGCACCATCCCGTCATCCCCAAAAAGGTTCTTAGTTCCTTTATCGTTGTTGGTCTGGGGGCTTGACATATGGCTTCTTTTCGGTTGCTCCTGAAGGAGCATTCTCCCTCTGCCAATTCATRCCCCAGGTAGGTTACTCGAGGTTTAACCAATTGGGCCTTGGACCTTGAAACTTGATAGCCATTTAATCCCAGAAAATTTAATATACTTACAGTCCAGGCTTCACATTGCTCTTGTGTTTTGGTCGCCACCAATATGTCATCTACATACTGCAGCAGGGTCCCCCCTCYCTTTGGGGCCTCCCAGGTTTCAAGTTCTTTTGCTAGTTGGTTTCCAAAGAGAGTCGAACTGTTCTTAAATCCTTGAGGCTGGACTGTCCAAGTTAACTGGGTCTTTCTTCCTGATTGAGGGTTTTCCCACTCAAAGGTGAAMATTAGTTGACTTTCCTTAGCCAATGGCAGACAAAAGAAGGCATTTTTCAAATCTATAACCGAAAACCATACCCGTTCYGCCTGCAGCTTAGTTAAAAGTGTATAGGGATTTGCAACTACAGCATGTAAAGTTTTTGTGATTTCATTTACTGCTCTTAAATTTTGTACTAACCTATATGTCCCATTAGGTTTCTTAACTGGCAGTATTGGAATATTATACTGCAACTGACATTCCCTTAGTAGGCCTTGTTCTAAAAACTTTGTAATTATTGGTTCAATTCCCTATCTTCTAGCCTTAATGGATATTGCTTATGGTTGACTGGTAATGCTCTGTCTATTGTCTCAATTACAATAGGTTCAGCTAACTTTGACCTGCCTGGATCCTCAGTATTCCAAGCAATGGGAAACACTTGATCAAAAATTTGATCCTCTGCCTCACTAGGGGTTGTTCCTAGGCATTGCTGCTCTAAGTTTGCARTACTTAAGGCCAATATTAATTTGTCCTCTGGTATACTCACAGACATCTTGCCTTTGGAAAAATCAATTTTTGCCTCCAACAAAGTTAACAAATCTCGCCCCAAGAGAGCTTTGGGTGAATTTGGTAAGTATAAAAATTGATGCGTACCAATTGCCTTTCTCAATTTATATTTAAGGGGTTGTAAGAAATATGCCTTTTCTGATTTTCCCATCGCCCCAGCAATGTAGACAAAATCTTCCCCTGTTGGGGTTAAAGTCTGATTTAGGACCGAAAACGTGGCTCCAGTGTCGACAAGAAATTCTACTTCTTGTTCATCCCCCAGCTTTACTGTAGCCAGTGGGTCTGCTGGGGAGGGACCTGCCAGTCCCCGTCACTCTTGTTGCAACTGCACCACCGTGTGTTGTGTAGTGGCAGCACCAGCCGGGTCAGAGCCTTCACCCCCAGGACGAGCTAATGGAATACCCGCGTTACCAACCCAACACCCCCGCTGCCAGTGCCCCTCACCACCGCACCGAGCACATTGATCAGGGCCCAAGCGTGTCCCTATATTTTTTGTGCCTATATTTCTTGGCCATCCACTCAGTCCTCGGGATCCTCTTCCCGGTTCTGTTGATCTTTGCTCTGTACAGCTGCGATTCTGACAGTCGGTACTCTATTCTTATACACCTCCCAAGCCACAGCCAAAAGTCTCTCAAGGTTCCTGTTATCAGGTTCACGGATTTTCTGTAGCTTTCTACAAATATCCAGGGCTGATTGTCCCAGCACTAAAGATATTAGCTGCTGCTGACCTAGGTCTGAAGCTGCGTCTAAAGTTGTATGTTTCCTCATATTTTCACATAACCTGTCTACAAAAGAGCTTGGGGGCTCTGTACTTTCCTGGTGAATGCTAAACAATAAAGACCAATTAACAGTTTTAGGAATAGCGTTTCTCAATCCCCAGCTAACTAAATCCCTGTAGGTAACTAACTGATCATAATGTCTTGGGTTATTTGGATTCCAGGGAGGGTTAGTAACAGCAAAAAACATCCTCTAGATATCCATGCAACACTCCTGTTGCCAACTGCCCCTGGACATGTCCTTGCAGCTGTTATTACTGCCCCTTTCACAGTTTCTTAAACTCTGATAACATCAGATCTATATTTGCCTGGTCAGGATCTTGATTCTTAACAATCAGCTCAAACTGTTTGGCCACTTTTTCAGGGTCTTCTCTAAACAACTTGGTGGCACACCTCCAACTATCTAGGTCGCCTGCTGTAAAAGGTGCCTTTACCCTTGCCACATCCCCATTAGGTCCAACTACCTGTCTGAGTGGTTCTTTCCTCTTTCCCTGTCTTACTTTTAGTACGAGAGCAGATTCCTGATCTTTCATCACTGATTTCCTCATCTCGTCTACCACTATCAATGGAAGATGCAGGGGATATACCTGAGGATCATGCAGGGCAGAAGACTGGAGTAGCTGAGGGCCCTTCTGCAGGGGAGAAGGCAGGGGTAGCCAAGGGCCCTTTTGCGGTATTGGAGGGGTAAGTTATCATTCCATGCATATCTAGAATGTCTAATTCTTCCTCTGGCTTGACCTTTACACACCTTTGTCCTATACTGCATGAGGAGCAGCATCTTTTCATGTGGCCCTTTCCTTTTGCCTCTTTTTCCAAAAGCAACACCATAGAACCCTGAGGCGGAAGGTTTATCCCGCATTGCCTTTGCCATTCTGGCTTGGATCTGAGAACGAAAAACATATTTGCATATCCTACTTCATCCCATTTGCCCTTTCGTCTCAAAAATAACATAAGTTGTAACAAGGCATTATAATTCAATGTTCCACCCTCCGGCCACTTTTCCCCATCTTCCAATTTATAAAGGGGCCACCACTGGTTACAATATCTAATTAGTGTGGTTTTCTTTAAAAGCCTCCGGGAATTCCCCCTAGCTGCTTCCCGTGTGCTAATACACACCCGAGTGGGCTTTTCTTCACTATCTCCTTACTAGCTGAAATGCCCATTGCTCTATTACTTCCTTTGCTTCCAACTGAACCTTTTTTTACACTTTTCTACTGTTGCTTCCCACTCTTCCTTGGGAACGTCCCAAATTTCAGGAACTAACCTACTCCTTCCACAAATAAATGCAACTATTTCCACTCTCTTGTCCTCCCAACCTGCTGGGAGTCTCCTTCTATTTCTCCAGCAAGTCTTACACCACGGGGTGTGCCTCCGAGAGGCACAGTACCACCTCTTTTCACAAGTCTGACACCGACACAAGACCCACGTCTGATGTTTACCTGTCCCACACTCCAAACACACTATCCTGAGTGGCTGTAAAGTGAGTAATTCAAGCCTGCTGGGGTCCAGATGTTCCCAGTCTAAAGCTAAAGATAACCAGCTTCCTACAGTATAATATAAACCATTTCCACTTGTATACAAATCAAAAGGATCTACCCTAAACCAATGAGCTGCACTTGTACAATCAAAGCTTTCACTCATTCACTAAACTGTCTGCTATCAAAAAAACTGCCATGGTTTGACACTGGCCGAAYGCCAGTCAGCTACAAGAGTATCACTGACCCTCCCCTGCAACAGCTGGGCAAGGGAGGGAAGAAAAATCAACAAGGTTCTAGGAGCAGCTGAGATAACAACTGAGAGAGAAACATTCCAAGGGCAAAACAGGCATAGCTTAAAGATACAAAAGTGGATTTATTACTAAACAGAGTTAGAGGAGGATAATGAGAAATAAAATAAGCCTTCACAACACCCTCTCCCCTCTCCGGCCTCTCTCCTCTCTACCAACAAATGCCTGAGGGGTATTTACTAAATATATTTTGGGGCTAGGGTGCTCCCTGTCTAAGGCCAAAATCCTGTCACTTAAATCAGTATACAGTCCACTCCTTCCACTAAAATGACAATCAAAACTCGTTGACTCCAAAGCAATTACACACTCATTCATAACACCATTCACTTCTCTTTTCTCTGGCCGTTTCCGTTGCCAGATAAGGGAACTGCAGATAGAGCTCCGCACTCGCCCCGTGCTTCAGCATATCTCAATCACACATTTTCACTCACAATAGCAAGCACATCTCAGTCACAGATTCTCACTCTTACGCTCTTACAAAAACAGTGGGGACTTTAACTCCAAAACAGAGACTGCACCCCAATCCRGGGACTTTAACCCCAAGGTGGTCATCACCACCTATATTTTTTTGGGGACTTTAACCCGGGGACTTTAACCCCAAGGTGGTCGTCACCACCTATATCTTCGGGGACTTTAACCCCAAGGTGGTCGACACCACCTGACCTTAACCTAAAAATGAATACAAGAACGAATACCTTTATTTTGGTGTAAATGGTCCTTGTCTGTCCCTGCGGCAAGCGGGGGAGGATGGAGTTCCTTCAGGAATAATCCTGGGCCACGCAGGGAGTCTGCCTACTCCCTTGGATCCCACAGCCAAACAGAGAAGAGTCCCCTCTGGGGTGCCAGCTGATTCTCGCAAAAAATCACGGTATGAAGAATTCAAAGACTCTCATCTTTTGAAGCAGGTATTCATTTATTCGGTGCCAGGGACACACAGGATTGCTCTGCCCAACATGAGCGCCYTGCAAGGATAGGGTACAAGCTTATATCCTTCAAGTACATGCATTTGCATAGTATTTCTAAGAAAAGGTGGTTACATGCTAATAATTTCCCAGAACTTATGAATATTATTTACATATTTTTATGCATGCCCATTGCCTCCTGGTGGTCGTCCCGGGTGGTTGTTGGATGAAGGCTGTAGTCTTCCTCTAGGTCAACCTTTTCACCTTTCCTTCTTGCCCATGCATATTTGATAGGGTGTTATGTAAGTCCCTCGTTGTGCTAAGTTGGCAGGTTTTAGTTCTTCTGTTCTCTGTCTAAAGACCTTGTGTTTCTTGCAATTTAACAGTTTCTGCAATTTTGTTTCTCTTTTCTTTAAAGACTATGGATTAATATTTGTTAAACTACAGACAACTATTTGTTATGCTTATTACAAGAGTCCCTTTTTTATTACAAGAGTCCCTTTGTTATAAAATTCTCTTTCACAACCACCCTCTGGATAAAGAATCTTTTTCTAATATCCAACCTAAATTCCCCTGACACAATTTCAGGTCACTCCCTCAGGTCCTATCACTGCTCACCACAGAAAGAGATCACTTCCTGCCCATCCTCCTTCCTTCATGAGGAAGTTGTAGACCCCAGTGAGGTCTCCCCTCAGTCTCCTCCAGGTAGAAAAGACCGAGTGCTCTCTGCTGCTCCTCAGACAGCTTCCCCTTAAGGCCCTTCCCGATCTTCACTGCCCTCCTTTGGATGTTCTTTSTTATATTGCAGTGACCAAAACTTCACACAATGTTCAAAGTGAGGCTGCCCCAGTGCAGAGCAGAGCGGGACAATGCCCTCCCTGGCCCGGCAGGCCATGCTGGGCTGGGTGTCCCCCAGGACATGGCTGTCCCCCCTGGCTGCCAGGGCACTGCTGACTCATATCCCACATTCCGTCCACCAGGATTTCCGGGTCCCTTTGCACAGCGCTGCTTCCCACCATCTCATTCCCCAGCCTGTCCRTACACCCAGGGTTTCCCCATCCCAGGTGCAGAACCTGGCACTTTCCCTTCTTGAACTTCATGTGGTTGGCCAGTCGTCCAATTTGTTGAGGTTGTGCCCTGAGCCCCARGACCCTCAGCATGGGCTCCCCCGGCCCCTTGGGGCCCTGCCGCTGGTCACAGCAGCCTCATGCCTGGCTCCTGCCTGCCCACACTGTGGGCATCCACAGCTGCTCCCAGACATGGAGCTCAGCCAGCGCTGGTGGCACCACCYGGGCACTGCTGTGACAGCTCTGTCCCTCTTTATTTATGCATATAGGCTGATCTGGGAAGCTCTCAGTCAAGGTTCAGTTCAGCCCTTCCAAATCCTTTCYTGGCGGTKGCACCTTCAGCYCTGGRTTGAGGGCTGGGTCTGTGGTCTCAAAGCACCACAGAGCTTGGATGTGCAACTGGAAGCTGGTCAGACTCAGAGCTGCTGCTGTAGCTGTTGTGGCTGTAGATGTCTTGGRACCAGCCACCAGCCTTGAGCTTTTCTTCAAGGAGGTGCCTGTGRAGAGAGGAGGTGGCTGAGGGCCCCAGCTGCAGCTGGCACACAGGGGCCCTCCTCCACAGCAGGGCYCAGAGCTGGCAAGGCTCCCCAGCAGGGCAGGAGCTGCTGGCAYGCCTTGGCCGAGGTGGACACCTGGCCCTCAYGCCCCCAGCGAGCAGGGGGATGGCTCCAGGCAGGGTCCCTGGCCAGGAGCGGACTCCAGAGTGCATCTGCTTTTAAAGGGCAATCTCGTTTCCCGCTCTTTCTCCTCCCCACCTTGCTCTGCCTCTGCCCATCGCCCCTGGGGCTGCTCTTGGCCGGGCAGCCTCAGTGGGAGCCATCTGGCTCCAGCTTGAGCGGGCTCCCCAGGAGAAGGCCCAGCAATTAAGAGGCCAATTAAAGCATTGGACTGCAGCAGAAGCCTCAGCAGAGTTATCTGGACAATGCCTGACTCACCCCAACTCCACCGCAGCCTCACTGGGAATTTTCCCCCTCGGGACACACTGCAGCCCCTGCCCTGTGTGGCAGCCAGGGATGGCTCCGGCCCTGGGCTCGCGCCAGGGATGCCGCTCGGGGCTGCTGCCGTGCCTTGGGCCTCTCGGGACTCAGGGCC
>JACAXG010000216.1:315982-398346 GCA_018881555.1 Amblyornis subalaris | reverse complement strand
GAAGAGCTGCTGCCACACAGCCCCCGCCATGGCTGAGCCCGGCTGAGCCCGGCACAGCAATTACCTCCTGTAGCCGGGCCTGGCACCGCCTCCCTTCCTGCAGCAGCGGCTGGCACGGAGCCACTGCTTCCTCCGGGAGACGCCGCCTTCTGCACAGCCTGGAGAAGTGGCCATGGGAACCTCAGGAGGTTCAACAAGGCCAAGTGCAAGGTGCCGCTCTTGAGTCAGGGCAATCCCTGGTATTAATGCAGGCTGAAGGAGGAAGTTATTGAGGGCAGCCCTGCCGGGAAGGACTTCAGGGTGCTGCTGTGGATGAAGACCTAGACATGAGCCAGCCATGTGAACTCACTGCCCAGAAAGCCAAACTTATCCTGGTCTGCATCCAAAGGAGTGTCCCCAGCAGGTTGAAAGAGGTGAGTTTGCTCCTCTGTTCTGCTATGCTGAGACTTCACTTGGAGCGTGGCATCCAGCTCTGGGGTCCCCAACACAAAAAGGATGTGCGCCTGTTGGAGCCAGTCCAGAGGAGGGACACAAAAATGCTCTGAGGGCTGGACTCCTCTGCTCAGGGGACAGGCTGGGAGAGCTGGGGGTGTTCAGCCTGGAGAAGAAAAGGCTCTAGGGAGACCTTAGAGCCTTTTCCTTAGTGCCTAAAGGGGCTCCAGGAGACCTGGAGAGGGACTTGGGACATGGCCTGGAGTGATCAGACAAGGAGGAATGGTTTCCCACTGCCAGAGGGCAGGGTTTGATGGGATATTGGGAAGAAATTCTTCCCTGTGAGGGTGGTGAGGCCCTGGCACAGGTTGCCCAGAGAAGCTGTGGCTGCCCCATCCCTGGAAGTGTCCAAGGCCAGGTTGGATGGGGCTTGGAGCACCCTGGGCTAGTGGAAGGTGTCCCTGCCCATGGCAGGGGGTGGGACTGGATGATCTTGAATGTCTTCTCCAGCCTAAACCATTGAGTGATTCAACAAAACCTGCTGCTGCTGCTGCTTACTCTGTGCAACAGGTACCCCAGGGGGACCCTGGTTTATTGCTCAGGTTCCCAGGTAACATCACAGAATAATTTTTTTTCCCCTGGTGCATTTCTTTGTTTTTGTGAGTTATGCCTAAATACATTATTGGTCAGGGAAAACGCTGCTTGTGGCAAACCAGGTGTAAGTTAGTGGGATTTGTCTATGGTTTGTTTTCAGTATGTGCTGATACCTGCTTTTACCTACTCAGTTGAAAGAAATATATGTTTATTACCACTGTTACGTAGTCCAAGAGTGATCTTTCTAGTCTAGGAATTTCGTTGGGAGCAGGAGGCAGCCCATCAAAGAAGGCAAGTGCTTGCACCTTTCTCTGATGCACAGTAACAGGACCTTTAAGTACTGCCATGTATTGTTCAAAGATTTATTTCGAGAGTACAAATTGGGATTCTGCCTCCTTCTGCTTTTTCAGAACCTCTGTATCTCTTGCCAGGCATTGCAATGGGGAAGTGGTGGTAACACGGATAACCTGCAGGTGGACCAGTGGGTTCCAGCTGCCTTATAGATCCCCATTCCTGCAGGACTCATCTCACGGCAGTTCTGCACGGTGGGGATAGGGGATAGAGCAGAACAGCAAAACCAAGCCCATCTGCAAGCATTTCCGCTGCTCAGCCCACTTGGAACAGAGAGGAAAGGTTTTCCAGGGTGCTTATGTTTTCCGTGCTCACGCTATGGGAGGCTGCGAGGGCTGGGTGATTGCTCCTGCCTCTTGCACTTCTTGCCTGCAGGCGCTGCTGGGGAGGGCTGTGAGGATGTGACCTGCTCTCACCTTGCTGCCCCAAATCCCGGGCTGGCTGCTGGCCCTGCACACAGCTCACCGTGCAAAGGGYTCCCGGAGCAGCTGTGACCGTTAGTTTACTCCTCTGTGTCCATACTGATGGTTTTATACACAACAGCTTGCCGTCCTGTGGGCTTGGTAATGGAAAGAAAACACCCTGCTCCACTGCYGTTTGCTTTCTTTTCCTGGTGCTTGGCTGCAGGGGCATGGGAGGGAGGGTCTGCAGCCCCTCGGGGCAGCTGCTCCCTGGCCATGGCCTGAGGCAATTCCTCTCTGCAACCCAGACCCAGGGAGGGAGAGCCCTCCGGAGCAGATGCCCAGCTGGCAGCGAGCAGCACTGCTACCACTGCTGAAACACCCACTTTGGGCCTCTCTTCCTGGCATTCTGTGCTCTCCTGCTCCTCTGGCCTGGCTTGAGGCYGGGCTGGCTCAGCGCATGTGGCTGCTGAAGCCAAACTCCTCCTGCTCACCTTGCAGAGCTGCGAGAATCAAGAATTGCTGCACGTGGCCGCTGCCTCCCCAGGAGGCTCCTGGTGCAGGCACCGCTGCAGCATCCCTCCTGAACAGCCTTCTGGTCTTGTGTTTGGGGGGTGGAATCCCACAGCAGCGCTCTGCTCTGGCCTAGGGGACCCTGGCTAACTCCAGGATCTCTCCGAGGTCTCCTCTCTGAGCTTCATCCTATGGCTCAGCCCAAAGAGCCAGATGGGTATCAGGAATTTCACAGCCTACCACTCGTGACTCACAGTCAGAATGCACAGGAAAACTGTAGCTGTGTTTCAAAACACCAGATGATGTGTTGTTTCCTTCCCACTGCGGATTTTCCATCGCCCCAGCCTCAGCCCGCCAGCAGCCTGCCTGGATGTTCTCCCCACACCACTTCTACAGTCCCACTCATCCAGGTCCTTCTGGTTGCGTGGGCAGCCCTTTAGGCCACTGAGGCCCTGTTCCTCCTTTTTTGGGAGCAAGTCCGAGTGAGAGATGATTCACGGACTCAGCACCAAGACATTCAGCAGCCACAGTCGGTTCCCGGGCACACTTGGTGTGCACAGTGTCAGGAATAAAGGGACAACTCTTATTTAATTAAAAGAAGAGGTAATTTATTAACAGAAAAATAATTAGGAAAAAAAAGGAAAAAAAATATAAAATCCGGAATCAAAAAAAAAATAAAAGTAAATGAACCAGGTACGCAGGATCAGAGACCTGAAGCGCCTGCCCGGCTGATAACCCAGGGCCGAAGTCTTGCAACACTGGGCTCTGCTTCAGCTAGTCCGAAACAGGGTAAATKAATTCAGTCTCTCCGAGGAGATAGGCCAGTAACCCAGTGTCGGGCTTTGCCCGGGCTACTCCAGGGCAAAAGAGCAGCTCCTGCTGCTGTGCAGGAGTTTTTACTGTCTCCTGGTTCCACCCCCGACCGCCCACAGTCCAGCCCACAAGGTCCAGGAGGATTGCTGGAGTCCCGCAGTGAAGTCATACAAGTCCTCCAATGGCTCGCTGTCGTYGGGGGAAGAATCCTTCGGCGGGAAAATCATTCTAACTGAAATTCAGGCCAGGGTGTGGCTGAACTGCAGCTTAACTKCTAGTTGCTAAAAATAGCCCGAGGCTTCTCCAGGAGAGTCTACTGTACCTTAGTATCAGGGCTTAAAAGAACACTCAAAAGGGAGTTTTTTCTAACATAAGAAAACTCATGAAAACTAACTAAAACACCACACAAATATCTTGAATCAATCCAACAGCCTACTAGTTAACATACTTTTAACAATAAAATGTCATAAAACTGTTTTAAAATATTTCTTCAACAATTAACTTTTTCAAACTGTTTAACAAACATTCTCAGAGGGAAACTTCATAAACTATGCTCTTAACATTCATCCTATAACAATCAAATTTGATAAAACATTTTTAACAACTTCTTAATATCACTAACAATTAAACTCATTAAACATCTGAATAACTTTTAACTCAATTAAGGGATCACTAAAAACATGCAAAAGCCAACAACAGGGGTGTTCATAAATAACWACAGGCAATTGCASGTGGCTCCGGTGGGGCTGTGGAGGGGAGGTCGTGCAGGGGAGCAGCCCCCACGCCCCAGCCCCTGCCCAAGGAGGCCTGCAGCCTGCGGGTGTGGAGCAGCAGGTCCTGGCGTGGCAGAGGCAGCAGCTGGGGCAGTGGCTGGGCAGCGCAGCACRTATTGCACACGTCTCCTGCAGGGATATGTTTGCAAGATTGTGTATACATACAATGCAAATTGAAAAAATTCGGGGAAAGTGTGGCTTAATTTCAAAGGCATTGTGGAATAATTATTACCACTGCTTTCCTGGCTTATTTTTGGTACAAGAGCATTGTACTGGGGTTTTTTTTAACACTTTATACAAACAATCTCTGAGTCTGAGGTTTGCCTTTTCGTGGATGCCCGCAGGGCCCTGGTGACCAGCTGGAGCCCAGTTAGAGCCCCTCTTTGGGGGCAAATGATGTGGCCTGAACAATGTTGTATTTCTCTGCTTTACCTTCTCCATGGGGTTTCTCCCCCTCTGCATCTCCCTTTGCACTCTTTTCTTTTCCAAACTCCCTCTCCATGCAGATGCCTATCTGTGCCACTGAAACCACTGCACACTGAACCCAGAGAAGGAGCAGGGTGAGAGTTTCTTGCAGCTCCTTCCTGCTGCTGCTGCTCTGAAGGATGCTGGTGCCAGGTGTGGGAGAGGGCAGGGTGGGAAGAGGGAAGGCAGAGGAGGGGAGTGAGCTCCTCCAGAGAGGAGTTGACTGTGGTTAGTAACAGAATGAGACCTACAGTAAACCGACACTTCAGTCTCCTGTCTTCTTGCTAACTGAATGATTCAAGTGCTTCAAACCTAGTTCTTACTTAATTTAACAGTATATTGCATACTTAAAAGGCATGGAAGGCTAAACAGACAACTAAGTACGGATTAAAAAAGAAAAAAGGCTCCTTCTCCCCATAGCCCATGAATTTACTGGAGAGGGAGTTTTTCAATCACAAGAGTTCTTGCTCCACTCCAGGAAAAGCGTAATTCCATGTACCAGGGAGATTTTCCCTTAAAACMTTGCTGATGTTCGCGTGCTGCCATGCATTAGTAGAGAGGGAATAATTTCTCACTATTTATGTTTGATTTTTGTTTGGAAACAGTAGAAGAAAAAATGTACCCACTGTGATGATTTGGTTCACGCAGGTCAGTTATTATTTCAGCTGCCAAAGTTGCGTGAGGAATTCACAAAGGTTTTCCCATCAGGAATTCAGTGCCGGTGCATGTGCCACTGGGGTCTGGAGTGGGCTGTCTTCTAGCACGGCTTACCAGGCTGAGTTGCTGGGCATGTTTGGCTTGTTTTCTGGGTTTTGCTGACTAAGAGCAGCCACCCAGGGTGTCAGACATCCGAAGCCATCATTGAACGGTGCCTAAAACAGATGTGTTGGTTCCTCTAAATCAAATCAAAATGTGAGTGTTCAGCCTGGAGAAAAGGAGGCTCAGGGGGACCTTCCCACTCTCCACAACTCCCTGACAGGAGGGTGCAGCCAGGTGGGGATTGGGCTCTGCTCCCAGGGAATAGGGAAAAGGACAAGGGGAAATGACCTCAAGTTGCACCAGGGGTAGTTTAGATTGGAAATCAGGGAAAATTTCTTCATGGAAAAGGTTGTAAAGCATTAGCACAGGCTGCCCAGGGCAGTAGTGGAATCACCATCTCTGGAAATGTTCAAAAACAATGTTGATGTGGCACTCGGGGATGTGGTTTAGTGGTGAACATGGTGGTGGTGCTGGTTGATGGCTGGACTTGATGATCATAAAGGTATTTTCAAACCTTAAGGATTCTATGATTCCACRATTTTAAATAACCCAGTAGTGACATAACCTGTTTTTTCAGTGTAAGGAAGTGGCATCGCTTGTGCCATGCAGAGCGTAGTGCCGCTAACGAACCTGATGTTCAGCTCCAGCACAGCAGTGTGTTTTCCATGTGTTTTGATCCAAATCTCTCTGCTCTTCCCTGGTGGTGATGCTTTTTCTCCCCTCTGCTGAGTAGCCTTTGTGCCACTGCTGGTCAGTGTGTCCTCAGTGGATGCTGCAGAGCCTCACCCTGGGATGCAGGCCAGGCCCCTCCGGGTCACCCAGCTTGGACTCAGGTGGCATGTAAGCTTTCCCAATACATTTTTGTGTGTTTCTATCTCTTTCTCCTCTTGCTCATAGTAAATAACTACGATTACAAGAAATTAGTGCTTAGGATAATAGAATTGCAGACTGGTTGGGTTAGAAGGGAGCTTAAAGCCCATCTTGTTCCAACTCCTTGCCACAGGGAGCAACAACTTTTCCTTACACAGCACCATGGTCTCAGAGGGGTTTCCTCCCCCCCCAGATTCTCCAGCCCTGTTTATCCAACACTCCCAACACCTGTAGTCAACTACCTGAYGTGGAGGAAGGGCCGGATGTGGTTGCAGACAAGGCAGGCAGGCTGCCACCTCCCCACTGGAAACAAAACCTGAACAGAGCAACAGACCAGTGGCCCTGTGTGACACAGGCGCTCCCCAGCGCCACCTGCCTCGGTGACACTGGTGCTGGTGGTGTTCGGCAGGACAGGCTGTGGGAAGCCCTCGCAGCAAGGGAGCTGCAGCTTTGCTCCGAGAAGAATCCATGTGAGCAGATCTGCTGTGAGAGAAGGAGGGGGAGGAGGAGGAATGTGCTGGAACCTGACTCAGAGATCGCCTTTTGGGATCTTGTAGGGGCTTTGCCTGGAGAAAGGAAAAGGGGTCGGGCAGCCTCTGCAGCGCTCCGTCAGCTGCTGGAGAAGGAAGAGGAGGAAAACCAGGAATGAATAAAAGACCAATAACTTACTCTCCTAATTTCTCTCAGTGTAAATGACTTGATTCACTCTCTCATGTTTTCTCCACCTCCATCCTCCAATACATGTCCCAGCACATTAAAGGAATAAACCAGGTGTGAAGACTGGAGAAGGAAAATGAGCCCACAGCACTTTCCTTGGGAAGGGAACAGAAGACTCTGGAACTTCCAGAGGGAAAGAGAGACWGAAAAAAGGGTTGAGGAGCTGAAGTAGTGGCAGAGGTACCAGGGAGAAGAAATAAGAGGTGAGAGAAATGGTTTGTGGCTATGAATTGCAGGGCAGGCAGAGGACACCAGTGACTCAGAACAGTGTGGCACCTCCTGGCCATTAGGCAGCTGGCCCCAAAAGTTCATCTCTACTCAAAGGGCATCCACAGCCTGGCTCACCCAGCACAGGTGCAGGAACAGCAAAAAGGAAAAGGGAGGTTAGTGTAAAAAACTGCCTAAATATTGCTGTGTGTTTCCAGCAGGTTTTGCAGCCTGTACTGAGCACCATGGTCCTGATAATGCTRTTCCCAGACACCAACACTATTAGATCAGAGGGAGCTGATTTAATCAGCTGGTTAAAATAGTCAAATCAGTTGATTTAAATGTTTAAGACCATTTTAATCTTGCTGCTCTGCTGCTCAGAAGGCAGAGGATTGGGCTGGAGCCATAGCTTTTGAGGAACAGCCAGCTAGTGACAGGCAGACCCAGGGAATGAGAAGGTGGCACCACCTCTGCTTGGGAAGAATTATTTGCCCAGCAGGACCCCAGCTCCAGAGCAACATCCCTGGAACCTCTGCAACACAAATAGTAGGGAGTTCATTCATACAGCAAAAGATCTCCTGACCTTATTTACCCCTACACATTCACTACACCTCTTCATTTCAAAAGCCACCATGGGAGCACTCTGTCCGTGCCGGAAGGCCTGTCCTTCCCCCGYTCCTGCTCTGCACGAAGATGTTCTCTGTTCTGCTGCTGTTCAGTGTGTCTCCTGGGTCCCTGCACTGAAGGAAAATAAATCTGTTTACAAGAAACAAACAGCTTTGTGTAAACTACAGCCACGAGCTGCCAATTCYGTGTTCCCCAGCCCAGAAATGCCTCCTTCCCGCAGCACAGAGCACTCCGTTAGTGCAGCTCCAGGGGTGTGTTGCTATGAGGTCATGTCACCRGGGACTGGAAAGCACCAGACTATGCCCTGTGTCTTATAAATACAGATGTGTGATGATTATCTCATGATGGCCATCAGAGGTCCTGCTGTAATGATATTGCTAATAATTCAGCCTTCCGGAGTTCTTAGGTTGGGATCAGCCTGTGCTCAGAGCTGGAGCAAGCTGTGTGCTGAGGGTCTGCTGTGTGAAACAGTCACTGAGATCCTGGTGCTGCCTGTTCCCTGAAAAGATGGAACTGCTACATTTTCCTGAGTTTACATGACATGTGTAACCAGAGAGTTGGATAATTTCTAGCTGGGATGATGGATAGCAATGCTCAAACCACTAATATCACTAAATATGGTTGCATGAGATTAAATAAGAATACCCTTACTGTCAACCACATTCCCTTTTTCTATTACCAGATTATATGATAATATGTTATTATAGTTCTTTCCTTAAATTCCTTCTTTCTATATGTTGATCATCTTGAAGGGCTGCAGCTGCAGCAGGAGTGGAAGCACCCAGGGAAATGACTCACCTCCTCCCATGGGCCAGACGTGGATTTTGACCTAGCAAACCAGAAGAACACTGACATAAAGGTGGAGTGTTGTGTTGTTCAGGGAACAAAATGTCACAGCAAATGACTGCTTTGAGTTTGGTCTGTTTCTTAATAGACTTGTGAAGTAAGTATGAATAAAATGTCCTTATTTTTTCATTACAAAAGGTCAAGTGTACAAACACCTCCAGCTGCAGATGATCTGAAGGATGCTGTGGTTACACCAGCCTGTGCCCCACTCTCTGCTGCTGGGAGGCTCTAGCCCCCAAACGAGCTGGTTCAAGCTGGGTGAGGTTTCAAGAGACAGCAGGAGGCTCCCTCTTTATGCTTCTTGAAAATCCCGCCCTCTTCCCACTAAATGTCCCATGCAGGCACTGTTGGATGTAGCTTCCAGTTGCATGATTTCTTATTCCAGTACTAGTGCTGAGATTGAAGGGCCCCACAAGAAGGGCCTCTGGGAGCAGTGGGATTTGCAGTCATGTCCCAGTAAAGTCCCGGCAATACAAACACATTTTCCCTCTGCAGTTGGCAGTAACAGTCAGGAGCACCCAAACTCATCCRAAGCAAAGCTTTTTCAAAGGATGGGTTTAGTCTCTCTGGGCTTCCAAGGAATCCTTCTTTGAAGCTGCACTGAAGGCTGCAACACATGCAGGAGGGCTGGAGTGTCCCTGTGTCCTCCGAGTTTTAGACTGAGCTTGGAAAACAAGTATCCCTCCCCTAAGCGTGGTTAACAGCAGACGGGATGCCCTCCCCCTTTCCCGGAGCTGGGAGGTAGAAAGGAGGACGCTGGGAATGGCAGTGCAGGGCGGTTTTGTCTGTCCCAYCTCCAGTGCTGTCTCTGCCTTTCCACACTGCCCTTACAGGAGCTCTTCAGCTTCTCCCCATGAAAATATCCCATGGAAAATCCTCTGCCCCTGTGCAGAATTCAGAAGTAATGCAAAATCTCTCCCCACCTCTCCCCTTCCCAGAAATTAGGCTCTGTGTGTGTGTGTTTGCACATGTGCACATGCCAAGTTTCAGCYCAAAGAGAGTTTTATACCTGACTTACAACCCGCTGAAATAATTTTATTATGGAAGCAGTGACATAACTTGATAGCAATGCACACACACCACTGTAGTGCCAGGGGTTTATAAGGCTTTTACGAGGTGTGTGTACAGGAGGTGACATCCCCAGCACAGGCAGAGCTGGCAGTACCTGGCTGGGACCTTTCCAGYGAGGGGCTGGTGGCCCCCGGGTGTCTGGCAGCGCTGTGGAGATGGAGAGTTCCTCACACAGCAGACCTGGGACCTGGGAAGGGGACGAGGACATGAGTTGAAATAGCTCATGGCAATGGTTGCCAGGAGCTTCTTCACCTGACAAGTTCTTCTCCTTAGCCCTGATGGTTGACAACAAAACCARTTTTGTAGGTGCTGCTATTGATCAGCTTCAGATGAGTTCAACAGGCAAAGCTCCCTCTTCTTCACTCCTTGCCAAACAAAATCYATAGCAAAGGAGGAGAAAAGGGTGTCTGCTCTGCAGTGTGGCCCACTGGCATCAGAGCCTTGTAGCAGTGGGTTTCTGCTGCCATGGGCCATGAAATGAGATGTCCTGGCTGGTGCAGTCATGTTTGAGGGAGCTGGGACTCCTCTGAACAGCCAGGTAACTCTGGAGCATCCCTGGGGACCAGGTATTAATTAGAATGTAAAACTRTATCTGCAATGATCTTGCCTTACTGCTATTAAGAGAATGAAATCTTCCATTACGATGTGATTTCTGAGTGTACAGTCATGGCTAAAGCTGGGTTGGAGATAAGAAAGAAGTTTTGGCTAATTGGTCACTGATTCATGTGTAGGTGGCATTCAACACCCAATTTGCTTTGCAGAACCAGTAAAGATGAGGGGCTATTGTAAACCTGAAAAAATGTGTTTGTGCTATAGCACTTGATTTCAAAATTTTCCTAGAAAAGAACAAATATGCCTTAGTAAAAAAGTTCTGTGGTTTCTATTGCACATCCCACTACTGTTTGAGAAAATGCCTGGAGAGCAATGTTTGTTCAGTTGATGTTCTGAAGGGATTTATTCAGAAACCATGACCCAAATGCCAGTATGAGCAAAACAGCAGCTTCAATTTATAGGGTCATAGCATCAATAAGGCTGGAAAAGGTCTCCAGGGTCAGAGAGTCCAGTCTTTGACCTGATAYCTGCACAGGCACCGTGTCCAGCAGAGTGGTACATCGGGAACAGCACCTGATTTCTCTAAAAATGTGAGCAAAGAGATTGAAAATTCAGGCCTTTGGGCACTGAAATGATATTCCTGGAGAGTGTGATGGCTCTGAAGGATCAGGATGACCTGGAAGAATGAGAGTAAATGGCCATTTTTAGCAAGTTCACGTATGGAGTTTATAGGGTGAGCACAGTAAACAGAGCCTAGATTTGACACATGAACAAAATATGTGGGATTTAAAACCCTCTGTGGACCTTTTATCCTGTCTTCCATGACTTCCCTGATGCTCTTCTGAGCTGGAGAATCCATGGAACACAACTGGGTGGGAAACAGACAACAAACCCAGCAGTAGTTCGGCCTCAGGTATAATAAATTCAATTCTTTAATGTTTTAATGTTATAGACAAGGAACATCTGTAAAGTTTGTTTAAAAGTTACATATTAGTTAGCTGAGATGGGTGTGCTGTACAAATCCAATTTATTATTTTCTACTTGCTACTGTTAATTAGAATGGCAAGGTATGAAATTGCCYGAGTAGATTAATGAATAATTTATTACTAATTTTTTAATTCCACGAACTTTTTTTTTTAAACAAATTTGCAAAATGAATACAAACAGCTAATTAGAGAAAGGTGCTGGCCCTTTGATGGGGATTTGAAAAACACAGACCTGTTTTCATGCTTTGAGTGAGGCACTGAGTTTTGAGAAGGGATGTTGATGCCATCTTAGGATCGTCAGTCAAGGAAAACTCATCCTGTACACCCTTGCCCCTTTTCTGGGCTGGCATCCATGTTGCTGTGCACTGGGCTGGCAGGCTGGGCACATGCAGAAGAGGAGCAGGAGTTTGTCACGATGCAGAGGCCTCTGGGGCTGGTGTTGTTGCAAATGCCAAAGCAACATCTGCTCTGTACCACGTAATGGAACTGTTTTTCTGATATTTTCACAATTGCTGGTTATTGTAGTAAAAATGAGTAGTCTGAAAGGTTGAAAGAGAAGTGAAAGGAAATTGTGGGAACTGCTTCAGGTTGAGCTGATGTTTTTCTTCAAGACACCCGTGGCAATTGTGATGGAGGTGTAGGAAGAGGTGTTTGATAAAGGGCATGAAGAGACCTTTGGAAGCCCTCGGTGGGTGCAGCAGATGAAGGAGTCCCAGCAGCAGCTCCTGTGGAGCCCTTTCCTTGCCTGTGCAAGGGCACCTGGAAAACCCTGAGGGYGGAGGGTGCTGTGGGATGCTCTTTGAGAGTGTTTTACATGCAGCCTCAGTAAGTACAATAACTGATGCTGTGGCTCCAGGCCCATCACAAAGCAGCATTTTCCCTTTATTCAGCCCCTTTATGGCAGTCRTAGCAGAAGCTGATTGAACTCTGAACCAGCTCACACCAAAGCAGCGAGGAYGACAGGACTGGGGAATACAGAGCCTCTGCCCAAGACAGGCACCAGCTTTGCATCCTCTCTGGTGCCTGTTAATTGAAGGGAYGAGAAAACCCAAGAGAAACAACCCAGCAAAACCCAGACAAACAAAGAAACCCTTAAGGGCTATCCAGGGTTCTCAGAGATGATGCCAAGCCTTCATGAGAGCTGACTGAACACCTTGGGGTGATTCTCAAGCAGTCTGATAAAGCAGGTGAGCCAGGATTAATATGTATGTGAAAGCTACTGCCCCAAATTGGGAAGAAATCAACTGAATGCCATATGTATGTTTATCTCACCTAAAATATTTTAGTAAATCTCTAGAGACCTCCTTTCTATGGAGAATCTTTAACTCTTGCCACGGCATTGTCTGAACCATGTTTGGACACGTATGTTGGCACAAAACTCTGTATTTAAGAATGCTTGTATTTGAAACAAGCTTCATGTCTTTTACTGCAGATTCTAGGCTTGTTTTCCTCAGTCTCACCATATGGGGAAGGATAACGCTGTACATGTGTATCATAGCATTACAAATATTTATTCCTTTACCTTCGCTTCTCTTATGACTTTCTTCCCTGCAGTCATGCCAGCAGCTCATGCGTTTCCAGGATAATGTAGTGTCTTTGGTCATCATCTTCTACATTTATTTTAAAATAAAAATCTCCTGAGATTCAATACACACATACAACATTATGTATCTGCTGGCAGAGCTATGCTCCATATGTACACAGAGTAGACAGCATGGCCTGGTATGCTCTGCTCTATTTCCCAGCTAAAGTGCCTCAGCTGCTCAAGTAGAGGGAAAAGGCGAGGGGAGAGAGATCTCTCACAGACCTCAATAAACTATACATTTTTCATAGCAGCTACATGAATATTTTACAGTAAATCCCTGAAGCTTTCTTTCACAGAATATTTCTCCTGGCAAAAATACCTAAGTTGGAGGTGATGGGCTCTTATYCTCTCCGCTCTGCCCCTGACTCTGTGTCACAGCCTTGCCCGGTGGTGTCAGCCCCTGCCAGTGTTTTACTGAGTCTACTGACCTTCCCTGGCTAGAAACCCTCTCTCACTGCTCAAGGAAATGCTGCTATTGGGCTCTGGGCTTGGTCTTTGGATTTCTGCCTTAGTTCTAATTTTTTTTTTTTTCCCCCCAGAATATCTCCTGTTTCCTTCCACAGCTTCTTTACTGATCTAGATTAATTTGTTCTCCTTATTTTTTAAATTTTTTTTCGTTGTTACTGGTGACTTCTCTGTCTATTTGATAAGTCCATTGGCCTCAAGTCCACCTTGCCACCATTAGTGCTGATGTGAGACTCTTAAACATTATGGCCTGTGGACTGTTATGGGCCATGGCATCCTTCATTTGGATAGATCCTTCCTTGGAATCCTTCCTATGTTTCTAACTTGATCATCTTCCCTGGTCTCCTTGAACAGTGTCTCCATCTCTTTTTCAGGTGCAGCTCTGCTGGTTTACTGCCTCCCTCACATCCCTCATGAAGACCTGAATTTTTCAAGGCAGTAACTATTAGCAACATAAGCCTTAAACCTGAAAATTAAAAGATCAAGAACCCAAAAAGTAGCTGTGGGTGTGGCACACTTAAATGATCCGATAGCACACACAGCCCTATGGCTGTGCTTCCTCGGGTCATCTGKGCAGCTGCTCCCCTCTCACCTGGGACCAGCTGCTGTGAGCACCCCAGAGACACAGGATTTTAGCCCCAAAGGTCTCTCTTTGTTGGCTCCCTGGCATCTGTGTGTCAGAGGGCCCAGAAGATCAGCTCTTTGCTGCAGGGAACTTGCAGTTCATCTCTTYAGCATTTCCCTGGCAGTGCAAGMGGTAAGAATAGAAGAGGWGGATAGCCAAGCCCAGCTTCATCAATTCTAGTAAGATCAGATGAAAATACTGAGGAATTATTTTGTTTAACATGAGAATAGGGAATATTTTTAATATTCAATATGATTAATTTACAACAAATTCTAAGTAGATTCATTATACATACATCATGTTTCTTTTCCCGGATGATCAGGGGATCCCTTATTATCCAGATAACTCTGCAAACCAACAACTAGCGCAGCATTCCCAGTGCTCTGATAATATTCTCTGGTGTCCCCAACCTCGGCCTGCTCAGCTGAACGATGGATGGGCAGTGCAGCAGCTGAACACAGAAAACACAGCTTTAACAGCATCGTGGAATGATAGAGCACCATGCAGGAAAGCCTGGGGCTCCTGTGCCAAAGGAGTTTCAGAGCAAAACTCCCAGCAAACTGGTGTTTTCTTGCTACCAGTCTTTTCCTCCTGGCTCTTAAACAATGGCCAGAGGATGAGGTTGGCTGTGGCTTGTTTTATCTTCAGTTCCCAAGCAGCATGTCACTCCATGATCCTGTGAGGGAAGCCTTTGGTATCTTTCCAGTCTTTAGTTTTTCTTAATTATTAATCTGAGGGTTGCTTAATTACCAAGTCTTCTGCTTTTAGATAATATTAGGGGGGCAGAATGTGCAAGATTTCTGCTGGGCTCCTTGATGCCTGTAGGTCTTGAGCTTGGTGAGTTTATGCAGAGCTGAGCTCATGCTGGAAGTTAAACTTTGTCTTTAAAGAGTCTGCAAGATCAGCAAGGAGGATCCCGAATTCCTCCTGGCAGAAGCTGCGTCCATTTGGCACCTACAGCCATTCCAAGGGAGGCTGGGAAGTCTCCACAACAGTTGATGAGACAGTGYTAAAACAACTTTCTGCCAGCTCTGGGAACCTGCCATGGCTTGGCTGAACTACCTGTGGCTAAAGAACCACATGTGAATTTGCATTTTCAGAGGGAATTTCCTGTGAAGCCTGAATGCAGTTCTTTAGTGACAGCAGCCTATTGGATGCTGCCTTGGCTCACCTGAAGCACTCTTGGCTTTCACGGAGCGTCCACGTTCACATTGTAGATGTTGCAACGTTATCAGAGAAGCTGCTCCATGTTTTCCAAGAAGCTGTTTTGAATTCTCCACTAAATACTAAGCAGATCTCTGCTGTGCTGCCATTTTTGGTGAGGTTTCAAATGGCTTATTTTTGTGCTACGATGAATTTTAATAATTGCTATAAGTATGCTATTAGTCAAAAYGAAGGAGAAAGAAACCCAATTATTAAACTAGACTGCTGTGACTGGAATCTATAGCTGATATATTAAAGCCCAACTGTCATGCTTAATAATTAACTCAACCCGCTGGCAATTCTCAAAAAGAAAACGAACATTAATAATGAGTTAACTGATCATTATTTCTTTTCCCTCCTACCATTAGAACAACATCTTGCAGTATATCAATTAAACAATACAATAATTTTACATCATATACACTGTGTGTGTGCTGTAAAATTATTTTTTGCCTGTTTTGCCTGTGCTTTGCTACCTCCTGCTCTCCCAACACCACTCTAATGTAATTAATGCTTTTTTCCAATTCTCCCTTAGGCTGTGTAAAGACTGAGGGAGCCAGTACAGGGTGCAAATGTTATTCAAAATGCCCTGTTGGCACCTGACCCGAAGAGGAATGATCCACATCCACACTGACAGGTACCTACTTGTGAGGACTTTCTGTGCTCTCTGAGGCTTCTAATTCAGATCCTCACTCAGCACAGCTCACCCTCCTGCTGCAGCCAAAATCTGGACTTTGCTGGGGAGTAAATGCCCCCCAGGCTCAGCTGTGCTTCTCTCTCAGCAGGTTGGGAGCCATTTCTCTGACACTTGCCTGCCCTGAAAAGTGTGGTGATGCCACCTGAAAAGCCTCACCTTTGGTGGAGTGGCTCCATGACCATGATTCTCCCAAATTATTTAAGAATTTTTTTTTTTTTGTGATAAATATTCTTGCAGGGAGGATGGATAGGCTCTGGTTAAGCATTGCCCTCAGTCACACGTGGGAGCAACCTCAAGGGACTCATTTGATTTTGGATCTTACATCTGCATCTCAGTGAGCTCTGCCAGCTTCATCTTGCAGTCCTTGCAAAAAACACCATTTGGGCTCTGAACCTGCTGATATTTGCAAGGGAGTTTGAGAAGCAGTAGAAACATTGCACAAATTCAGAGTACTGCCTGAAGTTATTGCAGAGCTGATGATTCCCTGTGTGTGTGGCAGAGGASAGCCACTCTCTGAAATATGCTGAGGTCTTCAGTGCCCACCAGAGACCTCAGGATAAGCCAGATCYCTTTGTACATTTACCTTTTTGTTTGATTTTGGTTTTTATTTGAGGAGGAGCCTGAACTCTCCAAACAGAAACCTGGACTTAATGACGTCAGTAAGAGCTTATCAAAGAGGGGGCAGTGCCCACAGCGTGTCCCCAGTGGGCTGAAGGGGTTGATTTTTTGTGCCCTTGCTGTTCCTGATTAGAGGGCTGGCTTTGGATACATCTGTGTTTGAGGTATTGAAAACYTGAAACTTGAAAACGCCTTTGTTTTTCACATCCTACACAAAGGCAGCGTGTGCTTCGGCAAGAGTGTTCACTCCCTCCTGTTTACCTTTGTATTTCTTCGTCTGCTGTCCCCTGCAGCCAGAGGGCCTGTGGCACCCCTGGGTAGGAAGCAGGAGCACRGACAGGTGGAGCAGCTCCTCAGGGTCAGATCTCCATCAGCAGGATGAGAGCTCAGCCCTGTGTGGGGGGGCCCCTCTCAGCCCTCACCCCCTGCCCGTCCCCAGGACTTCTCCAAGGGGGATCTCGTCCAACGGCAGGGCTGGGAGCACAGCCTGGAGTCTCTGCCCCTTCCCCTCCTGGACCTGCAGCTCATTTTCTAGGCTATCTCCAACATCTTTGGGTTAACCCAGCCAGGGTCCTCCCACAGGCTCAGGTGGCAGGGGCCAGCGTGGCTYGGAGAGAGGAGAAAGTTCAGGCTGGATATCAGGAAAAATATCTTCACTGAAAGAGTGGTTAGACACTGGCACAGGCTGCCCAGGGCAGTGCTGGAGTCACCATCCCTGGAAGTGCTCAAAAAATAAGTAGAAGTGGCACTTCATGATATGGTTTAGTGGGCATGGGCGTATTGGGTCAAAGCCTGGACTCGGTGACCTCAGAGGTCTCTTCCAGCCTTAGTCATTCTATGAGTCTATGAAGGCTCTTGTGGGAAGGAGACTTACACTTTTTTTTGCCTTTTTTGTAAGATAATTTACCTTGAAGTGGTTCAAGCAACAGTTCTAACCTAAGTGCTTCTTGAAAGAATTGCTTAAAGAGGGGTATGCAGGCAAAGACGAATTTAAAAGGACTTTACCAGTGCATTTGTTAGAAAAGTAATCGCAGTGCAACTATAGAATATTGTTTGAAAAAGGGAGAGGGGAATAAGCGGAAAAAACAATCCTCAAAGTAGATAATTCAATTATAGTTCATGGAAGGGAAATACTGGGAAATGTTTTCTAGGGGGCTGATGCCTGGCTCTTCGCCCTGCCCACATGCATGGATGGGGTAGGGATGGAAGCAAGGAAATTGTCTCCCTGTGGCACTAATGACAGAAGTGCAATTCCCCATGTGTAGTATTATTTTTCCAGATCTGGACCTATATTTTAAGCTGTGTACATATTTTGTTTTTGTATTCCTGATTTGAATTTTGCTTTCTGTGGTGTTTTCTAGGACTTGCTGCTGCTGCAGTCCTTGTTCAGACTGATCATTTTCAACGTGGTGCATTTAAGGCTGCAGAGATGGGACTTGTAAAGAGAATTTTCTGCATGGCAGCACTATCATTCCAAATGTTTATTGAAAAAAGCTTATTTATGCTGTGCATAAATATGCACAAGGATTTCAAGGGATATAGTATATCACATCCTTTAACACATAAAAAAATAGAAAATTATCTTAGATCACACATGGCTAGTGTATGCAAAAGGTTTAAAGAAGATTTGCTCCAGTTTACATACATTGTTGCACTACATGGGGAAAACGCATGGGACAGCATCTATTTTTTGTCAGTATGTCCATGTGGGACATGCTGAGCCAAGCCATGCCCTACAGAGATCGTAGGGCTGGCAGGGACCCAGCCTGAAACCTCCTCTCCGCCAGGGACACAAACCTGTGGTTCATTGTTCTTGTGTTCTGTGCATTCAGCCCTTGGCATGGTCAGTGATGGAGAAGTTGTGTTCTGGTTGGTCTCCTACCACACAAGATCTTGAACTTCCTCTTCTGCCTTTTTCAGCTCTCCTTGGGTCTGCCTAAAGATATTGGAGGAAGCTATGGAGCAAAAAAAAATTAACTYTGGATCTAGCATTTAGAGAGAGATGGTTACAAAAAATTTCCTGTCTTTTCTGGAGCTTCGGTCACAATATTAATTATTTTGTACATCGGTTAATTCCTTGCTACACATTTTAGCTGGTGAAATGAAAAGCTCAGAGTGGGCCCAGGGAAGCTCCTGCTGTGCCAAGCACACATGTGTAGGGTACACCTTCCCTCCTCTGCTTCCCTCTCCTTCCTTTAAGGTTGGTGTGGAATGTTTCCTGCTTTAGGATTGAACGATTTCCAGCCTGAGACCCAAGAGGGGAGCAGGCACAGGAGAAGGGATGTGTTGGGCAAGTCCAGGTGAATGCCACCTCCAACTGGTGACATGCACTGGGTGCCCCTGTGGTGCAGGATGGGGGGGCAGGGGACCCTCCTCCAGTCTGGTAACTGGGGAGGGTGGCAGGAGTGTGTTATCCCCAGGGTCACACCCAGGAGCATATCCTTGTACATGGGCACGTCCCCACTCCAGTCCCTTGTGCCTGTTTCGTCCCTGTTTATGGCAGGATCGGATCTGACATGAGGTTATTGCTGGGCCTTGCAAAAGGCTTTTATCCACGGGTYGGGAGCAGGTCCGTACCCTGCTAACAGCCCTGCACTGCTGTGGGAGGCACTGGGGCAGCTTGTGACATTCCAGCCTGAAAAATATACTCTGGAGAAGACAGGATTCCCGACTTTGGGAGAAAACATTGTAATKCTGTCTCTCCTTGGAGTGAGTATTATAGATCAGCCTGTAAGGATCAGTCTGATCCTGGAAATGGATYGTCTTCTGGTCCCCCTGTAATGCCCTGGAGGGATGAGATTGGGATTCTGGACCAGGGCTGGAACATCTCTGCTCTGGAGACAGGCTGAGAGATTTGGGGCTGTTCAGCCTGGAGAAGACAAGGTCTTTAGGGGAGACCTTAGAGCCCCTTCCAGTGTCTAAAAGGGCTCCAACAGAGCTGGAGAGGGACTCTGGACRTGGGCCTGGAGTGCCAGGACAAGGGGGAATGGCTTCTCACTGCCAGAGGGCAGGGATAGATGGGATATTGGGGAGAAATTCTTCCCTGTGAGGGTGGGGAGGCCCTGGCACAGGGTGCCCAGAGAAGCTGTGGCTGCCCCATGCCTGGAAGTGTCCAAGGTCAGGTTGGACAGGGCTTGGAGCACCCTGGGATAGKGGCAAGGGGTGCGACTGGATGGGCTTTAAGATCCCTTTCAACTTGACCCATTCTGTGATTCCCTGATTGTGTGATTCCCACCATGGTCCAGATTCCGTCCTGGTCTCACGGTCCTGCTGGGAGCCACCAACAGGTGGCAGGAGTGTTACCAACTCCAGCCYAGCCTGGGAAAGCCCCAGGGCCGCGAGTGTTGTGTATCCAGGGGGGCAGAGCTGAGCCCTGTTCCGCAGCCATCAGTGACTAGGGGCAATTCAATCAATTTTCTGAAGGACGTTAAGCTCTAGCTCGGAGTTTCAGGTTATTCAAGGAAATCTCCCTGTGAGCTTGCCCCAGAGGTCAGCTGCTCCCGAGCACAAAAGCAGCAGGAAAACGACTTCCAGCCCTCACCTTGGTGCCGGCAATAAATTAAGTGGTGAAATACCAGAAAAGCACCTACGAAAGAAGTTGTCCTGCAACCTGAGAAAGAAAAATGAAGGAAATCCCTGGRCTTAGGAGTTGGTTGTAGGGCTGAGGAAGGAGGGAGTGCTGCTTTTGGATGTGGAAGAGACATCAAAGTATCTTTAGAATGAAAAGGGATAAACATTCTTTGTAGAGAAAACTTTCCTAAATGTGAAGTTAACTGTACCTGTAGTCCCAGCGGTTTGGAGCGATGACTCACTGCACGGAGGGTATTTACTCAGCGAGTTGCTTTAGATAAATCCCCCGATGCCGACGTTATCTGACACTTTTCATTTTTCTATATTTAACAGGAACCAAAGTACAAGTCTCTACTCCAGGAACCATTGCCAAGGAGATGATTATTCATTAACTCTGGGTAAGGAAAAATGGGCTTAGCAACATCTRAGATCTCTGGGGGGAGTCTCTACATTAATTTCCTGTCAAATTCCTGTTGGTATTCTGTGTAAGCATTACTCCAAATTAATAATGCAAAATAACTAGAAAGTAGCAGAAACCCCAAGGCAAATATTGCAATTTTTAGCCAGAACGGGTTTAATTGATATTGTTTGATGCATCCTTTGCCCCTGAAATGTGCTGAACTATTTCTGGTGCTGGTACCTGAATAATTTACTGTGCACTTTGTATAGAAACTATAGCTAAAGGACATTTTAGCTCTCAATTAGAAATGGTGGAATAATAATTGCTAATAATGTGTTTGATTGATTTTCACCATCATTGTTGAGCATATTTCTTATGAATAAATGCCTTCATTAATAGACGGGTGTCATAGAATATAAATAAATTATCTRGGATATTTCCCCCCATCAGTCACTGAATACATTATTCTTGACTATTTCTATTCATTAAGCCAGCTGCATTCCATTAAGAAAACAATATAAACCATAGTTCAGGGAAAGACTCTGTAATGCTTTAAAAATCCACGGGGAATATTTCTCTCATATCAACGTTTTTATAGATACAATCTTTTAACCTGGAAACACTGTGCTCTGAGTCTAATCTGTGGAAATCAGCCGGAACTTTTGGGATAAACRACCTTGTGTGTCTGGAGCCCAGCTCTGCCGAGGCCCTGGGTCACAGGGGGGGCTGTAGGAGGGAGGGACACCAGTGTTTGCATGGGCTGAGGGGTCTAAAATAAGCACGTGGCTCTATGGGGCCATGCTGAAGTGCCTTCAAGTGCAGCACAATGTGAGCACATCCTTTTCTGAGGGAAGATTATGGAAACTTGGGCCATTTGGAAGTGCAGGAGGGCTGGTGCTGCTGTCTCTGCCCGTCCCAGAGTTGGACTTCATCATCCCTTTACATTGAAATTCCCCCCTAATAACTGTACAAATTAATGACTGTTTGGCAATAAGAGCTGAATGCAACTTGTGCTCATTGCTTGAATCTTGGGAGAATGTCTCACACCGGCAGCAGTCTCATAGTACCCACCCAAGCACCCGCTACCGTTTTTCCCACATTTAAGTGGGAAACCTTTGAGCATTTGACATCATCTCCTATAAATTCTCCACCTAATCATCTAAAGAGGAGCCAGAATAATTTTGATGTTTAAATAGGAATAAYCCCCTTTTCATTTCAAGGGTCTACTGCCTCATTTTTATTCCTGTGACTAATTGATCATCCATTCCTTGCTGATAAATGCCAGTTGGTGTGGTTGGTGTCAGGAATTCATGAAACCATAAATTGCATCTCGTCTGTGGTGATTCTTTCCTTTGCAGTCKGTCTGAGAGACAAAATTCCTTGGCAGTGCAGTGTGTCAGGGGATGAGAATGCCTTTGTTCTGGGGAGAGCTGCACCATCACAACCACTTCAAAGGTGGATAAAGGGTGAAGGGAGGGTGAAAGCTCTGATCTGGTGTGACACAGCACTGGTAAGTGCTGAGCCTCCCTAGCACTGCAATGGTGGAGGTAGGTGAGAAAGAAAAGGGTCAAATACCATCCATAAAACAACCCAAACCCACATGCCTCTAGTATAATCTAAATTCATTAGCTTAACTTGGTTGGAAATGATGGAAAAGAGGTAATAGCCCCATTAAAGAACAACCCCCTTGTCTTACACCCATAGTTAGCAGGAGCAGAGATGAGTTGAGCATCATCCCTGAAAGTGTTGGGACAGGGCTTGGAGCAGCCTGGTCTAGTGGAAGGTGTCCCTGCCCATGGCAGGAGGTGGAACAAGATGAGCATTAAGATCCCTTCCAACCCAAACCATTCCATGATTCTGTGATTCATCCCCGGGGTTTATCCATATGCACTGACACTTTGCTGCTCCTGGTTGCTGCGGCAGCTCCCTGGCAGCTCTGAGAACACCAGCACCCAAAACAACTTGCGGGGAAACCCCTCTGGGCCTTCTAATCATCAGGGTGAACACTGCAACAACAGTGGTTCTCTGTGAAATACTCTCCTGCTGATACCTGCTGTTTCTCTGGATGTGCCTGGAGCGACCCTCACCTCCCAGGCTCTTTGCCAGGGTCATCAAGAGCTGGTTGCTGACATAAATAGATAAAGACATTCCCATGTGCTTCCTTGCCAAAGCAGCCCCATGCTCCTGCCAGCACTGCTGCAGCATATCAGGGTCTTCAGCTACAGTCAGAAGGGGTTGATGGATGGTGCATTGTGCAGCTCCTGTGTGCCCTGGGGCAGGCATAGGTCAGGCAAGAGGGTCTGAAGAGCACAGGATCCCATGGCTATGAGAGAAAAAACTAAAAGAAAAAAAGAAAAAAGAATAAAACAGAAAGGCCAAATCCACTCTTGCCTGGCAAGTGCTGTCTTGGGATCTAACACCACTTGGGGCTCCATGRGGTGTTGGCTACATGAGCTTCCACTGCTGTATCACAAAATTAAAGTTGAGCTCCTAAAGGCATTTTCTGAACTACTAACTCAAAACAAAGTACATAACTCCTTTTTTTTTTTATCATCAAGGTTTTTCTTTTACATCTTTCTCATCCCCTAGGTACAATATATCTAATGTAAACCTTGACAGGAACATGGAATATTGCCCAAAGGTGGAGGCTAGTGATGAAATACTATCCTGTGCCTTTTTCTCCCCAGGGATTTGCAGGTTAGACAGGTACATGTGTACAGTGTGCTCGTGCAAACTGTTGGGCTGGTTTGGGCATATGAGGTAGCGCTGGTTTTGCAGTAAATTTTTAATGTGTTCTCTATGTAATTATGCTCTATATGGCATTTTGTTATTTCCAGCTTGGATTATTTCAATCATTCAATGAACATACTGAGGAAATTCTATTTACAATGGTCTTGAAAAATTTAGAGAGGTTTTTGCTCTAACTAATGGACCCTAATATAATATCACATATGAGACACAAATTCTGTCAGTAGGCCAATGTTACAAGTCAGTGACAATATCAATGGGTGTTTAAAAAAGAGGTTATTCTGAGTCTGTGTCTCAGGAATATCAAATGACATTTCATAAACAGACAGCATTTCTAATTACGGGTTTGTACTGGGTCACTGCTTTTTTAAAGACCTTTACTGGAATTGACAAACCAGGGAAAAGAGCAGCCAGCARCCCAGAAAGAGCTGAGAGCTGGCTTTGCCAATCTGCTCACCTTGGGGAGGCCACGTTTACTGGGTGCTTTATGGGGGGCTCAGGATATGCAATTAGTCGTTAATTTTTAATTTTTTTTTTCTGCTAAGGTTTTTATAAGTTAAAATAGGAATGTTTCTCCCAAATCTACCAAATCAGAATCAAAACTTAAACTCCAGTTGCTGGGAGAAGGGAGGTTCTGTCAGTCAGCTTTGAAGGTGGCTGCTGCTCCAAGGACTCTGTGATCCAGAGACAACTTGTGAGTGAGGGAGAAAAACCAACCCCCAACCATCTCTACTGTAATTACATGAAATTACTTTGAAAAGTGGAAGATATTAAGAATTAAAAAGAAATCAGTTAAAACAAAACCCTCGAGGTCTATGGAATGCAGAGGAACTGCACAACCCTCACTTCTTAAGGCCTGGGGAGGCTTAGGAGGCACAGATTTTGCTGTATTTAAACCATTTTGCATGCTGTGATTTCAATCTTGTGGAAGAGGACGTGGAAAAAGAAATCACCTGCAAGATATCATGGGCTAGTCTGTCCTGGGGACTGCTTAGATGATGATTCCATGGCGTGGACCTGCTGAGCATCACTCCTGCCTCCCTCCAGTGAGTGAGTGCATCTGTGAGGGTGGAGAGGCCCTGGCACAGGTTGCCCAGAGAAGCTGTGGCTGCCCCATCCCTGGAAGTGTCCAAGGCCAGGTTGGATGGGGCTTGGAGCAGCCTGGGATAGTGGAAGGTGTGCCTGCCCGTGGCAGGGGGTGGGTCTGGATGGGCTTTAAGGTCCCTTCCAACCCAAACCATTCTGGGATTCTGTAACCACTCGTCCTGTGGACTCGGTGTAACCTTCACACCTGAGCAGAAGTGGGGAGGGTGAATTTTAGACAGGTCTGCTGCAATGCTCAGTTATTTTTGGGTAATGCCTGACAGAGGACCTTGCTGACATATTCATTTGATGATGATAACTCTTAGATGAGGTTCCCAAGCAACAAGGCAAGGGCTGTGCTGCTTCCCACTCTCTCTAAATGCAAATCGGATACTTAAAGGACGACTAAAAAGAAACAAATATTTAAAATTTGTAAATACCAGTGAGAAGAAATGAATTACGTAAAGTAAAAAGGCAAACTAGCATGAAATTAAGGAAAAAGAAAGTGTACATTTTGTATCAGAAGCATCTTCACATATGGACATATCAGGCTGTGACAAAAACCAGTCAGAAGTCAGCACTTTCCGTGCTGAGGAGCCTGCAGAGCTCTACATTCTGGTTTGGAGCAATTAGCATTTTTGTTTTAATATTTGTGCAGGAAAATACCAAAAATGCCCAGAGCATTTAAATTTTAAAACTGTAAAGGAGGATGTGGCTCCCAGGATTGGGCTCCCATTGAAGCTCAGTTCCCAGCATGTCTCAGCTGGGGATTTCCTGTCCATCCCGTCCCATCTGGTGGGAAACAGGTTGGGAGCGCTGGGAGTTTGCAGCTGGTGAGGCAGGAGCTGCACAGCCTCAGGTCAGGAGCAGTCCACGACATGTGGGGTGCCCCAGGGCTGAGTGACCTGGGCAGTCCCAGGTGCGAGCGYGGCTAACTACAGGCAGCGTCCCAAATCCTGCCATTCCGTGCTGTCACCGCAGAGCCAGCCTGCTCCTGCCGGGGGTGAAAGATGGGTCTGAGTGCTGGTGCTGCCCGTGCTGCTCACAGCYGGGCTGGCAGCTCTCTCTTCGAGGCACGGGGTGGTTCTGACTGACCACCGAGTACCACTTAAACGCTATCTTTGAAAATGTCCTTATCTCAGATTTCAATAGATGAAACGCTGGATCAGTTGTTGTTAAGAGCCAACATTTGATAGCTAGTATGGGAATTTGGAAGACAAACTAGGGATATACTATCAGCCCATTGTAGTGCTGGACTAAAAGGGCTCTTGATAGGTTTTTTTCCCAAATGAATAAAAGTGGGAGGCAAACTGGCTTGCCAAGAGGAATAGTTAGCAATTAATGAAAAATAGCTTTGCTCTTTGTAGGCTTTACAGATGCGAGGATGGGACAAACATTTCTTTGGTCCTGATTCAGCAGGTTCACGGGGGTCACACAATTCACAGCACAAAGCTCTGGCCTGACCTGTGGAGAGTGATCTGCTGGAGAGCCACGGACCACAGGAAAGCCTTTGATCTCTGTGTGTGCCTGCCAGTTGGCCACTGCTGTGTCAGAAATGCCTCTGCTGTTAGTGGGGAATGTGAGTGTGATAAAGGAGAATTTCAGAGCATGCTGTATGCAAAGCCTCAGCTTCCTCCTGCCTCCAGAATGTTCTGTGGCTCCAGAACCAGCTGTGTGGTAACACTTCTCTGTAGCCACCTCGCTCCCCCAGACACTGTACTCCTCCACACACCACATGGAGAAATAAGCAAAGCCAAGCTCAAAGACCCTCAGACAAGTCGGATTAAATCATTTGTGGCCACAGCATATTTCCTCTGGCTGCATGAACAGAGGAAGGAGACTCTCATAATTTCTAGGGCTGCCTCAGCTGCCAGAGGGGACAGTGGTGGTTGTGATGTCCCAATACTGCCCAGGATGGAGTCCAGCTTGCAAGGATGGACACCATGAAGTCAACCTGCATCAAGAAAAAGATAAGAAGGTGAATGTGCCTGAGGTTTGCAGGGAGACATAAATGCCTTGAGTGCCCAAAACACATTTAGAAAGTGCTTGTTTTGATCAGTTGGCCATACAGGATTTCTCTAAGCAGCTGAGCAGTGAGGAAAAAGAGGTGCTAAAAGGAAGCCCAAGAGGCTGAAGGTCTAATGAGGTCCCAGCACCTTACACAGAGCTGGAGCCTGGGAGCAGGAACAGGAGATCAGTGGGACATGCTCCCTGCCTGTGGCCAGCGGGGGTGTGGGAACTTGTGTGTGCTGCTGGAGGGGGAATGAGCTGAGGGGCAGGGAGGAGGAGGAGGAGGCGGATTGTTTTGGGGAAAGGAGAGTCTGAACTCTCCTGGGGGCTGGAAAGGGTCCCAGAACAGCACTGCTCAGCTGGGTATGGAAATGTCAGGGTGAGGAGCACAGCCCATGTCACAGTGCTGGGGTGGGATAGTAGGAGCAGCTCTGGGAATAGGATTATTGAACCGAGTGCCACGGCTTGTTCTTTGCCTTACAACAACCTCTCCTCTCCAGTTTGCTCCAAGCAGCAGCCTGATTTGTGAGATCTTGCAGAGAGCTCATTCCTTGGAAATGAGAACTAGACCTGACAACCTCGGACTTAATTGAAGCCATGAGTATTCTGGTCAAGTACAAGTTATAAACACCTTACGGATGAGTGGAAAAGTGTTGGGGTTTATTTATTTATTTCTTTATTGTGAGTAGTTACTCTGTTTGCTAAGCTGCCTTCAACTCTAAATTGGTCTTTCAACTCTTTGTGACTGGTTACTCCAAAGGATAGACAAGAAGGCCACTACTGCCTCTTGAGAAAACCCACTGGTATTTGCAGTGAGGCACGAAATATCCTTACAGCAATGGGGGTGAGGTGAGGATTGTGCCTTTGAGCCTCACTGCCAGCAGGAGCTGCCCAGCCTGGCTGGAGCAGGACACTGGGGACAGATCTGGAGCGCTGCATGGTGGAATGGGGCACCTCTGGCTACCCAAGATTTGTGTATGTGGAGAGCAGCATGATCGTGTCTTCATGGCAAGATCCCACTGAACAAGTCTCCCACGGATTTTTCCTCACTCCCAAGTGAAAGGTAAAAGGGGGGGTGCGTGTGTGTGTGATATAACAAATACTGCACCACATCTTGCCTGTGCAAAGGCCTCKGGGCTGTGAAGCCAATGGGGCTTTGATACCAGCAAACATTTTATTTTTCTGCATAAGAGCAGCATTAGTCATGAAGGAAAAACCCAGCATTTTTAAAATCCAGTCCCAAGTTTACATGGAGCTGGAATGTCTTTCCATTGCACAACAGCATGGCGAGCTGCTCTGGGATGGAGATGGAGCAATTTTTTGTGTAGCTCTCCAGGAGCAGGATAAACCACATTTATTTTTCACACCACATAAGGATTTATGGGAAATGTTGACGTGGTTGTGTCTGTCTGTCAAGGGYACAACAGCAGCTACAGCATTTTTTTGGCACAGCTCTTGAAAATTCAACTGTTTACTGACTTGTCATCTTTGTCTTACAGTAAAAAAGGGTAATTTTGTTTTGCACTTCAGGGATCTCTTCAGATAATCTCATCTCCTTAGTTATGAATAAAATGAGGTGTGATTTTCATGTGTATATATTCAAACTGCAGCTACCAGCCTGCCCTCATCTTACAGAAGCAATGCCTCCAGCTAATACATTGATTTAATATTTTTATGGGGTTTTATAGCAATTTTCTTTCCATAACAGGTACAGAAATATGAGCATACATTCCTCTATATTGTGTATTGCATTATAAACAGGAACTAATTTCTCTGGGCWTTAAATTCAGTTTGCAAAACAATGTTCTCTCTGCAGCCAGGACTGCCAAGCAAAATATTTGCATATTTACTGCTCTGACAGCCTGGCAGTTGCAGTAGGGTGAGTGATAGCAGAGCCACAGCATTTACCTTTGTTAAGTAGCAAGAGTTTGAAAGAGGATTTTATATATAAAATGACTAGAAAAGGTGGAAAAGAGAGGGCTGAGGCTCAGGGTGATAAAGGTCTGAGAGACTTACCATAGGAACTTGGGTAGAATTAGAGAAAAAACAAAAATTCAGATCCGCCAGCGAGATAAAATCCTTGGTGAGTGGTGCAAAGGCTGGAAAGTGAGACTGGGGCTAAAGCAGGGAAATGAGAGAACCAAATGAAGCCTTTGGTTTTGTTCTGTCCAAGCTTTTGCCTTTTATCCAGTCAGTCTAAATAACTGTGGAGAATCTAACAGAGATGCTGCAAATCTAATAATTGCCTGAATTTTCATGTGAAATAGTTTCTGGTTTTTATTGCTGAAAAAAACATGTATTAAAAATATTTAAGTTTCTTTAAAGCCCTGCCTAGTTTCTGAAGGTGCACATTCAGTGAAGGTACAATTCCAGTCTGGGGTGGTTGCCCTTCCCTTGCCCTGCCCTCTCCTCCCACCCAACAGCTCAGCCCCATGAGCTTCAGAAGACAGGGCTTGGGATGGTTTTCATTAGGCAGAAGGGCTAAGGGAGGTTTTTCTACAGATCTTTACAGCTAGGGTATGTCAAGGAAGGAATCCAGCTTGCCTTTCAGATCCCAGATTTGGGTCTGTAGTCTTACCAATAAATTAAGAAAAAAGAAAAGAAAAACTCCCCGTGAACTGAGCATATATTATCAATTTCTATGGATTTCCAGGGCATTATGAAACCCCACCAGGCCAGCTTCCCAGTGTCCAGCTGGCACTGCTCTAGGAAAAAGCAGTCACCAACAGGAGTTTGGAGCTGAACCAAAGGGTCTGTGCACGATGGCCCTGTGGAATCAGAGGCTGTGCAGCCCCATCTTCCCGTCTTCCACCACCATTGCTGGGCAGTGCCAGGTAGCTCYGTTGTAAGTATTACATGAAAAACGTCTTAGAAAATCACTAGTACTTCTGAAAAGGCCCAAATTTATCCATTCTTTTGGAAATTTGCATAGAAATTCATACAATCACTGCTGGTGTGCTCACCACAGTAATGGCTGCAAAGCGAAAGAGAAATGCAGATAAACTGAGGAGTGTTCAGACATTGACTGCCAGTGTGGTGACTCCTGCCGGGTAATGACTCTTTTTTCTTGTTAATTCAGCAGGAAAGCACATCAGACCCTAAAATTCAAGTCCCTGCTGGCATCCTTCCGGTAAGAAACCTCTGGCTGTATGGAAGCTGCCTGTATGGTAGCACGAGCACATTAACACCTTGGTGAGGGTATGGCCCAGCCGACAGACACTGTGAGTGACACAGACTGGCRAATGCCATCTTACCAAAAATCAGCAGAAGAAAGACAAAACATGCAATTCATTAAGTAACCCCAGAGGATCTTTTGAGTTCCAAAACCTCTTCAAGTCCGAGAAATTCCAATTAGGAGGAGGGTTGGAGTTAAAAGGAATCCTGTGGTTTGACAGAGCAGAAGCAAGCAGGGCTGGAAGTTCCCAGGCAGCGCAGGCAGGGCTGTACTGCACAGTCAGCTGGTGCCTGGAGGCGCTGCTGCAGACACCGTGTCAATGTGCCTGTGGACAGCTTTCTGGGAAAAGTTTCTCTGCAAATTCTAAATTAATGCAAATAACTTGTTCGAGCGYGTTTCAGAAGCCACACAGCCTCCCATGAGTGAGTGTGTTACAGATGCCTRTGGGAGATCCTCTCTCTCACGCTCGGCTGAGCCCCGCAGGGACTGGGGCGGCCTCGGCTGCTCAAACCACAGCCACTGCTTCCTCAGATGGGCACCAGTCACTTCCAATATTCTGTGGGTATTCGTGAAATTAGGTGTTTGGAAAAACTTGATAATATGAGTGTATACTGGAACATTTCTTGGATCAGGCTGCTGCATTACTCATGCATCATTAATTCTCCAAATATTAAGGGAACATTTCCTAATATTGGGCTGTAGTCCGTTAAAGAGATACAGAACAGCTTGCTGAGGTTAAACCATGATGTCAAACACGCCCTTGGCCAAGTAGCTCCACCGCAGGAGGGTAGGGAAGAACCCAAAGTGGGGCTGCTGGTGTAGGAGAGACGGCCTGTGCTCAGAGAGAGCGCTCCGAGTTCCTGTTTGACACTGCGCGCTGTGCATGTAYGCGTTTTACCAGCCCCCACCTGCAATATCTCATTGTTAGTGCTCACATTGCTTCGCTCCTAGGCAGGATCCTCTGTTGTCACAGCAGACCAATTTAATGCTCTTTTTGGCATTCCATCTATGACTAAGACCACTGCTAACTTTGCCTGTGAGCCTGAGTTTGAAGAGAACGCAGACGTAGCACTGATGGCCTCGGGACTGCAGAGTCATTACCTCTGGTTTTTAGTTTCTGCCATTCCGGCGAGATTCTCCTCTTTTCTGGGCTTAGAGCTGCCCTGGCGCTTTCACTGCATTTGTTACTGCCGTGCCAGAAGCACAAACAGAATGTCAAGTGAGCCTCATTTCCTCTCTTCTCTATATTGGTCCATAATGATGCTACCCACTGTTTTACTGCTTGCATCCCAGCTCCTGTGAAACTGATAGTTGTGCATAACACTTCAGAACTGAGAAAAGTTGGGAGCGTGTCAGCCACCAACTGCTTTATTAAGTTATTTTTCTGGATGGGTGATGCTATCCCCTGCCTTTTAAGGTCGTCTATTAAGATGGAGTGTGGAATCGGTAAATGACAGAAGAAGGGACCCCAGGGAGAGGCTGCTCTGAGCTCAGCATGGGTTCCCACTGCCAGAATCGTGTAATATTTCATGGCTTTCACCATTTTATTAGATACTTTGTAGGTAGGTACCTATTAAATTACAGCCCTAGACGGACGTGGAAAGCAACAAAAATGGCCAGGGCCATGTAAGCAATGAGGAGAAATCAGCTAAACATGACTCGCAGTGCATAGGATGCTGGAGATCTGCAGCACGTGTGGCCTGCCAGGAGCAGCCTGTCTTGCCTCCAAGCCCCTAGGAAAAGCGGAGTGCTTCTGCCTTTGGGATCCACTTAGGATGGAACCACTTAGCATGTATGCAAACCCAACCATCCTTGTGAGGAAATGCTCAGAATTGTGCATTGTSTTCCTGAGCTAAATGGAAACAGGTCTCTGAGCATCCCCCAGTTCCCACGGGACTGCAAACTCCCATGAACTTGAGCATCCTCAGCGCCGGTGGGGCCTCTGGTGTGGAAGATGCAGAAGCAGGAGGGAGCAAGGAGTAGGACAGGTTGGATAAGCCATGTAATCCCCAGGCCCCAGGGACATTCCTTCTGCAGCAGACTGAATTTTGCTGTAAAAACTTATCTTCAGTTGCCCTTGCATATAGAAGACTTTAGTTTGGAGAATGCTTTTTTCCTTTTTTCTTTTTTTTTTAGTGGAATTACTTATTACAGATATCCTGCTGGCTATATGCAGAAATTTGAAAGGAAACAATATCTCTGCTTTTGGGAGCCGGTGGTTCTTTGTCATGGCACTGATTTCTTGAAACACAACTAGTTTTCTATTTAATCCTTCTCATGTGTTATTTCTCTTTACGCTGCAAAGTTGTTCTTTACAGAAATGATGCTCTTGTGTATMATTTGTGTACAAAGTAGGCTTTAAATCAGAAGATAACTTTGGTGGCTCACAAGATGGAATTTGCTAAGGGGAGCTCTGGGGAGTGACTGTTTCGGGAGGCACAGTCAGGGCAGGTGAGCCAAACAGTCCATCTTTCCAGTGCCCCTGCGAGGAAGCCCCAGTGGCAGGGGGATCGTGGCAGCTTTGGAACCAGCTCCCCATCACTACAACCTGCTGCACATTTAAAGCTTGTCAGCAGTGATGGAACTACAGAATGATAAAGTGAGAGACTTCAGCGTGAAATCTGAAGGGGGAAAAGGCTGTTCAGCACCACTTGATGAGCCAGGAAATTCAATTGCTGTAGTTTTCAACAGTTTTGTGATCTCTGGCATGTCAGGTAGGTGTTAATGCTTCTAAGTTGTTACCACCACAGGGATTTGCTATGAAGAAGAAGAAGAAGAAGAAGAAGAAGACGAAGAAGAAGAAGAAGAAGGAGAAGGAGAAGGAGAAGGAGAAGGAGAAGAAGGAGAAGAAGGAGAAGAAGGAGAAGAAGGAGAAGAAGGAGAAGAAGGAGAAGAAGGAGAAGTTGTTTAAGTGTGACAGCAGCCACAGCCAGGCATCAGGCAGATGTGAGGGGCAGCAGGCACCGGGCAGTGCAGGATGGTGCTGGAAGGGAGCCTGGGATCTTGCATCCCGATTCATCATTGCCCAGGATGCAGGAGAGGTGAGAAGAGAAATACAAATAGCAATGGAAGCAGTAAAGTAAACAATTTATATGGAAGGTCAAATCTGCTTTATTGTTTTTATCWGTTGGATTAGAGTGAAAAATGAGCTAGAGTGTTCCTGCAAGTATCACGCAGGTCTTGTGGTTGTGAACCTTGAGGCTCGGCACACCACCAAGGCTACCGAGCCTGCCACAGCTCCAGGAGCATTTGGACCATGCTCTCAGGCACAGGGTGGGGTTCTTGGGGGTCCTRTGCAGGGCCTGGATATTCCTTGGACTGGATATTCCTTGTGGGTCCCTTCCAGCTCAGGATATTTTATGACTCTATGACTTGGTAAGTGGTGAATTACCCACGTTTCCTGGGCTTGTGGGCTCAGCCTGGAGTGTTGAATGGCTGCGGCAGAACTTCCTTAGCAAAGACAGCTGCTCCATTTCCTCTGCTGCTTTTCCATGCAGCACTTCTTCCTTTCTCACCTTCTCTCTGCAGGCTCCCAGGCTGTTGAACGTATCTAAGCACACAGTTTTTTAATGTGTCCCAGGAGTTGGCTTAGTCATTTAATGATCTTACGTATCTATAGCTCTTTTCCTTCAGGGAAGAGAAGAGGTAAAAGGTCTGCTATTCTGTCACTATTAGAGGCATGCTCCTGTGGAACTCACTCAGGGGATYAGGGAACCTGCAGAGACTTTGAGGGAAAACTGTCATGGAGCTTAAACCAAAGCTAGAGGTGGCAATGGGACCTACATAACTGCCCTGAAGGTTGCCCTGGGCTCCAGGGAAGCATCAGTGACACTCCAGTGTCACCTGGGGTAGTGACCAGCTCACATGATGCCTGTGTTGAGCTGGGGACTCCCAGCACCTGAGGAGGGTGCTCCTCCCTCCCCTCTGGCATTCTGCTGGTTGCTCGAGCAGGACATGTGATCTCATCTAGCAGGAGGGATTTTTGTRCTTGGTTTCTATGTGGCAGCATTGGACCCGAGACAACCCACTCAGAACATGAATACCTGGAGGCTACGAGTCCAGAGTCACCTTCAGGAAACACTTCCAGCTGTCCTTGATGGCCTTCCCTCTCCAAAGCCTCTGCTTGGCAGGAAGGCACCATGTCTTACCTGAAAAGAAGAAAACTAAGATGATCATCACCTAAAATTTCCTTGGGATCAATGAGTTTCCCATCAGGTTAGCTATGATATGGATAATTCTGAATATCAACACAGTTCACCTAACACCCCCCTGTCCTGCAGTTAAAAAGTGCCAGCAAGGATGAAGAATAAAATAACCGCGTCATTAAGCTAATGAGACCCATATGCTTGTGCAGGCAAATAAAAGTGAACTAAATGTATCAAAGAGCCAAAAAGCAGATGAATGAACCACAACAGACATCCTGAAATCATGTTTAAAATGCAAATATTGATATTTCTCACGCTTTCTTCCCTTATGTAAATCACATCCAAATAAGGCATCTGGTAGAAGAGAACATATTTCTGCCTTTGAGCTCAGATGCAAATGAAGCAAGCCCAACTTGAGAGAATACCTACAGGCTGCTGTGATTACTGCAGACCACAGACAGTTGGGAGTCACAAACCAGACTTGCCATCGTGATGGATGCTGAGCCTGAAAGTCATTTATATGCAAATCTGCACAAATTAATCTGAGGGCGTTTTTTTTCCTAAAAATGCAAACCACGCATTTTTCTCCTGGGATCAAACTGCAAATGTTGGGTTTGGGAAATCCAGAAATAGTTGCAGTCAGAAAGCACTTCAATACCAGAGAAATTGTCCTCTTTCTTCTGTTTCCATGTTACTTGTACAGAAGAAGAGATAAAAGAACAGAGATACAAACCACCTGCATGAATGAGCTTGCTATTATTTTTCAGTAAAGGTGTATCTTGGGAAGACTTTTCCTTCCTTTGCTAAAGGTTTGGGCTACTCGTTGCTATGCACTTGCTCTCTAGTTGCTGCTGGAACTGACATTTGCAGGTCTGACAGACCAGCCCACCTTTCTCCACCAGCRACATAATTTAATTGGGCAAATTCTGTCTAATACATACTGCTGGCAGAGGGCTGCGAGCTTCAGGCTTCCCTCCTGGGAAAATGTGCCCAAATTCCTCTCCTTCCCTTTGAAGGTGCCACTGTGGATCTGTGGAGCTCCCAACTGAATTTGTGTGGGTGGACCAGCCACTGTGCCTGTGGTGGCAGGGGATGGAGCTTGTCGTTACACTGAGCATGGTTATTATAGCACAGGCTCATGGGTGCTGGTGTTTGTGATAAAGAGCAAAGTGACTGAACTGTGAATTTGGTRCCAATAGACAGGCTTTCAGGATTCTTCCAACCCAAACCATTCTGTGATTCTGTGATTCTATATCACATGCCTGGGGCATAGGAGCAAGCCTGGGATGCTAAATGATATTTGRCTCAAGGGCAGTTAGATGTGTTTTCTTATCTGCTTTTCTTGTCATATATATATTTTTGCYTTTTGCTGATATTCTTATTTTTTTGACTACCCTTTCAGGGAACAGAAAGACAAAAAAAATCACCCTTTTCCTTGGCTTCCTTCTGGACTAKCTTCCTGAAAGCCAAAAAGCTGTGAAGACACATCACATTCAGCTCATCTGCTAGTGCCCTCTCAGCTGGAGGGCTGAACTAGCCAGCAAGTATGGACACCCTGTCAGAAACAGACCCTACACCCATCCAAACTATGTGCACCCCCAGCAGCAAAAGATATAAATGTTTGGAAAAGTCATTTAGGGGTTTTAACTGAGCAGAGATTTTCACAAAACACAGTTTCAGATTGGTAGCCCCGAGTTTATAGACTTTCTGCACACTGATATGGGAAGGCAGAGCTTAAAAGCTATGAAATAATGATAACTGAGCCCAAAATGGAGACATTGAGTGTAGAAAGAGCTGTGCTAGTTAACACYAGCTATGGACTTGGCTCTCAGCTTCTCTGTATGATCTGATTACACAAGTTGTTGTTGTGGTTTGGGTTTGTTTTGTTTCTATCTCCGCTGTTCTGGGATTTGACCATATTGCAACATCTCCAGTTCAATGCCTRTTGAGGGCCTGCTGCAAAGGGTTCCTCGTGGTCCATAGCACACCTCTAACCACTGAAATATGACCCAGCACTTGGGACTAGGGAGGGTGCCCGAGGTGTGACGTAAGTGTTGATTATCAGACACTTCTCCAGCCGAAGTGTGGCACTATCCCGTGCTGGCATCAGCTGATGGGCTATTACAWGCCACTAATGACAACTTCCTTCCCCCATATCATACTGTAAATGCATTAATAGATCACAACTGTTCCTCATATCTTGCTTAGCAGGTGAAAGGAAATCCCTCTCCTCCAGATTAAGTGAATTAAGACGGGAGTGTCATTCCTGCTTCACCAGGACTACAGTGAAGGCTTCTTTTATGGCTCAAGATAAAGGAGAATAGCTGCATTTTCCTATTTCTTCTCAGGCGACAAAAAGGTTCAGTTTAGGAGCTCATATTAAGCAGCCTCATGAAGTGCACCATATGTTTTAGTCTTTTTTAATTACTGTAGCCTTTACAGCCTCAGCTAAATGTCATACTTAGTGCTTTGTTTTACAATTAAATCTCTCCTTTGGGAAGATCCTAAGATCTTTTTCTCTCATCATCTGTGAAGTGTAAAGGAGAACTGCAAATTTACATTACTCTAGGCAAACAACAGTTTTGTTTGGAAAACAAACTTTAAACTATTATTATATCAAGATGCTTTTTATTAAATGCTATGTTGATACCACATAACAAGATTGTAGGTGATAAAGGATATTTTCTCTCCCTCTTCAGCAGTGCCTTGCATAAGGCAAAGTGTTGGTTTATTATTTGAAGATAAAGGTCCACACAAAATAAAAAAAAAAGCCAATATCAGCGCAGGTCTCCACACATTTTCAAGATCTCAGTGCAAAGGATGAATTCACATCTCAAGCAGACTGTTGGTAATTGCTGAAGGACTTGAATCTATTCACGGCTCTCTCCCACTCCTCAAACCCACACACTTTCTGCAAAGTGCTTTGCACACAGATAAGTCTCATTAAAAAAAAAAAAATTCTTAACTAACAGCAAGGTTAAATGTAGCGCTTCTGAGCCTCATGTGGASACTGCTGAACTTCTGCTGGAAAACTTCTTACTGCAAAGGGATTCCTGGATGCGGGGATGGGAACGTGACTTTCCTTCGCTCCGGAGGATCTCGGAGCTGTTCCCAAGCACTGATTAAACATCAGAGCTCCCCTGTAAGGTGGATAAGGGATTTACCCGCACTTGAGGGCACCCCCTCGGGGTGAGCTGTAGGCGCTGGCCCTGGGACCCTGAGGAGCTGCAGCCACTCTCATCACAAATGCCACCACCAGGCTTTCTGCTTATGGCACTAATTCCTGACTACGTTTTGTGCTACTTTATGTAGATAATGCTTAAGAGGGAAATATTCATTATCTTTTCTAGTTTCTCTGCAAGTGGTGCTGATGTGTCACAGAAGCATTAGCATTGCCGTTTTGGGGAAAATCAGTTTAATTTATTGCTGATTACAGTAGAGATGGTCAGAAACAAAAACATAAAGCACCTTCCTCCCCCTCCTCTCTCCCGGGTGTCACTGGGCTGTTTCTGACACTTTTTTCCTCACAGACCTGTGGCATTTTAACCTTTCTCTGCTGCCTCGGCCCCGCAGCCTCCCGGAGGGGCAGAGCGGGGGCCGCTGCGGAACGCGYCGGAGCCGGCCTGGCCTCCCCTCCCCACCCCTCACAGCGGGGCCTCTGCAGCCCCCCAGCCTTGCACGGACACCCGGCACGAGGAGGAACACGGAAAAAGGTTCCTTTTTGTGTGTGAAAGTCGTAAGAAATGGAAACCGCCGCGCTTCTCCGAAGGTGTTTCCAAAGAAAAAAGCGAGGCGGCGGCATGCCTAGAGGCGGCCCCGGCCCCCGCCCCAGGCAAGGCATGCTCTCCCTCTACTGTTATTTTATATAGCGGGTGCTGCAAATACAATTCCTTCATCTAGGGAGGCTGTGCCCTGGCTTGTCCCTGTTCCACGTGTGCCGCTGCTCCGTGGTGAGGCGCTCACGGCTCTGGGCAGAAAGCTCTCCCTYCTCAGGTGGCTGCTCCCTTCATTAATCGTTCCCGCTCCCCTCCCCTGAGCCAAGGCACCTCTCGAGGGCAGCCCGGCTCCCCCAGGCCTGCCCTGGGGAGCCCAGACCCCGCCTRGCTGCACTGGAGGTGCTGGGGTGGGGGGGAAGAGCCTCCTGCACGAGGAGCCCCTGAGGGTCCCCCCCTGCCAGCGGGGCCTTTGGCGGCCCCACAGTCGCCTCTCCTCCTTGGGTTAAAATCAGAAAAATGAGATGCCCCTTCCTTCTCCGAGGGCAGTGTTTGCACAGGGCTCAGGTGTGACCGCAGCATTTCCCTCACCCCTGTGTGAGGACACTGGACCACTGAAACTATTCCAGAAGAGCCTGGGGGTGACACATGGAAGTGAGGCTGTCCTGATGAGCAGCTACCACAGTACTTTGGTAATCCCAGTTTTCAGATCTCACCTTAAGGACAACAAAAAAACCTCAAAACCCAAATAAACAAACACAATTTCCTCTATGACCCTTTCTTTTCCCCACAGAGGTTCATGGCTTACACTGGAGACCACCGGAGTGGGACCTGTGGGCAGCAGGGATCTGCCCACTGCTGCCTGAAAACCTCTTCAGAGCAGCACTTCCCCAGAAACTGGAACGTGCTGGGACTGCTGCAGTTCAGACCCTCACTGCAGGGGTTTTTTTTTCCATTTATTTATTTTTTCTTTCTGATGGTTATAATACTAATGGGCCACATTTTTCATTCTCTCTAGCATTTTTAACGAGAAACAGGGATATAGGAATATCCCTAAACAGTTTACATCTGTGTTCTAAATCTCAAAGTAAACATCCAGCCAAATTTCAGGAGGGAAACTGGAGACAGCTGTGAAAGGGGCGTTGCTGCTGTCTGTTTTATAGGGTCAGCTATTCCCTTCAGTAGTAACAGGAGCCATGTCCAAGGCAATCATAGGTTGGCCTTTGAGCATGAACTAACTAGGGCCACAGAGTATTACAGCACTGTTACTTTCCTGCACAGCAGCATCCATAAATTCAGCAAGGAAGTATGTGCTGTATGTCAGTGCCTATTGCATGGATCCAGCTCCAACAGTGTAGTTTCAGCTACGGTGGAAAAAAAAGAAAATGAAACATTGCAGTTGGGTTTTCCAGAGCAGGTAACATTAGGACTAATTTTTGACTTTGAACTGAGATGATTTTGTGTGAACTGGGTATGTTTGTGCAGGATGAGGTGTCCAAATAGTCCCTGCGGGGCTCATGAGCTGGTTTTGCTAAGAACTTGGCTGGCTGTGCATCTGTGCTGCCCAACAACAGGGATGTTTGCCTCATGAGATGATAACTTTCACATGTTGTTAGAGATCCATCACAGCACACGTCAGAACTAACCAGCTCACGTGGCCTTCAGCTTTCCAAGATTTAATCATCAGGTTTCCAGGCTGGTTCTAGTTTTTATTAGCTCCACACCTTATCCAATTTGGGAAGCCTGTAATAGGAGGCCTTCCTTCTGGCTGGAGGGGAGAGCTGGTCTGCCAGCATTTGGTGACAGTCACCTGTTGTCCCACAGCAGTCAAAACACAGTTTTACTTGTTGCTTTGGATCATGGGCATTTTAAAAGAAGTGAGGAAATAGCAATGACAACTGTGTATTCAATAACAGTATGTTAGTTTCTATCCCAGTTGGTTTATTTTAACAGAAGACTAATTTTCTGTGGAAAAGGTGCTGTGAGGCTGAGGCTGATGCTGCCTGCTATCCCAAAGAGCAGCTCGTGTACAGGGTAACTTTGTGCCATCTGGGGAGACAGCCATTCTGGTAGTTTATTTGTGTAGTAGGTATTTACTACCATCGCAGGGTGTTACTTGGGCTCAGACCCTGCCTTCTTGGCCTCAGTGTAAACATTTTTATTTAAGCCATTCACCAGAGGAAACAATGATCTGTGATGAGTAATTATAAGGGTTTATGTACTCCTTTGTCAAATGGGACCTTGCTGTACTTTCCAACTTGCCAATGACCCACACTCGTTGGCAGCAGGTCCCTGCCTGTGTGGGCTGAGCTGGAAACCTCTCATCAGCAGTGACAGTCTGTCCTTTGTCTTGTGTGTTACCTGGCTGGGGTTACAGCAGGCTCCTCACAAAATTCAGGTGCTGSTTAGAACAGACTCGTGTGTGTGACTCGTATGTGAGGACTGAGCAGGACCCAGTAGGAGACAAAGSAACAGCCTCAGTTAACATGATGATGTAAAGTGCTGCTGGGATTTGAGATCCTGCTGGAGAGCAGGGAACTGTGGGAGGCTTAAGCAGTGTTTCCCTCTGTGTTTGTGAGCATTAGAGATGAGACAGAGGTAGTCTTGTTTATGATTCCAGTGGTTTTGAAGGGCTGATGTTTCTGGCAGTTTTCTGGTACTTCAGTGAGTGGGCAAAGGCAGCAGGTAACTCTGGACAGCAAAGTACAAGCCTCGGAGATGAAACTTCCTGTGCAGTGAAATGCAGAAATAGCAGAAGGAAATCAGACTTCGCTTCAGGGATGAAAACACAATTCCTCCCATTTTAGGTTGGTAATGGAGTGTGTTACAGGGGTGACGAACTTGCAGCTGGAATCTAGATGGGAATATTCAGGCCTGGAATGACACCTTTACAAATTTCTGGTTTGGAAAGGACAGAGGAGGATCCCACATAGACTGGTCCACATGGCAAGCATGCAGAACTTATGTTGTGGATATGGGACTGAGCCCCAGACTGTGCAAGTGCAGAAGTACGAGTGCACAGGACTGGGCCTGCAGGGCTGCCGCTGAACACACGTACACCCTTTTTGGGGGGTTCTGTGGCGTGGGCAAAGATTCTGACTCCAGCAGCAGCAGCAGCTCCTTCTGACCCTAYAGAATACCACAGCAGGAGATGGATACATGCTCATCTTGAAAGCAAGTGCAAGAACTATTAATTTTAAGGTGGCCATACAAGTACGAGCCATCATGCTGCTTTGAGCAGAAGTACTTCCACAAAGGGAAAAGCTCCTGGCAGTACAAGATGGGCAGGTAAAATTCAGCAGTCGGGAGGTATGCAAACTAAATATTTAAGTTAAGGAATGAGAAAAGATACAATTTATTGCACGTGAAAAATGTGGCAAGCCTTTACTTGCACTGAAAGGACAATGATTAAAAAAAAAAAAAGCCCCCACAACCTTAAGGGAGAGCCTGAAGTTCTCCCTGCCACCCTGCCTGGGGCTGGCTGTGTGCTCTGCAGCCTCTCCGGTTACATCCCTTCTCCCTCCCTGCAGGTGGCTGCTGCCCTTCCTCCTCCGGGACAGCTCTCAGGAGCTGTGATCTTCCTGCACCCCTGCTGCATGCTCAGATCCCAACCGGACTTGGAAAAGAAATGGTCCAATGTCACCAGACAGGGGCCCCTTGCTGCCTTCTGTTTGCTGTCAGTCCCTGTCCTGGTTTTACTGTCTGCCAGTTGCTCAGTTGATGCCCTGTGGGAGATGCCCTAATTTTGAGTTTTTCCTTTGCTCTGAATAGCTCTGTATAGCTCAGATTTGCCCTGTCTGTAAGTCAAATTCCTGCCTTGGGACATTAATTTGTTCCTGGCACCAATGGGGGCCAGAACTATAAGAGGACTTCAGGCTTTGCTGTTGTTGTGGAGAGCCACTCCAGTTTTCAGTGTAGAGCATTTTTTCATGGAAAATGTTGTAAAGCACTGGGACAGACTGTCCAGGGAAGTGTTGGAGTCGCCATCCCTGGTAGTGTTCAAAAAACTTGTGGATGTGGCACTTGGGGATATGGTTTAGTGGTGGGCATGGCCATGCTGGGGGACTKCTTGGACTTGATGATCTTAAAAGGCTTTTCCAACCTGAACGATTGTTCTGTGATTTTATGCGCAGCTCTGCGGGGCATTTTGGTCCAGCTCAGAGTGTGAATCTCAGACTTCCCCTTGCTTTCTTTCTTCTTCCTCTTTGTATCCATTCTGGCTTTCCTACTGGCATTTCTCCTGTGTCCTACCCACGGCTATATCCAGCAGGGCTGGGTGCAGTGCTGACAGATCTCTGCACCCACAGAGGGCCCTGCTGATGGAGCAGAGCTGGATGTGGGTGCAAAAACCCACATAAGAAGAGCCCACACAGAAAGAGCCCGTGGGCTCTGCATCCGGCTGGCAACCTTAAATGTCTGTAAAGTTCTGCTGAAATGGCATTTCAGTACTTTATCCTTTCTAAATGAGGAGCATGTTTCAGAATCATAATGGAAATCATGGCTCGGAGGGTGGCTTCACGGGATGCAGCCTGTTGGCGGTCACTCTTATCTTGGATATTTGTTTTGTTTACAACCTGCATGTAATTTGCTGTAGCAAATCTAAAGTGGATTTTGACAGTCTCAATTAGTCAGCTCATCCACCACAGAAAGAACTAGAGCTTCTTCTGTTCTTTGAAAACTTTCAAGGTCAATACTGAACAGTTTTAAAAAAAGAAAACAATACGAAGAAACTCGTTTCAATTGCATCCTCAACTTCCCCACTCTCAAAATGTTCACATACAGAGGATCCAGTGAGAGGAACTGGGATGGCCAGGAGGAAATGGGAGATGCCAACAGGGGTGGCTGGGGTAAAACACCACTCTGCCTGCTCACGGCACACCTGTATGGATGCCAGACTTGAGCCTTTACTGCATATTTGGCAATCAGTCCAAACTAAAGTGCATCTGACGTGCTTGGCTGGGGTTTCTTGGGAGCTTTGCGTGTGACAAACATGAAGGTAGCAAGGCAGAGGGCACGTTGTACCTGTCTCTGCAGCTATGGGGTAGAGGCAGGGCTCACCTTGGCTGTCTTTGCAGCCTTTGCCATCTGAAAGCTCATCACTGAGGTGACATTTGCTGGCATCAGAGTGCTGGTTTCCATTGATTACTAGTGGTGAAAAAGTCTGAGAACCAGGAACAGTTTCAAGACAGGTTCCAAGATAAAGATAATTTTCCTGCTATTTCTCTTTGAAGAGCTTTTTGATGTTAGATTTGGGTACATTTCTCAGACTCCTGCAGTAAAATGTCAGAATCTGAAAGAATACTTTATCAAATGCTGCTTATAAGTGCTCTTGCCTTGCCAGTACATGAAATTAATGGCAAGTCACTGTCAGGCACWCTTGCTCCTGGCTGGAAGAATTATGCTTTACTCTGTTTCACATGTACAACCACGTTTCCTCCCAGGGCACTGAGTGGGTATAGCAGAGTGTGAATGTGACCAAACATCTGCAGAAAAATTGGCTGATGATAAAGAAAGGGAGATGGTGTTTCCCTCCTAAACTGTTGGAGYGGGTAATTCTCACACTGCAGGAATCTTGTCCTGTAAGCTGTTTCTTTAACTTTTCCCTGTTAGGGTTCAGCTGTGCAGGTCCCAGCATATCTTTACAAGTCCTGCTGATCAGAAATCTCCAGAATGGTATAAGCTTTTCTCCATGGGCTCACAGTAGACATACATTGTTTGGATTGAACTAGTCTATACACTGTGCCATTTTTCTCTRGTATGAAATGCGTTAAAATTGTAACTCCCTGGTATTTTAAAGCAGCAWCATCTGCTAAAAGCTTTTTCTGTGTGAGCTGTGCATTTCTTATGTTTCTCAACCATACACTGCCATGAAAGGCACGCTGTGGAGTGGTCTGACTTTGGCCAAGGAGGCATTGTTTTCTGTTGCTTTGTGACATCTTCCCAGATTCTGAAAAACTGTGGTTGGATGAGGACACGCGAACAAATATTTCAGTCTGAGTCTGCTCTGCTCCATGGTTATTCAACCAGAGTAGCACCACTTTAAAGTGGGAATGCTAGAGCCATGTGGAAGGGAGAGTCATGGAAGAGATGTGGCAGAAGAGTTCCTGCAATTTCTAGGGGCAGAAGAAAGGGGTAGAGAACACTGGTGGTGTTGTTCCCACTGGTTTGCAATTAGGAAATTGTTGCTTGGGAAACAYTAAAGACTTTTTTTGTGAGTCTTAGCTCTGGAATTCTAAAATGGCACATCTCTCCCGTGGTTTGGTTCTTCTTCTTTGGGGCTTTTATTTGGAAAAGAAGTTGCTTCTAAGTGGGTCAGGGATTAACCACCCCATGTACAGAGGCTTCTCTGTGCTCTGGTTCTCTGCCTATCTCTTGGAAGAAGGCAGTGCTACCCCTCTCCCTTTTGGTGCACAGTGCAGAGTTCAGAGCTTCAGGAGTGTTAGAGATGCAAAAAAAAAGCTGAATCAAAGTCCAAACTAGCAGTCAGACTTTCAAAGAGTTAGTTTTGCCTTCCAAAGCTAGTCCCTGAGTGGGTATGTGCTTATCCCACCCATGAGGATGTCTGCTCTTTGTGTGGATTCACACGACCTGCCTTATCCTTTCAGTCCCCAGACAATGTTGTCGGTTTTCTTTCATTCAGAAATGATGGATATTTCCATTTAGCCTCACTTCATTAAATCCTGGATGTATTAGTTCTTCAGTGTCACTTAAAGTCAAAGCAAAATATTTTAAGTGATCTTATGTTGTTAAAAAAATTACTCTGTTTCTGAGCCCTATTTTTACTTGGATAAATTGAGTGAAAGCACTGCCCGATAACAGGCCACCAGCATAGGACTCCAACTTTTGGGTTAGGTTTAGGACTTCCTGGGTTTATCCAGGTGAGTGGCGCTCGGRTGAGGTGCAGCAGAGCTGAGCTGGCAGGTTATTTAAACGAGTTTTGCTCTGCTGAGGAGTTTCTGTCCTCTCCAGTAGGGTCCTCTTGGGCTGTGTTGCATCTGTTACTGCTGTTTGACACTGATACGTAGAGGGATGCATTGGTTTGTCCTGTGGTGTGTCAGATCACTGGCAGAGCAGGGCAGTTTGCTCCCTGTGTCAGTCTCCCACCCTGGCGGTGCCCCTGTGCTCTCCTTCAGCTCAATCCTCCAGACACAAGACTGAGACCCTGCACGTGACCTCCGCGCACCTCTTCCCTACTAAAGGTGCTCYGACAAACCTCGAGTCTGTGGTCATGTTTCCTTCAGGTTTCCTCCTGAAGGCCTCCCCATTGCTATACACTCAGCTCGGGGGTTGGAAATGTGGCTGTGCGAGTGGCAAGAAGCATTTTTTTGTCTTTAATGGCTCTGGTTATCGGGATCTCTGGCTGCCTCTGCCTGTGTGGGTTAGTAACAGTGGGTGTTTTGGGGAGAGGAAACCTCATGTTGAAGCTCTAACAGAGCCAGGGGTGCAGCTTGCACCCCCTTTTCAATCTGAGAAAGGATTTGTGTGCCTGAAAGCTGCTGAAGTATTTCCCATGTGCATCAATTGGTCTTATGAGAGAATTTAGCCCTACATACAGAATTTACCTTGCTTAGGCCATCATGGCTTTCACTGGAAAAGCTGCTGGAGTGATTTCGGGAGTCTCCTGTAATTCTTGTTTCAGTTTTATCACAGTTCTGACTCCTTTAGTCTCTCCTGGTCTTCCTCAAACACACAACTCAGAGGCAGGGGATTGAGCTGGAAGATGTGGGCTCRCTCTCAGCTCAGCCACAAGCTCAGTGCAAAGCCCAGATGAAGCACTACCACTGGCTCTGCTGCTCCTTCTCTGCCCCTGCTGCACTGGGGGACAGCAACTGGCACTCATGGGCCATCACCAGACAATTTAGGGGACTGTAACCCTGCCTTCAGAGCAGCAGGGTTCACACTGCATCTCCACAGAGGTAGAGAGAAATCAGAGTCTTCTGATCTTTCTATGCTTTCATTTTTCCTCTGGATGAAATTCAAGACTGTGTAGGAACATTTTGGGAGGGTTGATTGTTTGCTTACAAAGTAAATAGCATTTTTCTCTCTGGCTAAAGTTACACAATGATTTTTGTATAGTTGGTCCATCCCTGAGGGTGTCCAGCAGCCATCGGCAGGAACCCCCCTTCCCACATACACTGCAGCATCACACAATGAGACAGTCCCACTTTCCCAAGCACTGGCTGTGTTGGAGACAGGAGACCACATTTCAGAAATGGAAATTCTTACCCTGCTATTTTTCCCTAACTGTACACACATTTTGTCCGTGCAGACTTCAGTCTTGCCTGTGAATGGGAGTTTGAGAGCCAGGGTCAGCTCTAAAGTTCCTTAAAAATGTTGCATTTTTAGTGTCACAGATTGGGCCAGGCTGAGTTTGCTATGACGAAGAGAAGGAGGAGGAAGGTGACCAAGCACTGCAGGGAAACTGCCACTTCTGTCTGTAGCAGTAGATTCTGCTCCTTCCCTTTGTTGTTGGGAAAGGCAAAGCTGGCAGCCAGGCCATGGATGCTCTGGTGCCTCCACCAGCTGTTTGCAGCTGGCCACACGGCCAGGGGCAGGCTGGTGCCGCAGAGCCGTTTGGCTGTGGGCTGGACGGGTGGCCTTGGTGGGACACTGCCGTGCTCCTGCCGTTCTTCCCTGCAGGCTTGGGCAGAGCTGTCCTGCCAACGGCACCGGTGGGCATCAAASGGGCCAAGCAGTGAGGTGCGGATGTGCAGGGGGTGTTTGGTTGGTCCCTTCCTCCCATAAGCAAATGCCTGAGAAGATGGAGGAGCTCTGCTGTGTAAAAACGTCCCAGCTGTGTGTCCCAGTGCTGCCTGCCCCATGGACAGAGCTTCAGGGCTGGCCCCACAGGCAGGCTGAGGGCTGGAAACACYTTGTACTGAAGGGACAGAAATGCAGGGGGGAACCGAGCCTGGTGCCCGAAGAGAAGTCCCAGARCTCCCCATCCTGGGCAAGAGGCTCGCTCTGACTGAGCCCCCTGAGCTCACGAGCACGGCCCACTGTCTGGCAGGGGTTATTCCTAAGACCCTCCGAGGAGGGATGTTTTCCCGATGACATAGTGTTTGTTGCAGGGACTTTGTTCGTCCCAGGCACTTGTCTCATTTATCCCAGGATGGGTTTCTATAAACAGTCTCTATTGTCATATGACAACCAGACCCTCTCGATGAACASATTGGGATCCTATCACCAAATGCTTCCCTGAGGGCTTACGGCGAGGTAAGTTCGGGGCTACTTAGGTCTCAGTAAGCAGCTGTGGGGCAAAAAGAAAATGAAAAGCCCTTCTTCGCACAATTTCGAAGCCACCCTTTGGTCGACTCAGTGGGGTTAACCTGGGCAGAGCCCGGAGGTGAGGCCCCTCGGCCCCGGGGCAGGCGCGGGGCTCACCTCTCACCCGCGGCTTTTTCCTTTTTCTTTGCAGCCGCGGTGCCCAGGAGCTCGTCTGCGGGCTGCTCCCGTCCACGTGAGCCTCCCGAAACAGCCCATCTCATTGTTCCGGCGTGCCCGGCCGCGCTCCGCGGGCCGCCCGGCGCTCCCCTCCCGCCCGGCCGCGGCGCGGGGCGGCGGCAGCCCCGGTGTCAGGTTGGACAAACCCCCCGCTACCGCTCGGCCCCGCCGCAGCTTTCCGGCCCCTCCCTCTGGCTCCCGGGGTCCCGCGGCCCCTTCCCCGCGGAGCGGAGCAGCGCGGCGGCGGCCGGGTAAGTGCGGCGGCAGCGCGGGCGCGGAGCCCCGGGCGMGGAGCGGCCCCGGCAGCGCGCAGCGCCCCGCGGAGCCCGGCCGCGGTCCCGGGCCGCTCCCGGAGCCGGGCGGAGCGCAGCCCGCTGCAGCCCCTCGCTGCCGGGGACGCGATCCAAAGCCCTCTCCCGGCTACCGGGACAAATGCGCGGATATTTCCTTACGCTGTGCCTCTTCTTTCTCCTCCCCCCCCCCCCCCCCCCCCCCCCCTTTTTTTTTTATTTTTCTGTTGGTTTGAAAGTGGTAAATTGTCAAAGAAAAAAGTTGCTGTAGATGTTTCAGAGCTGTTGCTTTACTGAAAACGACTCCCTGCGTGGAGGYGAGAGCAGCCCGCGAGGCGGTGGGAGTGTTTGCAAAGCAAATGTCATTTGGGGGTAAAAGCGGGCGAGATTGTTCCATAAAAGCGTTCACCAAGTTGTGCAGGCTTGCTCGCCTCCCGTGAGCCGAACGAAAACCAATGAGAAGTTTGAGAGGAAGAGAAGAAAGTATGTGGCATAGCTGAGAAAAGTGCTCTCTGCCTGCTTTTCCTGGTATGCTTGGATTTCTGGAGTGAGCAGCTTTAAATGGAGTTTAAATGGACTGGGGGATGTGCCGGGGAGGTTTGGGGGGGCCGGAGGGGGACGTGCTGGAGAGGTTTGGGGGACCAGGCTTGTAGGATTAGTGGAGAAATGGAGCCCCCGGCAGCAGAATCACTCAGTGTGTTCAGGGCTGAGAGAGAGCCAGTGGGTTCTCTGCCCCCATGCCTCCCCTCACCTTATCTCTTCCCCTTGTCGCTCAAAGGCTTGTGCAGGAGCCTGTCGGTCGCCCCAGCTGAGCCGCCCGCAGGGAGTGAGGTCACGGGAGGGAGGGCTTGGGCTCRTGGTCTGTAACACCTGCAGGAAGGGCCTTTGAGCTTGTGTGCCACACTGGTATCGAATTTTCTCTCTAAGCCTTTGGTTTTCTTTGGAAAGAAAAGTTACTCTTATTGCCAAGTTATATTAGCATTGARTTTTGTCTCTTTGCACCCACAAGCRGTGAGAAGAGGGGCAGTGYTTGGGAGTGTGTGTGGTTTTCTAACAGATCATCAGCACCTGAGTTCTTTCCTTTCCTGCTCCTCCTCATGACCCTTCTTTGCTTCAGGCATCCTGGTCCTCTTGGTTGCAGGTGGAGGCTATGGGCACATCTCATAAATGTGGCTTTACTTGTAACTTCATTAGATGCCATTCAACAACAAAAACTCAGCTCACAATTATACAATTAATGGGTRTAAAATTATCTAGGAAAGACAGAGCTTTCTAGACACAAACGACCCTTATTAGTGGAATGGATGAAATGAGTTTTATTATGAAAGATTTTCCCCTAATGACAGAATGGAGCCTATAGAGGCCAAAACCTGGTCTTTTAACTGGTTCTTTTCCCAAGTGGAGTCAGCTGGACCTTCAAAATCACTTTGAAGACAGTTACACCAGCATTAATAAGGCTGATGTTGGCCTAAAAATATCATCCAAAAGTCACACTCTTAATTGGCATTGCTTTGTTGGCAAACCTTTCCCAGTGCTGCCTTACTCTTCAACAGCCATGTTATTTTAATTGCATCAATGTATTCTGTCAGAAAGGCAACGCTCTGAGCAGGATTTATTGAGTTCTGTGTAGTGGCTGGAGCTTTAACTTCTGCACTGAAGACAAGAAACCGATGGCAAAGCCATGGAGCTCTTCAGCCCTGGTAGCTCCTCAGGGATTCCACTTGTGGGACCGCTGGTCTGAGCATACTGCAGCAAGCTGCTCTGCAAGAGATAGTGGGATAAATAACCAGTAAACAGTAGCCTTGTAGTGTATATAAATACTAGGAAAAATGTTCTTTTAATTTACATCAGTTTTTGTCATTGAAGAGAGCTCTCGCTCTTTTCTTTCCATGCATCTGTCCATCCATCCACTTTAATACCTTTTCAGTTGCATTAGATGATCATGTGATATTAAATGCTTCTAAATTTATGTGATCTGCTTGAAGCTGGAAGAAATGATGTTCTGCAGTTTTGTGCACTGAGTGTAGGTGGCCTTTGAGAGGTAATGATGGGCAGAGTCCCACGGTGCTTGGTGGCATTAAAGGTGACATTCCAAAGCTCTTTCTGTCCTGCTCAGGCATGAGCTTGTGGGAGAGCAACAACAACCCCCGTCTCTGAGGGCTGGTTGGGTGAGCTGAGGATCAGCTGGCCCACTGGAAAAGGCTTGTGAGCACACAGGAAGCCTCACCAGAGTGCTCCTGGGTGTAGCTTTACTGCTGCATGTGTGCAGGATGGAGCCTGCCAGGCACCCCAGGCTGGGTTTTGGGGCTCAGGTGGGAGATTGCAATGGAGCAGCAGAGCAGTGAGGGAATGGCATCTTCTCCAGTGCTGTCTCAGGYTGGGATGGAGTCCTGGTGCTACACTTCCTGGAAAGACTTTTGTTTTGCTGGACAGTTCCTCAACCACGGGAGGGACATTGCTGGGGTGTTTTCCATGCTGCTGGAACCCCTCCAGCACTTTGGATGTTCCTTCCTCTGGATTTGCAGGAGCAGAGTACTTACAGCCCATCTCCAGGCTGTGACCTGCTTTCATTCCATGCTTTTTGTGCCTTTTTTGTGTGTACTGGAACCTCTAAGGGCTCCTATTGCTCTCATTTGCTGTCGTGTCTGCTGTCTGCTCTCAGTTCTCAAAAGCTKCATGGAGGCTGTTGGGTAGGAAGGGACCTTGGCTGTTCTTCCCCATCATCCCTGTGCCCTCAGATTTTGCATCCCATATGAAYCAAACCAAGCCTCCTGCCAACCATGCCTCTTTTTGCTGCCTTCTTTCCTTAATTCTGGGAGATGACAAATGTTTACAGGGTTGGTCTTCTCTTTCAAACTGTTCTTTGGAAATGTTTCCATGCCTRGGAGTTTCTTCCCATAGTTTGTGGGTATTTAACTGCTTCTGGCAAAACCAGAAGCGTCTCCTAAATTCTCCAGAGATTTCTGTGGTTGCTGAAAGACTTGCAGTGGGCACACGCTTTCCTACAGCTGCCTTCTGGTTCTTCAGCAGAAGAAACCAGAGTGCTGCTGCCTGGGRACTGGTTGTCTCTTCCATGAGCCTTTGACCTTGGGGCCACTGTGATCTCAGGTGGCCTCACACTGCCCCTGGGAGCTCCCCTTCCTCCTCTGTCCCAGGACTGAGTGTGCTGAGGTGTTTTTCTTAGTTGTATACAGATTCCTAGTGACAGAAAAAGCCTTGACTCTTTATTATTCTGCCTCTTATCTCCTCTTCGATGTGCCACCAGCCCATATGTTTAGAATAAGGCTCTGATCTTGTGATATGGGCGCATGCATTCACTTTTGTTTAGCTTTTCCCCCCATTCTCTTGCATTAGAAATTTGGATTTCCTTCCAGCTCATTGGCATAACATTAACCTTTCTTTCTGCTGGAAGTGACATGTTGCCTTTAATAACAGAGCCCTGGATTTCATATTCCAAGATGTCCTTTCCAATTCCACGTTCATATAGATCAGGAGTTAAACAAAAGAGACTTGGAAAGAGGCTTTCCAAAAAGTGGTTTGTTTTCTCCTGCTTATGTTATTGTGATCTTTTTGTAGAAATCAAACCTGAAACAAACGTATATCCCACTTRGGTATGAAGAAATGCAGCTCACTTGTGGTCTGGATCCACTCCTCCTGCTGAACATGACTGGAGCAAGACCAGACCCTTGAAGTTACCTTTTCATTCTTGTGTGTATTACTAACCTACCCTATTATTCATCAAAATTAAGCTGTGTTAACTACATCTCTTGGTTTGCATTAAGGCAAACATACATTCCTGTCTGTCTTGTTTGCTAATGAGCTCTGTGGATTGGATCCAGAATGAGGGAGAAGTTTAAGCACTGTCACTGATCCTCTGACTTCACCATCCAGATGTGACCTCCCGGCTCCCCGCGTCGGGCCGGCTGGGGAAGTCAGCGTTTGCCCGGGAGATGTCACTGACATTTATTGCTGGGTGCACCGGAGCCTGTGGCTTTCGTCAGTGTGGTCTCCTTTTTATGAATGAAGGCAGGCAGTGAGTGCCGAGCCGCCCAAAGCGGTGCCAGGAATCCGGCGTTGGAGGGACGGGGGCGGAGGCGGGAGCGTGAGAAGCACGGCGGCCCCAGCGTGGCACGGACAGCAGCTGCCTCTGGGGCTGGGCTCAGGGCACCCCGAGAGAAAAAGCCACCAAGAATTACGTCACATGCTCCTTTTTGTGACGGGAAGGCTGAAGAAGTGCCTCTCCTCACCTCACAGACTTTCTGCCTATTTTGGTAGGAATTAATTTTTTTAGTGATCCTTGGCGTGAAGCTTCTTTTAGTGTAGTTCTGGTTTTTGCTCCTGACTCTATTCAGTGAGAATACCTTGGAGACAAGGAGCTCATTTTTTCCTGTATCCGCAAAACCTTTTAGTAACTGCTAACCCCTTACACCTGTACAYGTAAGTCAGAAAGGGATCTTAATGCAGTTTTGTCTAGACTGGTGATGGAGGGAGAGACAAAGCAATTCTTGGGGCAGGCATACATGACATTTTGGAAATAGAAAATACAACCCACGAAGCTTATATCCCCAGCAGAGCTGGCAGAAGGGGTCTTACGGGTGTTCTTAATCCACCTCACTGCAAATCCAGCCAGGTTAGCTCAAACCACCTTTGTTTTTGACTTAAATTAGCTGAGTCTGCACTAGCACAGTGAATGTTCCCTCTGTCCCTCCTGCCAGACATGTGGTGGGGGACTACCAGCCAGCTGCTGGTCCTCGGCCAACTCTTGCTCTAGCCACAGCCAGGAGACACCGTCTGTGTRTCCCCGGGCTTTATGTAAATGAGAGCTGAGCCACTTGTCCAGGATCAGCTTAAGATGTGCTCCTTATGCTCTGTGTGTGCTGTCCTCAATCGTCTCAGGTTGGTACCTGCCCCCAGCTCGTGGCTGTTCCTTCTGGGAMACTCCACAGGTCACTGGTGCTCATGGGTGGGACCAACTGAAATCCTTCAGGGCATCTGTGTGGTTCCCCTTGAACAGCTCTTTTACTCACGGAAGGACAGACTTGTTCTTTTTCCTGAGGGTTTGTGAATCATTTAGGATGATAGTGGATATGCATGGACAGAGGTTTAGCGAATGCCTATGGGACCTGAATTCCCATTTAAATTAAAAGGCAATTTGTTGTGTGAGTTTCTGTGACAATCCCGTTTGAAGTGTTTTACAGAAACAACTTCTAGGACTGTTGTTTTTCTGTACTGTGCACTGGGCCTTGGAGGCCAGGTTACTTACAAAAAAAATGAAGGTGGAAGCTGGAAAAACTGTTTTGCTGGTGTCATAGATCAGATCAGAAAGAGAGAATACATTTAAAACKCTGAAGTGAAACCTTTTCACAGGAGAGTGCTACTTTAAATACGTCTGGAAGGGGGAAAAACCCCCACGTCTGCAAATGATTTTTAAAAAAATAATTAAACCCCACTGTTTAGAAATGATTAATTATTGTAATGTGTGAGTGCTGTAAAGCTTCATCTATTCACAGTAGTATTTCAAATGATTTAAAGTTGTTTGCTCAAGGTTTGCTTTTAGCATGTCATTAAATGTCATGGATTTATTCCAGCTGTCCTCCACAAATGTATCACTTGTGAAGGATTTTGCATGGGAACAGGCTGCCAGATTTTAGTTTTGATAGCAAAGCCCAATTTTGTTTTATTTTTAATCCAGTTTTGCTTTGCTAAGTGTGTTACTGGCTTTTAATGGRGTTGGCAGAGAAGATGGTGGCAGCTCTAATGGCAGAGTTATTGGTGTGCACCTTCTGAAAGCCCTTGAGCCAGGGGTCAAGGGTGGGCAGCTTGTGCAGATACCTGACCCCACTGACCACTGCCAGAACTTCCCTGCTATGGGCTGTGCCGGTCACTGCCTCCGCACAGTTCCCACGAGCACTTCCTAATTTGCTTTAGACAAAACCAAGTGGATTATCTCAAGCCACTAATTAGACTATTGAAGATAATCCTGCTGGCTTTTGGGTTTGTCTCTGACCTTCCTGAAGAGAAGGAGGGAGGACTGAGAGGCTGYTCCAGCAGCCACACCTGAAGGAGCTGGCCTGGTGTGAGGACAGGCTGCTGGAGGTCACCTCACCAGCACAGTGCAGAGCAGGGACTGGCACCAGGGACTCACAGCCCAGAGAAGTCATTAGTGAAGAGAACTTCTTGGACGGAGCTGCTGAGGCCTGCCCGATGGCTCTGCCAGGTTTGCCGTGGCCAATTTTTTATTTATTCAGTTTTCATAACCAGTACACTTGTAGCATGTCACATTTTCCTTTTCTAATTTAATCTGCCTCATGCGTGGGGCTCTGTCATACAATCAATATAACGTACAGTCTGATGGTCTTGAAAGTATGATTTTGGGTATGATTAATGTATAAAACTTGGATGGCCATTGGAAAGGATATAATGTGATACAGAGCAGATRGATTTGGGGGATTTACCCCTCAGTTCTGAACCGGTAAGTAGTGTTACTGGCTCTGCTCGGAGGAGCTGCAGAATGCTCTGAAACACTCATTTACCTCTAGAGCTAAACCAAAAATGCAGTCTGTTTTCTGACATGCTGTTGGGTTCCTGGCATGGCTGCCTGCGTAGCCAGGAGGATATGTCCTGTGGAAAGTGTGTGTAATAATTCGTGAGCTTTTGTAAAATGCAGATGTTAACAGCAAGAGTGCACGATAAGCAATCTCTCCTCGCTTTTATTAAGATGTTTGCATTCTTCTCAAGGTGTTGACATAGCACACTATACCCTGGGGTGCTGCAAGTGTCTGAATATTTAGGATGTGTAAAAGAACAAGAACATTTAATAATGTCTCTCCAGTCTGGGCAAACAGGTTAACTTGAGTGCATCACTTCTCTTCCTGCATTTAAATAGACTGAACTAAGATGTGAGTAATCAAGAAGGAAACTCTCTGGGGTATACTTAAATTTACTAAAATCTCTCCTTCTGTAACGAGTGAAAAAATAAATCAGCACTTTATGATGTTTGCCATGAAGATGAAGCATACAGCTAGACTAGACTAGACAGCTCATATATTTAATTCTTGGTTACATTTCTGTAGTTTGAAGTAGCTTGTCTCTGAGGGTATAAATAGCTTTTGGCTGTGTGTTTGTGCAGTGCTGGGCATTGTGGCACTCTAACATGCAGCTAAGGTTCCGTGTGCTGCCACAGCTGTGGCATGTCTTTGCACTGGGAAAAATCCCACTAATTGGGAATTGCAACTAGAGGTTGGATCTAGGTGATCTTTAGGGTCCCTTCCAACCCAAACCTTTCTATGAAAACAGGCAGTGAAGTGTGTCAGGCAAGCATGTGTGTGTTTCAAATAATCTCCACTTGGTTTAAAATGAAATGTTTCCATTTGGTTTTAAGCCTACTTTTCTAAAACTCCTTTGAAGAGCCTAAATAACATCTGCCATCAGTAATATCCTCATGTTTGGGCCTTAACGAAGGACATGACACTCAAGTTGGTGACTAGGATGGGTGCAGGGCTGGGTGTTCCCAGGAGCAGAGCCCAGGATTTCTGTAATAACACTGGTAACAACTTGTAGTTTTTTCTCAATGCTGTTTTTTCCTGATGGGTAAATTAAGCGAGTCTTGTTTTCTCATTAAAAAGAAAAGCTACGCTAAAGAAGAAAAATGCTTTCTGCAAAACATCCTGTTTTCATCTTTATTTAATTAACAGGTTTTGAGTTGCAGAGTGACTGTTATCCATCTGACCTGCCTCCTGTCCCCTCCCCTCCTTATTGACATTGATATTAGAAGTATGGGAAAACTTAGACTGTTGGCAAAATGGGTGGAAAATCAAATGTTTAATGTTTTGCTTGAACATTTTGTGGTTTCTCCTGAAATTCTTTGTCTGAAACAAAGGATGTTCTTTGTTCTTTATTGGGAGGCTTGCTTTTTACTTGAAAAAAATATGCAATGTCATTGTGGATTGCAGAAGTTGCTACAGAAATGACATAAGTTCTCTACAAAAACATTTTTTGAAGACCTGGAAAAAAAGGAGACAGTTACAAACTGCAAAAAAATTGACTGGTTTGATTTTTTTTTTTTTTTGGCAGATTCTTACAAATACATTCGGAATCAAAATGTTAGTGATTTGGAAAAATCTYGAAATAGAGTAATTTCACATGACCCCCTCTTGGAAGCTTCTAAGTTTTGCATTCTTTGCTCCAACACAATTCCCACTGAAGAAATACTTCAAAAAACAAGATTATGGATGCTTTTAAAAATGTCATTCCTTGCTTTTTGGGTACTGCGCTAAGTTGTGTTTATGTATCTTAATCTTACCCCGATTTATATGATCAAAACAAAGCATTCGTGGATTTGTTTGGAGTCYGGAAAAGATACGAACTGAGCCGCGAGACAGACGGTGGCTGCCCTACGGCACTGGCAGGCCGTGGGTGCCCAGCTCCTCCAGCTGCGTGTGGGGGTGCTGTGGGGTGTCCCCCGGGCACCCCCTCCTCAGTGCCCTGTCCCTCACCCTGCGGCACCCCGAGGGCTCCCTGCCCCTGCTCACCACCTACAGTCCTGGGGGGCAGCAGTGGGCACGAAGGCCTGGGAGCGAGCAGGGAGGGTGGGGTGATGGTGGTGATCTGGAGCAGGAAAAARGGTGGCTTTGGGATGCTGTGGGGGAAAGGACCTGGTAGTCGCACACCTCCTGCTCTTGCAGCCAGGCTGGCTTTCACTGCCATGTGTGTGCTGTTAAGTAGCTGGTAGTTGTCACTCCAAGAGTATTCCTTTGTTATTTCAGAATTACTGAAACACTTAATTGGCTGTTCATTAGCTGCCTTAGAGAAAAATAAGATTTGATTAATCATCATTTCGGCAAATTACAGCCTGTTCTACAGGMTAATGAAATTAGGCAGTGAAGAGCTGGCTTCCTGCAGAGAGCTGTGCCCTGCCCTGGGTGTGCAGCCCCTGCCTGGCCTCACCTGGAGGGCTTGGGGGGCACAGAAGTCAGGGGATCGCTGACATGAGTCGGGGATGGGGCACCTGAGTTCCCATGGTGATGAGGTGAGGACCACGGAGTGCAGTGGAGATGGTGCCAGTGCCTGGCAGGGCTGCAAGCTGTGAATTCTTTACAGTTGCCCAGAGAAGCTGTGGCTGCCCCATCCCTGGAAGTGTCCAAGGCCAGGTTGGACGGGGCTTGGAGCAGCCTGGGATAGTGGAAGGTGTCCCTACCCATGGCAGGAGGTGGGACTGGATGGGCTTTAAGGTCCCTTCCAACCCAAACCATTCCATGATTCTGATATAAACACAGCCACTGAGAGAGATGGCTGTTGGCCTCAATTCCTAACCTTTGAGGTCGCTTCACTTCCTTTTTGTTACTTATTTTTGTAAGCAATTGTCATTGTAACCGATCAAGATCAAATTTCTGAGCTGAGATGTTGAATTCATCCTTGGAGAATATGCATTTTTCTCTGAAATATTACAATGTATTGCATTATTCCAAGTTTTACCTTACCTGCATGCTAATTTCAAACATAACTGTGTTTACTAAATTATGCAACACGGAAGACAGAACTCTCACCTTTGCTTTAGAATAAAGGTCAAGAGTTTGAAGACAGGAGAACTCCACAGATGCAGAATGCAGTTGTTAGAAATCCTACACAAGGTATTTGTAGGTGTTAAACACAAGGCCAAGAATTTAAAAAGCACGTTCCTTAGGTGAAATTGCTTTACTGCCTTCTGACCAAGAGTTAAAGTTTCCCCAAAGGGTTTCTATTTTCTGCCATCTTTGTGTCTTACATCTTTCCTTTTTCAAGATCCCTGACTATTTCTTCCCTTTAATCTCTTTTAGGGGCCCTCTCTTGGCTGTTTCAGAGCAGCTATAGCTGCTCCCCCATCTGCCCAGGGCTGGCGGAGAGAGTAACAAAGATCTCCCGTCTCCTTGCCAAGTGGGGCTCCCTCAGCCTCCCTAACTTGATTTAGCAGTGTTTGGGTCATTGACAATGTTGACATTGGGATTACATGGAATTTGCTTTCACGAAAGTTGGGGAATAGCACAACCATTGCCAGTTTGCACTTTACCCTTTTCGAGACCAAACATTCAGGAAACGCCTACGCCAGGTTTGGTGCTGGTTGTTATCAGCTGGGTTTGGTGCACAGTATTTAGGACCGGAATGTGGGGCTGGATGAGCAGGAGTGACAGGATTTGAGGATTATTCTCCCCCTTCTCTGCACCTTCTGTGGTGCATTCGTGCTTGGCAGCTTCACGACTGGTTTAACTCTTCCCTGTGCAGAATTTGGTAAGAAGAGGCATTTCCTTCTTCTCTATAGTGTTCTTATCAAGCATGATGATAATTGCAAATTCAAAACAGAAATAGATCAATAACAACAGAAGAATATGAACAGAAGAATTAGTTGACAAAGTTTAGAGGCTTAATTTTTGGAGATTGTTTCTCACTTAGCTGATGGCAACACTGGAGAGGAACAGATGGGACTCTTCCAGTCCRGCCCGTGTAACATCTTCATTGCCAAAGATCCCAGACCAGATGCCTGGGCTTTACTGGGTCTTGAGGGGACTCACCAGAGCTACCTTGGTCAGTGGAGAGCCTTGGCATTGGCCGTGGGGTGGTGGTGGCCCCGGCACTGCGGTGGTGGTCCTCAGCAAGGAGGGCTGGCCCCTTCTGTGTTGGGGCTGCGGTCCCTTATGCACCAGGCACTCGGGGAAGGGATACAAGGGATACTCAGCAGCCCCGTGAGTCTCCCCCGGGTCTGGTAGGGGGGAAGGAGCTGTTTTAGGGCCCCGTAGGGGTGGAGGAGGCAGCCCCAGCGCTGCCYTGGCTGTACCTGGGTCAGGCAGCCCTAGGCTCAGCTTTGAAATGTGAAGCAGCTTCCTTAGGCATTGCAGGGGGTAAAAAGTGAATTAACCATATCATAGGCACATGGTACTTCCCTGCTCAGATTACACTACAAAATCTGGGCAGTTCCTAAGATAGAGCTGGAAAAGGGGATTTGGGAGTGTGAGCAGCACTTGGAGCAGAGCACAGCTGACATGGCTGGGAACAAAAGGTGACAGGAGAACTCGCCACATCTGCATTGCTGCTCATACACAGGTCAGCAGAAATCTTTCCTAACTGGACATTTGTTGCAAATTTGCTGGGAGAAGTAKAAAATAACTTTGTTTGAGTGCTGGCTTTGCTTTGTGCCTTGTGTTCTGCTAGTTGCAAAGATTGTATCTGGCTGGGTTTCACTTTGATTTTTATACTTTGTTTTCCAGATTTACTTTTTAACTGTTCATCAGGCTCTAAAGCTCTTGTTAAATATCTTCAGTTTGATGCAGTTTAAAGACTTAAGTAGAGAGGGGTGGGTTTGCTTTGTTAGTTAAGGCTGCTAAAGCTGGGTCTACTCTGCTCGTGGACAAAGCTTTTTGCTTTTTTGCAAAATTCTCCATAAGCAACACATGTGTTTGTGCTATTAGTCAGATCTTCACGGGCTTTTTTTTTGTTTTCTCCTCAAAGTGAGCTTCTTACAAAAACAATTATTTTTAATGCCGCTTCTGGCCTTTTGACTGGGAATTCAAAGTTTTACCTCACAGGCTGGAGCGAAAGTTAGGTTTGTTTTTGTTAATGTAAGTCAAGGAGTAGCAATGATTCACTGTGACAGGCTGAATGTGAGCCATATGAACTGAGCTGCACAGGCATAAAGGAGGATTGTGCTGCAAAATATCTACGAGTAATTTAGATTTTGACACACTTACCACTTCTCAAGTTGCATTTCCCCCTCTCCTCACACTCCTGCCCTTCCCCCACCGCCCAGGGTCTGATGTGATGGAAAAATATAGGCATTGTCTCTGGGATTAGGAATGGCTGGGCTAAAAGCGCTTTGCTTCTGCGGATTTTATTATAGCAGTGCGAGAGCTTCCCAAAGAGATGGTAATAATTATATACACTTACAGGGTCTTAAATGACGAGTTTCTGGGCTTCAGCAGCTGGGTTCTGCGATGGTAACTGCTGTCCGTGGGAGCGCGGGGGTGCCGGGTGCTGGCTGCTGTCGCCGGGGTCCGGGAGCCGCCGCTGCCCCAAGGGGTGCGCGCTGCGGGGCCTCGCTGGAGGACAGCGGGGCCGGGGCACGGCTGCGGGGCCGGGAGCGCCGCCTGGCCCGGGACACCCCGGCGACCGGGCACGGGGCCACCGAGCCCCACTGCTGGGTGGAGGATTCTGGAGTGCCATTTTTTTCCAATTAAGCGCTATTGATTTCTTTTGTGTGTGTTTTGTGTTTTTTGTAGATTCCCCCCCCCCTCGTTATTCTGTGGTTGTCTTGTATGAATGGCAAATGAAGGCTGTTTTAGTGTTGACTCAGATGATGCATACTCATAGCAGGACTTTATGTCCAGCCTTTTTATTGATTAAATGTCTTAGCATTGGGGCGTAGGAAGGAATAGCAAATGGCAGTTCATTCCTGGCTGGGGTTTCTTACCAGTAGGTGAAAGCCAGAGTGGGGAGCTGTGTGTGAGTGTAGTAAGTGTAACAGCTATAAAGTAAGACCCATTTTAATGGCTCTTAAACTTGAAGATTGAATTCTGTTCTCTTAGGAGGTGTATCCTGTAGATAGAACAGACATATGCCAGGGGAACGGAGAACAGAATTTGGTGTTGCAGTGAATTGGTTACAATTCATTGGCCCACTCCAAGCCTCTCCCTGAAGTTATTACAAAGGATCCTGCTGAAAGTAGGGATAAAGCCAGATGTAAAGGTTACGTCGTGACCCACCTTTGCTGTTTAATGTTGAATGTAAAGTTTTTAAAGCAAACCAAAAATAATACATTGGATACTATTTTTAAGGCAAAACCCCAGCAAAATATCTGTCATCAGGTTCCAAACGATTCCTTGCTTCACTTTAACAACGAGCTATCCATTATATGGTCTTAATTTATGGAATGTTAAACAGTTTTTGGCATTACTGTGCCCCTGCAGGAAGAACAGATGGTACTTTTGAATGAGTTTTGCTATGGGATAAAATGTTCCAGGTCTTCAACAGATAATATCCATCTGTAAGAAAGGAATAGMATTTGTGTAAAGTAAACAAGATAAACAACTCAAAATCTTCTACTGAAGGAAAAACAATGCCTGTGGGCTGAGGTGGTAGTGCAGATTGGAAGGTAATGTGGAAAGATACTACTTAATATTATTTTAAAGGTGAACACTTATTTTGATGAAGCATCCCAAATGGGAAGTGTTATTTATCAGGACTTGGGATGCAGTGGTCAGTATGTGAGGTGGTCAGTATACAGTGACAGTAGCCTCTGTATAGCACGAGTACATTACATTTATAATTGGATAGATGGGCTATGGCTTCATCTTGTCTCTATGCAATAAAGTCCTCTCGTGTTTGATTTMTAGAGCTTTGGCTCTCTGAGAATAGCATGGAAGCACTGAAAACCCAGATCCTGACAGTCCTTACCGTGCCCATGTATAATGCAGCCAACCCCACAGAACTGAGTGGAACATCTCAGCAGWGATGCACATCTTGCACCCTTCACAGAAGTTTGTCTTGTGAGTGAAACAGAGGATTGGTAGAATTGTGAGAAGTTGCAGCACTTTCCTTCTCCATTGTTCTGGATGACCAGGAACTGCTAGCATGATGGAGTCGATAATTTTTTTCAGGGCTCTGCTGGGATTCTTCCAGTTGACCTCCAAGGGATTGATTGCTTTCTCCTCCATGGCCTCTGCACTGTTGTRGTCCACATTTAGTGAAGGAACAGTTTATCGCTGTTCCTTACAATTCTATAAATTTTGTTCATATTGCCCACAGAGTTTTCCTTTGCAAAGTGAAAAATCACAGGTACTTCAGCTGTATCTACCCAAAAATAAGGTAATTAATCATGTAAGGTCTCTGTATAGTGCATAGTTGTGGACTTCCCATCCCTGAAGTGTTCAAGGTGAGGTTGGATGGGGCTTGGAGCAACCTGAGGTAGTGGAAGGTGTCCCTGCCCAGGGCAGGCGGTGGAATGGGATGAGCTTTAAGCTCCCTTTCAACCCAAAACCATTCCGGGATTCTGTGATAAAGCTCATAGCAAAGGGACCATCCACCCATCCACCCATCCATCCATCCATCCATCCATCCATCCATCCATCCATCCATCCCAAACAGCTTATCAGTGATATCAGTTGCCCTCTGAAGTTTTACCCACCCTTCCACTGACTGTAGAGACCCTAATCAGTGAGTGACTTATACAAAACTGAAGTTAAACTGCACCTGTGATGATCTGAGAAATTAAATTCACAGACCTCTTTGTTCTGCTCTTGTTCTTTGTACTTCGAATACCCGAGATCACTGTTATCAGCCACTTGCTTTTAGAAGTGATTCTGCAAAACTGATGCACTTTATAGTATTGGAAATCCAGTGAAAATCTTCCCTCTCCCAGCCTCCAGGCTCAGTCAGCTGGGTGTGCACGTCTGACTGGGCTGCCAGAGTGTTTAAAATCAGTGTGTGGTGAGGCAGGGTCGTGGCACAGGAAGGCTCTCTGCAGGTGCCTCTTGCTGCCAGGCGGCTGCACCTCAGCCCGGCCGCGGAGCCTGCGTTCGTGGGAGCACYGACAGGGGCATTTCAGAGGAGGCTGGACAGCTGGAATACCTCCCATGGCACTTCCTTTACTTGCCTTGGTGGGTTTTTTTTCCTTTTATTGTTTTAAATACCAAATATATTATGATTTTGGGAGACTTTATTTCATCTCTTTGATATTAGTAACTTTTTCATCTTAATTTTTCTTCTCAGTCATGTTCTGGACTGTGCATAACTAATGTGGAAGGAGGGACTTATAACCTCATTCTTCTTCTGTTGTACTAATTATTTATTTCCCCTTGTATTAATTATCTTTACAGTTGTAGGATTTCCTCAGCTGGAAAATAAAATAGCTTCCTTCCCTTCCAGAAGATCATTGGCCAAAACATAAATATGTATTTTAATGTGCCAAGACCACACAAATTGTTCACGCTAGTCAATACCACCTTAGGTGGAGTATTGTTTATTGTGATGAAAATCAGATTGAATTTACTGTTTTGTTAGTGTGCTCAACAAAACCAAAATGTTGTTAGASGAAAAGAAGTATTCTTGTTTAAATTATGTGCACATCTATAAGGTAACATATAAAATCATTCAATCARCATTTCTTGGTAATGCAGTATCAGTGTTTCTTGATTGCTGGGATTTCTAATTTTGAATGTTTCACCTGTAGCTGCAAGTTATCATGGGTTTACTTGTATTGAGTGATGATCAGTAACTTAAAATATTCAAGAGTATGGGTTGSGCATTTACCCACCAGATGATACCARCTTCCTATGGTATTAGAAAATGTATAATTTACAAAATAAACAAGAGTTRCTTTTCTAATCTCATTCTGGTTTGTAGATTGAATATGCTGCAGAACYGCAAATGGTTACGAACACAAGAACTGCACGTGTGCATCTGAGGGCAGAAGCTGTCTCAGTGCTTTTGGACACTCAGCAAATTATCACTGAGTGTGTCAGCTTGGGGTTCTGTACAGAAACAGAAGAAACAGTGCTCTATCTCCAGGAAATTATGCTCCAAATTAAGGTTACATCTTGGACCATTTGGATCTAGTCCAATTGAAAGGAAGGAAGTCAAGATTCAGGATTCCACATCTACTGCAGGCGAAAGGGTTGTTCACCTTCCTTAGAGAGTGAAAGGGTGTCAGGGGATTGCAAGAAATGCGTATTTACAYGTTTCTTTACCTGTTTATGTTGAAACCTTTCAGCAAGAATTAATACTAGATATTTTGCTTTTATGAGTTTCAAAGTAGCAATCACTCATTTTATGGATGGCCTGTAAATAGCTTCAGAACTGTTTCAGCTGGGTTCTAAATAAATTTTCTGCCTGGAAGAGAACAGGTCTTCCCAGTGAAGAAGTGACCCAGACGTGTGGTACRATGCCTCCTCTGGGACACTTCTCTAGCTTCCAGTCTGCAGTGAATGAGCTGGCATTCCCGGCCTTGGCATCTCTTGAAGGATAAATAAGGCTCCCAGTGCTCTCCATCTGATCCTCTSTGGCAGATCCCGAGGCTGTAGGAGCCCAGCATCTTCCTGGGCAGCATCAAGCGCAGGTACAGCAGATGGAAAAGGTCCCAGGCAGCGTGGGTGTGCTGGGGGTGTGGGACCCCCACCTGTCACTGCACCTCGAGAACACCCAGGAGCAAAACCTTCCTTGTGCCCAGTCAGTGAGGCACAGGACAGTTTAGATTCCAAACCTGGGAGTCACGCAGCAACTCTCAACACTTAGCAATTCTTTACAGCCTTTGGGGATCTGTGAAGGACAAACCCAAGGTGGAAGATGGGAGGCAGTGCAAGTGTGACTTCTGTTAGCTCCACCTGGCATTATTGTTGTCTCTGAATGATGGGCTCCGAGATKGAACAGCAGAGSAGGCTTCCTTCTGCAGTTGGGTATCCAACAAACTGCATTAATTCCGTTATCTTTTATGCAGAGTTTGTGCAGGAACACTTTGGATTGATGGATTACATCTGTGGCTGCTGACTGATTAGCAGCATGATAGATGCAGCTTCATTTACAGGGATTTACTTTCATTCATGAGGAAAAATTGAAGGTTTCTTTCCAGCACATTTTTTGCATTGAAACTTTTCAAAGTGCTCAACAAATGGTAGGCTTTGATTTCCATTTGTTGAATGCTTGTGTTTCTATGAGAACATTTTAACCAAGTGTTCTAGTTTTTCCTCCATTAAAATAATAATTTTTTGCTTTAGCTAAAGAATTTAATTGGTATATACAATAACACTGATACTGGCTTTCTTTTGTCACCATATGAGAGGAAACTCTTTCCAAGGAATGATCACTGCTGCTTTTTCTGGACTTTATTAATTTATAATTGGCAATATGCCTTGTGGTACATCCAGTCTATACTACAGATATGCTCTTGTCTGCTGTCCATGCAGGGAGAGAGGACATGTACACGAGTGCTGAAACAAATATGARTTCCTTTTCTTCAGATCAAAGAATACATGAGCAGATTCTCAACCAGATTAATTAATTGGGCATTTTTCGATACAGAGTTACAAGGCTGGATCCTTAATCCAGCCTGCTTTTGCGGAGTTGTTTTTTAAATCCCGTCTCCTCCTTCGTGGCTTGCAGAAGACCCTAGGATTGGGGAATGAGGAAATGAGGCTGCAGGGCAGCAAAGCAGGAGGTGACTATTAGTGATACTGGTTCTTTTTGCTGTTGTCYKGGAGTCAGAGGCAAATCAYGACATGAAGCACGATCCAAGAGTTGGTGAAAAGTGGTATTATTTATTAATATAAAGACCTTTTTATACCTTAATGTGCTTGAATGTCATAAAGTCATTGGCCCTTTGGCCATCCACCTCTCAGGACGATTGGCCAGGGTGCTGCAAYGCCTTATTGAAAATATTTCTTTAGACATATCATAACAATACTACACAACAACTCACAGGTGCACGATAAGAAGTCCCGTTAGAAAAACATCTCTGCTGTTTACATAGCTTCTGTGAGAAAGGACAGCTTCTCACAGGATGCAAAATGCTAGAGAATTTCTCTGCTGAAAGCTTTTCAGCATCCACAGGTTCGGCTTCCTGGTGGGAGATGCATCCACACGTGTGTCCATGGATCTGGTGTGTGCAGACAGGCACAGACTGGCCTCTGGCAGTAGARGTTCTGTGCAACCTGTCCTGCAGTGAAGCTCAAAGATTTTTGTTCAGCCTTACCTCAGGTAAGTCTTACAGGTAGAAGTAGGGGTCAGGACAGTTGTTTGTTCTTGTGCTGCTTCTTCTGGTCCCTTCCTCTAACAGGAAGACTGTCCAGACTAGAGCACAGCAAACTCTCAGGGTCACAGTGGGGGGAAGAACTGGGATTATTCCAGCAGTAAYAATGTGCTCAGGACTACACAGCAGGCTGAAAATGTTGTAGATGACAGATTCTGAGAACACCTACTGTAACGAAGAAAATGCAATCCCAGGGACTCAAGACAGACATTSCCTTGAAGTGGGAGCAGGAGGTGAAAACGACAGCAGTGATGCCTGCAAAACCTGAAAAGGATCCCAAGTGAGGGATAAATTTGAGCTGGCATTTTATCTACCACTTACAGGAAGTTAAGGAGTCTTCCTTCTCCAGTTTTCCCCCCAGCCTTTCTCCTGAAGAATGGGGCAGAGAATGCTCCCTCAGTGTGGAACAGACAGGGGTGTGCTGTGTGCTGGGTGTGATTTATCTGGGAGCAGAGCACGGGCAGGCCATGGGTGTGCAGGGCTCACCTGCTGTCACACAGCCCCACTGGGTGCCTTCTGCAGCTGGGGGARCACGAGATGTATTTTCTCAGCTGTGGAGCAGAGCACAGCTAATGAAAGGAGTTGGTTTGTTGCTGCAATTGGCTGCTGAGAGCACATTTATTCTCTTGAGGGCCAGATTTGGATCCTGTTGAGTCACGAAGGAAAAGAGTTTGATCTTGGGTCCTTCTGGGGACTGCTACGTAGTGACAAGCCATTGTGCCTTGTGAGGGGAACATGTCAAGATTCACAGTCTCCTCCTAGAGAAATCTTGATTGTAGGCAGCAACTGCATGYGTTGTGGATCAAAAGAGGTTACATTGACAGAGCTGTCATGGAGAAACTGTGAACCAAATTAGTAGGATACTATCAAATGTTCTCTGTACTGTACATCTTACTCTCTTCACTCCAGCAGCTAGAATTTCACTATTAATCATGATGGTAACAAAATCAGGACACAATTACTGAAAAACTATACTGTATTGACATTTTGTTTTGACACTCAATTTGGAATTAATTAGCAAACTGAAGCAAACCCCTCTGAGTTAGTGTGGACGTCTCAAATCCAATGCTTCAGAGGCTGAGGCTCAGGTGATGGAGGCACTGCTGCTCCTGTGGCTGTGAGCAGTTCTGCCTCACAGGTACACTGTGGAAAACTGCCTGGCAGTTCCTTCAGTCTTCCCTGTATAAAAACCGTTGTTAATTAYTTCCAAATTGGCACATGGCAGCGCACAGGGCAGGAAAGGCCACTTGCTAAGCTGTCAGTTAAAGAGTAGGTTTTCTTTTGCCTAATTGGGATTTTAGGGTGGGGGTGGGGGAGTTTTCAGTTTCAGCTGTTCCAAAGAGCTGCCTGAAATAGGTAGGGAGTGCCCAGATGTGCTTCTCTTTAATGCCCAGTTGTTCCAACCAACATGCTTCCCAACAAAAGGTCTGTATTRCTGTCACTGCTAGGGGCAGTGGGGCTCAAAGTGCATAACAGAAGACTGGAATAAGAAAAACCAAACCCAAGACTTAAATCTGCTGCTTACAGAGAGTTCTAAGTAGCATCATCGTTCTTTCATGGAGGAAAGAAGAAAGGGGGAGAGGGGATCACAGAGGGAGTGGGCAGGAGATGCTCAGGTTTTGCATGCCACTGTCCCTGAGGTTGCAGCAGGGTTTTTCCTTGGTGAGAGGCAGCAGCAGCCCTGCAAATGGGAGCTCTGTTAAACAGTGGGAAGGGGCAGGGGGCTGGAGCTTCTTGGAGGAAAATTAGAGAAAGGAAACAGAGAGGTAAATGTAATCCAGGATGTTGAAAGAATATATTTGAGGGGCATGGTTATGAGATTGCACAGGCGTGTGTTGTGCATGAGTTACTTTTTGGTGGGAAATGGTAAATATCTAAATAATGGGGACCATCATGGAAACTAGGGATTTGTTTCTTCCCAAGACGGAAGAGAGGAGTGCAGCTCTTTAAATAAATGAGAAAAAATTCTTTCTTTCACTCATCAGAGYAGTCTCCAGTACTGACAGTGCTCACCTGAGCCCAGAGTACAGACCTTGTGCTGTGCTGCCCCATCTCAAGGCTGTCCCCACATGTGTGCGGCTGCTCGAGGTGCTGTGGAGCTCAGGGACCTGCCTGCTGCCAGAAGAGCTCTCTCTGTGCAAATTAGTTCATAACTTATGAGCTTTGACAAGTTTTTGTTGGCTGTGCCTTGGGAAACATTTTTGAGTGGCTGTTGCTGAATTTGCTTTAATCTTTTCCCAGATTTCTTTGGCTGGYGTGGAAATAGCTGGATTATTTAATTGTGTTTTTGAGGAGTATATATAGTCACCTGAAACTTGGTGATGTAAAAAGAAGGAAAAAAAAAAAAGGTGTATCAATAGCAAACACATTTATTTTCACTCCAATGTAAGAGTTTGGCTCCTTCTGCAGCAGAGCTGTGACCCCGGCCCAGCTGGCAGGAGCTGCTGAGCCCCCTGTGCGTTGTCCAGAGAGGAACCCGGCCCGGGCTGCTTTGTCAGGGACCCCGTGGCAGAGCACTTGGCCCATCTCTGCCGCTCTGGTCCCCGCACAGCCCCTGTGCTGAGCCCTCCGTGTCCCTTCCTCCCTGGCTCCTCGGCAGCTGCCGTGCTCCCACTGAGTCACTTTGGATCTGCTGCACCGGCGACTCCCAATGACACACAATTCGCTCCTCACKGAGCCAAGTACCTGCCCTGTTCTGCTGGGCTGGGCTGGGGTGAGAGGGAGCACCGACACAGTAGACCCAAGACATGATTCTCCCCTCCTCAGCTCTCTCATTGCCTTGGGAAAAGGCTGCCTTTGCTCTCCAGGACTTCTAAAACGCCTTCAAACACTGCACATTCTGAAGACTAAGTCCTAGAGCTGCCTGGTCACTTCTGCTAATGCTTGGCTACTTCAGCTGAAATACCTCGGGTGATGCTTTTCCATTACTGCAGCGTGTCAGGTTCCTGTTTGGATTTGAGTGTGGGGAATGTCCTGGAAAGCGTCTGGAGCATCTGTGCCCAGGGGCGCTTCTGCTGGGAAGGGAGTTCTTATCGGAGCGGCTCTTGGGAGACTCTGAGTTTTGATCCCATCGTGCTTGCTTTTGTTTGTCTCATTTGAGTTCGCTGTTGAATTAAGTAATAATCCTCCAGACTCCTATGAAAAGGGAATTAATGGTAACTGATTCTTACTGAAAATAAAGCTGAGGAAAACTGCCTGCAAAAACTATGACTCCTGAACACAGGCTCATTTTGCCAAGAACTGGAGTGTTGACAACTCCAGAGTGACGAAGCACCCCGTGCTTTACTTTCAATAACAAAAAGCAGCTCATTGAATTTGGATTTACCCTGGGGTTTATCCTGCCCCTCTGCTCTTTCTGCCTGACACAGGTGCCCCGAATGAGAAGGCTGGGTTCAGCTCAGCTCAGATTCCATGAATTAGCAGGCAGAGGTGACAGGCTCTGGGCACCGAATGTTGCGTAAGAGCGGGGAAGGAAACAGTTCTCCCCTTTTCATTCATCCTCCCCGTGAATAGMACTGCCGTTCCCTCTGCGGGGAGAGCAGCGATCCCTTCCAGCAGCAATCCCTTCCAGCGCCTGGTGAGATCACAAGTTTCCGGATTGAGAGGGTGTGAAAGGAAGATCTAATCCACGGGCTGGCACAGCCCAGTCAGAAGTTACTGGGCTTGGGGGTTTTTTTCTGGTTTTCATACAAGATTCAAATACTCTGACAAATTTCCATTTTCTCTTGCATTTAAAAGGGATTGTTTTTAAATTGTTATTTCCTTCCGTCCCCTCCCTTCTTCCTCCCTCAGTCTAAACTGTGACCGCAGGCAGTGAGGAGCTGCTGGCAGCTGTGAGAGCTCTGGCTGGGGAGAGGTGTGAAAATGCACGGACTGGGGAAATACATTCCCCTGCTCTTCGGGATGGGTGTGCACATGTGCTCCTGCCTACTGCCCTGCCTTCTGCAGAGCTTTCACCTCTGGGAGAAGAGATTCAACATCACCAAAAGATTCACCATCGCAGAGCAGGGCTCTGTCTCCTGGTCATGTACAGCTTGAACCTGGAGAGCCAGTTTTAACTGGGTGGCACTGGGAGACCAGGAGATCCGTTCACGGCGTCTCTGTGGGCTGATGRACTTGATTTGTGCACGGGTGGTGAGTGCCACTCCTGCACTGGCTTTCCCACAGCTTCTTTCTGTGTGTCTGAAACTCGGGTGTAGATTCACGGACAGGCTCAGTGGGCACCCCCCAGTTACACCCAGCAGGGCTTGTGCTCCCAGTACCCGGCACAGGAGGGGTTGCCACACATGGCTGCCACCTCCTGCTCTCACACTGGGCTAGCATCTGGTCCTGCTCACTCTTCAAAAAGAGAAGATACATATCAAACCAGCACTTCTATTATTGTCATCCTCGAAAATGGCAATTTACCGAGGGGTTGAGAGGTAGGACAGACAAAGAATTGTTCTGTCTAAACCTGTTCACAGGGATCTGCAACTGGTGAAATTGCAGGTATGCCTTCAACGATGGAAGTCAGTGGGTTCTCATGCACGTTGTCCTCTACAGCACACTGGATTTATTCTCTTTATTGCTTTTTGTTTATAAATGGCTGCCTCTTTTTGTTCAGTGCACATTTGACAGAATGCTGTTGCTCCTGCAGTATCTCTTCCACATGTGCACACCCTCTGCATGTCTCTGGGGCAACCTTCACGCAGAGAGATGGTGTTTGTGGGAAATCTTTGAAGGAAAGCGCCTCCTGTCACCTCTGCTTACCTAGAATAAGCTTTCTGGTTCAGCACTGAAATGAAACCATCTGGAAAAAGAATCTCCCAATAAAATGCTCCTCTTAATTTAAAGAAGTTGCACATTTAAAATGTCTAGATCTTCTGTGGGAACACACTGGTTTCATCAACATTTTCGAGTAATACGACTGAGCAATTTTAATCAAGTCAACATTCTTCCTTTTGGTTTAATGTTATGGCTTTGATTGAACTAAATCACTTGGAGTATATTGTTTTGCAAAAATGTCAGAATTTATAACTTTTTGGCCCCAAACTGAATTGAAATAAGCATCTTGAAATCTTGTTTTATTCCCCTGCCAGGAGACAGGAATATGATGTTTTTCAGCCAGGACTAGTTATAATTTTGATGGCTGCTGCTGTTAGCCTTGGATGTCCTATCACACAGATACTGGTTCATCTGMAAAGTGAAGCATTCTCCTCTCCTTTTCCATGAAGATGCGTGCCTGCAGTTCATGCTCATTTGGACTCTTACTTTTTTAAGCTGGTTTTCCATAAGGCGTCTTTTGCTTTGCCTTTCCAAGGAACAATTTTTAAAGAAGGAGTCAAGGCATAAGGAATGACAGCGTTCTGACCATCCTCTACTTACTGCTGGTTTACCTCCCATGTTTACTTGAGTAGAGCCTGAGGGACTCAGTCTCAATCCAGAGCATTGCCYCCTCTTGCGTGGGCACTTGTGCTTGCTCGTGTTACATGTTATGTGCACAGGAATGGCCAAACTTCTTTAATAGTGGCCCGATAAAACCCAATAAAGCCAACAGGGTTTTAGCCCTTGGACCAAAGGAGAACAGGATATGCAGGTTAGGAAACTCCACAATGGACATGAATGGAAGTCTCCTGGGACATGAAGGGCTGGCACAAGTGGCACTTGGGTTCCCTTGCTCTAGAACTCCGCAAAGCTTTCAGCAGAGCCTTTAAAAGACTTTTATTTTAGGTGTGCAGGGCTTAATTTGTCACTCAGTGGAGCAGCAAAAGTCAGTGACATTGATAAGAGCGAGTGAAGGACATTGGTGAGAGTACAAAGAACAAATTCTTATTTTAGTGAAGCCCTTGTGTATTGCCCCAGTTGTGTAAAAGGACATTAAGGAAAGCATTAAAATAGTTAATGGAAACAAATTATTGCAGTAACATCTGCTGGTGTTAAACTCCCCTATCCTATAGAGATAGTGTATTTTTTTTTACTCTCTCGGTTTAGACACCTTTATTTACAGCTCCAGCTTTTGATGCCGTTCCCAAGTAATGAGCTGCTGTCTCCAGAGCATCATTCCAGCGTTGGGGAAGGGCACAGATCCAGAGGTGGAGCACATCAGCTGCGTGGGCTGGCAGGAGCACAACACTCTGCTTGCAGGGATGGGCTTTCTCAGTGGGGCTTAGCAGTTGTGTCTGTGCTTCACTCAAAGATGGTTTTCTCTGTGCCTGAAGTAGAGGCTGTTTCTTTGATATGCAAGTTTATGGGCTGGGGGGAGTGATGGGTGTGGGGAACAGATGGAGAAAGCACAGGGAAAAGGCAGTGGTTTAAAGGAATAAAAAGAGATGCTTTTTGTTGGAGTCATTATGCCAGAAACAAGGAGCCTCTGATGAAGGAAAGTGAGCCTGAGGACAGGGAAGGTTGTGGTGTTATTGACAGAGAAAGGGTTTATAAGGATTTCAGCCTTATCAGTTTAGCTTGAAAACCCAAATCTTGAGGGATGTGGAAATGGTGGAAGAGAAAGGCACAGGGGGACTGCACAGGGCACGGAGCAGAAACTGTGAGAGGCAGGGAGCAGGGACAGGGCTTGCCAGGAGCTCTCCAGGCCTCTCCGTGGGCGAGAGGCAAGGGAGCAAGGATGGGAACAGAGGAAGAGCTGGAGGTRACCTGGACAAGCAAACAAAGCCTTGGATAGAACAGGGGTGTGGGTGAGGGGGACAGGAGGTGACTGTACAGGGAAGGGCAGTCGAGCAGCTCCTTGCACAAAAGCAGGACTGTCCTGTGATAAACCCTCAGCTCTCCTTGAACAGGCTCCCTGTACGTGATGACTGCTTTCTGCCTCCTGCTGCAGCGTACGGGATCTTTGGGGGTTTCCTGCTGGGAGTTTGAGCTTACGCCTGAGGAGCTTTGGGAAGCCTGTATGTCCGGGCAGGGCAGACAGACACTGCTCCTGGGGCTGTCCTGCTGCCACAGSCCCTGTACCTGGAGGGCTGTGCTGCAGCAGGGGCTGGCTGGGCTGAGGGGTGATGCACACGAGCTCACCCCTTACCTGTCCCACAGGTGCCCTACCTTGGTGCACACAGAGACTGGCCAGACCTGTGGCTCTGACACCCAAATGGCCCACGCTGGGGTGCTGAGGCTCTCTGAGCCTGGGAAGCCTGGTGTGGAAAAGGGAATATGGGAATATGGGCCAGGGCAGAGCTGAGYTTAGCTGCTCCCACCATGGAGTTTGACCGGGGGGACACATTCCTTGAAGCATCAAAGCCAGGAGATGCCAAGGGAGGGGATGTGACAAAATCCTGCTGTGAAAACCTTACAGAGTTATTTGTAATTGGCCTYCCATTCATTATTTCCCTGCTAAAGCAATGTAACAATCACAAATGTGGATTACCTGGAAAAGCTGCTGAAAGTAGGATAAACTATTAATTCCCAGGCTGGGTTCTGAAGAAATAATTTCAGCACCACATATTGAAAATTCTCCTTCATGAGAAACAGCCTAGTTTTGAGAGGAGTTCTGAAAAAGTGAGATTCTTTGAAGCCATTATTGTATTTTCTGACAATTTTATTTTTCYTTCAATCACTCTCCTTTAGCACACTCAGCTAATATACTCAAATTAGGAATAGGAAACCTACATTTGTAAGAATTATATCTCACGCACTGAAGTAATTGAAATTCCAGGGCAGAACTGTGGAAATTCTTAGCACAGTTTGTCCATATCTTATCAGAACAGGCACGCTTTTCYCACGACCTGGCTGCTTGCCAGCAGGGACCAAGCAGACTTGTTGGAAGCCCACTTTGAATGGGAGAAATAATCTTTCTGAATGGATTTTCTGGCACAATTCCTGTTGCGTGTGTGGTTTATTGTTCTGGGTGATGTGACTGTATTTTACCCCCTAGATAAATGTTTAGGGTCGTTATTCTTTTGATGACGGGAGGGGTTCTGGGAAAATAATCAGATCATTAGTTCTATAAAATTCTATAGGCAATTTTTTTTTCTGTTTTAAGTGGTTTTCCATGTTAATTGTGTAGCTTTTTGAGCATACTTTTGATATAACGGACAACAGCTGATTAACCCTTAAACTTTTCTGTGCTCAAAGGGCTTAGTAATTAAAAACCAAACCATTTTCTCTTCTTCAAGACATTTTACTAAAGCATTACTATGCCAATTCATAGATGTATTTAGATGTATGTATGTCTGTCTATATTCTGGTCATAGCATAGTAATTCACTAAAGAGTACTGCTGGTGGTGTCAAAACTAAACTAAAAGAAGTGGTTGCCAGTGGTGGCACATCCTCAGTTGGTGTAATTGTCCTCCAGTGAAGCTGGAGCTGATCCCTCTGTGCACCGCAGTCCTGCTGTGGAGCTGTGCCAACCTCTGTGAGCGGACGACCCAGCCCCTAATATGTATTACAGGATAGTTAATATGATRTGTAACCACAAAGTAACCGCAATACACAAAGAAGTTCTATTTTAGCACTGCTGGAGCAAAGAAACAACTGTTAATGCTGAACACTGACGTGCAAAAGATTGCTCAGTGGGGGAAGGAGGCAGAAAAAAAATCCATATTTTGAGCTAACATGTGTACAGACAAATTCTCACATCCCAAGGCTAAGTTTTGTCTATAAAAATTCCTTAAGATTTGGGTCTTCGTAATTAAAACATAAAGAATAATTATCTTAAGCTCATATCTGCAGAGGAAGAACTGTGTATTTACTTATTCTTTGCCAAAAAATCTTTTTAGCTAGAAAGATTAACAAAGAAGCATTGAAGTATAAGKGCCTTCTTTTTACTGGAATATATATATGTTTTGTCAACAGATTCAAAACAGAACAGTCAGAACCATTTTTTCTTCTTTTCTTTTTCAAAACGGGTGGGGGAAGCATCCAACTCCAAACTTAGTGCCTATAATGCTTGGAAGACGTTATGATTAATTTTGTCCTTAGATTTCCAGATGTTGGATTTTGTCCCAACTTTTAAAGACCTCTAATGTTTAACAGGATATGTGCTGAGTGTAGTCTTTAACAGAGTTTTCTTTCATAACTCTAGGATCTATGAGAAAAGGTAACTCAGGAAACCACTGCAGATTCGGAGCTGAACCTCCAGCCTTCTAGGAAAGGAGCCAAGGTTAAACGTGCGAGTTTGGCCCGGAGCCGCGTTCCTTCGGGAAGACTATGGATAGGTCCCGGAGCTGGCGGCAGAGCTGTTGGAATGCCCTGCTCCTCGTGCTGCTGTGTGCCGGCGGCTGCCGGGCGCAGAGGGACTGCACGGGCGCCGAGTGCCAGCCCCTGGAGAACTGCATCGAGGACGTGCTGGAGCCCGGCGAGTGCTGCGCCACGTGCCTGCAGCACGGCTGCACGTGCGAGGGCTACCAGTACTACGACTGCGTCAACGTGGGCTTCGTCAACGGCAAGGTCCCCGAGGGCCAGTCCTACTTCGTGGACTTCGGGAGCACCGAGTGCTCGTGCCCCAAGGGAGGGGGCAAGATCAGCTGCCAGTTCATGCTGTGCCCGGAGCTGCCCCCGAACTGCATCGACGCGGTGGTGCCGGCCGACGGCTGTCCCCAGTGCGGCAGGATCGGCTGCCTCCACGAGGGCCAGAAGTACGTGGCGGGGCACACCTTCCACATGCCCCCCTGCAAGGTGTGCCACTGCCCCAACGCCGGAGGGGAGCTGATGTGCTACCAGCTCCCGGACTGCGACGCGTTCGCCTTGAACACCGCCAGCCCGGGCGATGCCGAGGACGGCGAGCCCGAGCGGCACTACGACGATCCCTACAGCTACGACCAGGAGGCTTCCGAAGGAGACAACACCCAGGTGGAGTCCCCGAAAAAGTACAGGAGTTACTCGTCCCACCTAGAGCAAGAGAACCTGAGCCAGGAGCAGGGCGAGGACTATGACTACCTCCCGGGCAGCGTGGCTCCCTCGGCTCCGGCCGATCCCTACACCGAGGGCACRGCCGCGCCCGGCACCACCCCCGTGCCCAGGGGCCCCGCTGAGGTTCGCAGTGCCACGGAACGAAGTGAAAAGAGGAGGCTGCCCCGCACCACTGCGGCCTCCCTCCAGCAAGTGACACGCAAGGAGGCACCAGGGACCACCAGGGCCCCTCCAGAGCACACGACGGCCACCACTGAGACACCTCAGCAGCACCTGGAGGAAGTGGACAGGAGACCAAAGGGCAAGCAAGGGGACAAAGAGAGGCATGAGCCAGAAAGAGCCCCCCACTCTAAAATGAAAAAGCATGCCAGGAAGGAAGAGCCAGAGAACGGCATGTATCAGGGCTTGASAGAGGTGAATTTTACAGAACCGAGCTGGGCAAGATCATCCCATGAAACTCTTGAGGGAAATGATTTCCCCAAAGTGAAGTTCAGTGCAACAACCTCTCCTCCTGTTGCTCTAAAAGAAGACCGTAGCCAGTCCTCCCCAAAGCAGTCACAGACGCTTTATCGTTACCATCCCGAGGAGGAYGGGGACCCCAACTCCATCCATGCCAACCCCAGGCTGCCAGAAGGTAAGAACTCCTCCCAGTGCAGGTGTCTAGAGAACACTTCCTGACAATAACAGTGGTGCACATCCCCTGGTGTGTTCTTACTKCTGCACATGGCCATGACATCGAGCAAACCACCACCAACCTTTGATCTCTTCAGGAGATGGTCTGTGTTTCATTTCACAGAGCAGGTACCATTTCACTGCTGCCCACCTTGCTTTGATTTCACAGATGGGGTTTTCTGATATTTTAACTTTATTTCAGATGATGATTTATTAAACTCTGCCTTTTTTCTTCAATTACTTGCCTTTAACTTCTGCTATGATGTTAAAGAAACACCTTCCTCTACRTAGAAGGATTTCATTAGTTATCTCCAGTTACCAACTCAGTGTAATCACATTTGTAGCTTTTTTCTTCTTGTGGGAAGGAAGTGAAACAGTTGTGCTTCCACTATGAAAATATTTACAGCACTTGTAGTATTTATCCCATGGCTGAAAGCCTGCCTAAGCTCATCAGTTCAAGAACTTGAGAGAGACATTCAAATACCCCTGTGGACTAGCAGGGAGAAAAAGGACTGTCTCTTGCTTTGTGTTTTTTTGGGGCTGGAAGTTTATGATGTTTATGATCAACTGTGGCAAGGATATGCATTTCCTCCCTGCCTCTGGATTCCTCTTGACATCTGCAGGGAATGTTGATTATATGCTTTATGCAATGCTCATTACTGTAATGAATGCAAACTTCATCGCTGTAAATTAGCACATATACAGCCCATATTTCCAATTCATTTTTCATCAAATCAAGAGCAATACCTCCTCTTTCAAGATGTGGCACAAAATGTTCTCACGAGACTCAGCTGTAAAACACGTGCAGAGAATACTGATTAGTCCCTAGGCAATGGTACTTCTCCTGTGTTTCCCTTAAACATCTTGAGCTGTCCAGTCCATCTCYTGGAGAAGTTTAAGGAGGAGAGCAGGTTTGGAGCTGAGACTGTTAAGTCCCAGCACACGCAGCACCTTGTGACTGTTCACCAAACAGAAGGTGTGCCAGGTCCGTGCATGGAGATRGCAGCTTTTTCCTTTTCCTTTGGCTTCCCTTCTATTTGTTCCAGCCTACCCCCAAATCTGAGCTGAGCTGTGCACCCAGGCTGTGTGATACATGAGTTAGAACTAACACACAAGAAACTGTTTTCTGAAGTAACTTTAAAATTTTTTTAAATTAAATTGCCTTTTTTTTCTTTCAAAAAGGAAAGATGGGTGGAGCACCCTGAAATCTTCAATGAGAGGGTTTAAGAAAGTCTTATKGGGGTGAAAGTGTTCAGCAGCAGAGCTAAGTACTACATTTTAGAGTCTGCTTGGGTGATTTCCAGTCTGTGATTCCCAGGAACTGCTTGGCTGAGACAGGTCTGCTTGGGGGCTGGATTAGGTTGAGGTGCCTGGAGCAAAATGTGATGGATGGCATGTCAGGCACGAATTGTTTAGCCCACAGAAGCGGGCTCGGGAATCACTGGATGCCATTTTCCCCTTAGCTGAGATATCCGTGAGTTCCTTTAAATATTGTACAAGTAGAAATGAGAATAAATACCCTGTGGGAGCACAGGACTGTCTGACTGGCTGTAGATGCTGCAGCTCTGAGGGTGCTGGTTCCCTGGCCATGGAGTTGCTGCGCGTTTTGGGAGCCAGCGCCATCACGCCATGTCCATCACCCACAGTCACTGACAAGTGGGACCTGGCCAGGCAGCCCCTGCCCCTGGTCTGCCCCACCATTCCCATTAGGAATACTGGTGGAAGATGTGTATGGAATTACAGAACCCTCTCCAAAAATCAGGGCTCTCTCTTGCCACGACTAGCATCAGYGCTTGTGCCTAGGGAGAGCAGTGTTTCCACTTCTTCTGTTGTTTTAATTGACGTGGTTGTGATTCATGTGAGTAGCTCCATATGTTTCAAGTAATAAAACACATACATCTTGTCTCTTCAGTGACTCCTGAGCCAGTGGTAGAGGGGGAGTGAAGATATTAGTCAGACTTGAAAGAAAAATTAATCTCGCCTACAGATACAGAACGAAAACATAAATTGTACGTGTATTTCCAACTATAAAATGACAGAATCTACCAGAATTGCCAAATAACTTCTTTTCTGCCTTCAAGAATCGTCAGCATGATGTAAACTGCATCAGTCCCCTGATTTTCAGAGCCTCTGAGGCTCTGTCCCCTAATGAGGCTGCAGCCATTCTGGCAGCATGCAGGGTTTTGTTCAACCAGCTCTCAGCAGAGTGTCTGGGGTACATTTCTGTTACTCTGTGGCCATTCTAGATGTACTTTTATGTTTTGTTCAGTGTTTCTTTTYCCCCAGAGTTTAGAAAAGTGTGGGAGCCTCCACAGAGGCATTCAGCCCAAGCTAGATGGCTGTTGCATTAATTCTTCCTATTAGCTGTATCCTGGCTCCCGAACTCGGCTGTGGTTGGATCCTGATGCCTTTGGTTAAAAACTTGGCTTTATTACTTGTATTTTATATATCTCACTTTGGTTTTATACATAGCYGAGTTTTCATCTCCCAAATCTCTGCTGGTTCTTATGTAATTTAATGGTGGAAACAACATGGAACACTTTGGTGCTCAGGAAAGGTTAATTTTGTGCTTGGATTTTTTTTTCCTTCTTTCTAGCGTTGTTGTCCACGTGTGTTTCATCTGTAGCCTGGCACTGTATTTACATCAGCCAGCTAAGATGATCTCTGTAGCATCTCCACTCATGGACTCTGGGGAATTGCCATTTGTTTGGGGATTTTTTCCCCCTTTCCTTTGGCTGCTCTGAGCTTTGCTGGACCAGCTGTTTTTTGTGGATTTTCTGGGTGCTGTGTGGGGTCAGGCCCTCGTTGGTGGCTTCCTGGGGTAGCAGCAACRCTCACAGGCCCCAGGGAGAAATGTCACAGGAATGGGCTCTGTTGGAGCTGCTTTCTCCCTGTGCCACGTGGGATGCCCAGCACCAGTCCTGTGGGGCTGTGGRAGCCCAGGGATGTGTTCCTGCCTCCGACAGGGACAGTGCCTGCTGTGCAGGGGGTCTGCAGCACCCCCTGCTCCGTGCCAGCCCCGGCACTCCCTGCAGGGGAAACACTGGGGTTCTGCTCCAGGCTGAGTGCACTTGTCATAGATTCAGAATATACATTGAAGAGCAACTTCCTTCAGCAGCACACAGACCCACTGGAGTTCCTGTGCAAATGCTGGTTACTCCTATTCCTAAAGGAGCTGTAAGTGTAAAGCAGAGGTAATTACTCAGCTGAGAAAGTGTAAATTAAGTACTTTCACCATGGGAAGGGATGAGATTAATGGAGACTGTTCTCTTTATACAGTCTCTCTCCAAACATTGATCTTACCYTGTCACTGCAAGAGCAGCAAACAGAGGGAATTTTAATTTCTGTATTTCCTATTTCCTCATAATAAAAATGCCCTGAACAGGGGAGGACTGACTAAAACATATTTCAAGAACTTATTGTCACGTTCTGTTATGATTTTCCCACTTTTTTGCATTTCCCCATGCTCTGGCAGTAGCTTGCTGTTCCTTGGCTAAATGTAACTCAGGTAGCAAGCAGCCTCATGGTGAGTGTTTTATGATTTGCATTCTGGTTTTGGCAGGCTGAGTAGCAGTTTGGGTCTAGCTGGAGCTGTCGTGTTTCAGGGTGGAGGTGTTTTTCCACTTAAACTCCTTCACGACTGGTGATTTTTTTTTTTATCGAGGTGGCTTTTAGAGATAATTGTTCTCCAACTGAAGTGAATTGCACCAATTTGTGAGCTGGGATCAGTGGATGTGAGGGTGGCATTTATTGCAGGTGAATCCTGATCAGGCAGGAGCTACTGGGAGGCTCCTGTGTGACCTCTGAGGATGTGGCTGAGATTTCAGCCAGCCTATCTGCTGCATGTTTGCTGATATTGAAACTCATGAAGAAAGATGACCTTGAATTTCCAAACTGAGGACGAACAGATCCATGTACAGGGCCAGGAGCTGGACTTGATGATCCTTATGGGTCCCTTCCAAGTGTGGAGAATCTATGATTCTGTGAAAGCAGACCTGCACTGAGGGTTTCCGAAGATTCCCTGAGCACACCCACCCTTTGTCCCTCTTACTGCCACCATAAAAAGCACCGGAGGTGGGAGAGTGCTGTGGATGGTCCTTCAGAAACAAACTCTATTTGCAATTACTTTGTATTTTTTGCTATCAGGTGAAGTGTTCTCTCATTTTCACTTGAATTACCACAGGCTTAATCCTGTGTTCTCTACTTTATCCCTGTTCTTTCTGTAACAGGAAAAAATCAGCTTTGAGCCTTCAAAATAGGATATCTGAGGAATAAAAATAAACCTCAGGAGACTGGTATGCGAGGAGAAAAAGCCTCTGGGCCAGCAAGTGTGAATCAGCATGAATTACAGCCCCAGGTGACAGTGTTCAGTGGTTTCCTTGGTAGTTGAAGTTCTGAGATAGTACGAATTGGGGTAAGGCAGGCTGAGATACTTGCAGAAAGAGGAAGACTAAAATATTATAAAATTAAAAAGTGTCTATCTGTTCTGCCAAAAATGGCATTTGTACTTTATTAGGCAGCTGGATGCTAGTTTAGAAGGAAAAAGAAAAAACTTCAACCATTTCTATTACTGAAAACATCCCATGTATGGTATGTGGGGGCCTGATTCCCTCCTGGCTGCCAATGCACAGCCTTCCACAGACCCCTTCCCTTGTCACCTCAGGTATGAATTTGWGAGCAAAGGGTGCAAGGAAGACCAAAACCTGCCCAAATGACACAGAGGAGTGCACTCAGAGTAATTGTTTGCAGACTCTGAAATAAACAGTAGCCAAAGTATCCAATCTYCAGGCACCAGACGGCCAGATGTGACCTGGCGTTCTGTTTCCAAAGCTCTTGCTTTCAGTGGATGCAGCATCAGCTCTGGATCGAGTGCTTTGGGTAGTCCCACGTGAGGAATTGGAGCAGGGATCAGGGGGGCTGAGCCCCCCAGCCCAGGCACGTAGGCAGCAGCGTGGTTCAGGGTGTCCGGACCTGCCCTGCCCAGGAGCGCGCTTGTGGGGTCAGTGCCGGTGCTTTGGGSTGTGTGTCTGGGCGATGTCTCTGGACATGTTGCTGCGTGGCTGCTGCCTGCCTGGCTGCGTTTCGGGAACTGCTCTGGGTCAGATCATGCTGTCGCTTTCCAGCTGGCTGGGCTTCAGAGTGCCTCTCGGAGCTGCAGGCTCTGGATTGGGAGTGTTCTTCTTCGCAAGAATCCCCCTGTAGATCCCAAACCCTTCTCACCACAGTCCTCCTTCCATTCCTCCTGTGCATCTTCCTTCTAAAACTGAGATATTAACCACAGGTCAGGAGCTCCTGGCTACCAGTACTTTTGTGTCAGGCTTTTATGGGGCAGTTTTGGTCCTTATCTTAAAGAGTACTTGAAGTTGTAGCTGTATATTGAACCAGGAGCTTGTGATCTTTATTAGAGACTATAGTTTAGAGGATCCTTTCTTAAAGCTGCAAGGGTCTGTGTAGTGGTGCAGGCACCAGCCTGGTATGCAGAATGCCAAGATTCAGTGCCATAGTTTGCTTAGAGCTGCATAGCCTGTCATAGCCAGATGTTTGCAGACTTTTAAGGGCCTAAACAACTTACAGAAATGCTCAGGTCTTGCATTCTTTTCTCTTTAAACCCCACTACCTGCCAATCTAGTAAATAGAGATGTGTAAGAGGGTGGCACTCCGTGTTCCTGTGGTGCTCATAAAATTAAGATAACAGCTCCTCACTTCAGTGTGAATCACTGGGGACCATGACAGGCAGGTACAATATGCAAGGTGGGACAAATGTTTGTTCCTGCAGCTCTTGCTAGTCTTGGCTTCATTAAATACCCTCTGAAGAGCACAGTTCTTTTCYCAGCTCTGGTGTGATGCTGAGGTGCAGTCAGACGTCGTCTGCTGATAGTGCATTATACACTGAGTTGTTTGTGCTGCAGCACAAGGAATTACTCACACAGTTGGCTGGAACAGTTTTGTATRAGGAAATCCATTRTGTCCAGTGCTGGCACCAAGGCAATGTGCAGAGAATGTCTGAAAGTGAAACAGGATGGAACATTCACACCTGACTGGGGCGTGTAGGGGTGTCCCATCCTCCCTGGAGGAGCAYGGCACTGCTGGCACAAGCCCAGAGGGCAGTGCCTGCGTGGGACAGGTTTTCCACAGGGACTCTGAACACAGAGGAAGGTTTTCAGATACCCTTAACTTCATGAGGTTTGGTTACTAAGATAGTTTAAATCTCCTGTGTTGCAATAATACAACTGGACTTGATTCGCTAACCTATGATGACACCAAAATATCTTTGAAAACCCATCTTGTGTAGCTATTCTGTACAGGTAAAAATCAACTTTTATGCAAAGTCAGTTCCATCCATGGTTTTCAACAAGAACAGTGAATCTCAGTTCTGAAATTCACACATGCTGTAGACAAACTATGAAAAGAAGATGGGAGTTTTCTTGTATAAATGAATTACCCACTTGAACAGACGAGGCTGTTGGGCACACCAGGTTTCTCAAGGGGACTCCATTTGCTGGTTATTTATAGTATGTATCTCGTATTTTTTTTGTATGCATGATTGATACTCCTTCAGAAAACAGAATTTAAATGAGACTTCTTTGCAGTAATGTGTCTGTTATTCTAATCGATCACCAAGGAATTAAAACCAACTCTGAATACAGCTCCTTGTTAAAGAAAGGAAAGTATAAGTAGTAATTTCTGATCCAAATTTTGTGAGACAATAACCTTTTGAACAGTTTCAAATATGTAGGCCAAATAAACGTAGCTTTCTAGCATATGCTTACTCATGAAAGGATTTGTAATTTCATTACCCCGGGCCTCACAGCGAGCAATATCTCTTACCTCTCAGGGATTCTTAGGTAACAAGCCAGCAGTAATTGGAATTTTATAAAGATCCCCTTATGTGTGAGCAGGTTTTATGTTTTCTTGAGTATTCCCATTCTGTCTGTGCTGTGCTTGAGATGACCAATTCTCTTTCAAAGCCACCAGAAAATCCTAAATCGCCATCCCAAAGCACCAGTGGTGTTTACACTAAGCCAAAGGCTGAGAGAGGAGTAGGAGAAAGAAGTAATTGTGCTGTATTTAGGGCTGGCAAACCCCCTCTGCACATTTCCCCTTCCCTGCCTTTGCCAGGGGCCAGGGAGCTGCAGAGTTCCCCTGGAGCCACCTGCCTCGTTCCACCWCTCCCTGTGGACGTGTGGGAGCCGCCCCGCACCCTGCAGGTTTGTAGGCAGCAGCCCTGCAGAGTCGCTGGCTCTGCAGCTGGTCACTGCCTGCTGGAAGCGCAGGTTTTCCTCCAGCCCGGGATGTGCTGGTGGCGCTGGAGTGGCTGATGAGGCGGGGGCAGTTGCCGGGG
>JACAXG010000216.1:116757-315683 GCA_018881555.1 Amblyornis subalaris | reverse complement strand
GGGGCAGCGGGGTGGGGCAGGGCTGCTCCCCGCGCGCAGCCGGGCTGTTTGGGGGACTCGCGCTGGGGTTGCCCTGCCTGCCCCTCTACAGCCTGGCCGCGCTGGTGCGGTTCTGGCTGCAGCTTCTCCAACCCTTCCTGCACCAAAAATGGAGCCATTTAGACAAGCACACAGAGCAGGAATGCCTTCTCCYTTGTTGTCTGAGTGCTGGTTGCTTTTGTGGTGGTGTTTTGAACCACAGGGAGGCCAGTTGCATTCAGAAGGGCTCAGAGTTGTTTGGCCATAGTTTTGAATTACCAAGTACTAAAATAAATGTTTATGGCTTCAACAGCTCTGGGTTTAAAACCTTTTAGCAGTATAAACAGTTGCCTGAAAGGGTGGGATTTGCATCAGTAACTTTTAGAAGGTGTTGTAAAAGTCGATGCTCTTGTGAGCTGTTCCTGTGTGTAAAATATACATCTTAAAAATAATGAAAATCATCAAATGAGACCTCAWGGCCTTACTGCTGCCATGGCCAGGGCAACTGCCTGCTTGCAGCTGCAGTGACCTGTACTGCCCAAGGATAGGTGTGTATTCAGTCCTGAACACCTTTCCTCCAAGGTTTATTGAATTGGGCACGTGWTCATGGCTCAAGGGTGAGGAAGGTGAATGCTTAGGATGAGCTTTATTTTGTATGAGGTCACTATGTAGAAATGTTATTTCTAGAAAGAAAACGTGCATCTTCTCTCCTGTGTGGGGACCCTGCAGCCTGGTGTTGGCCACTGGACGCTGGGGACCAGGACAGGAACTCTTCTGGGAGAGCTGCAGGAAAGAAATGGAGGGAGACACACCTCCAGTGATGTAAGGGAAGTCAACAGGTTACCAAAATCCAAGTCAACTGACAAAGCAAGTGTGTGCTCAGTATGGGATCATCAGTGTTGAAAAGGGACAGAGTACCAGATGGGAAAAATGGAATTTTCCATGGATATCATACATAGTCCAGGAAATTTTAAGCCAATTTTATGCAATATATTCTGGTCTTAGAATGGCACAGAGATGCTTTTTGTGTATTTTTTTGAGTAATAATCGCAATAACACCGTGTGAGGGCTCCAATCTGGCATTGCTCTGTAATAGCACTCACCTCCTCCCTATATTCTCTGTGAGCAGCAGCRTCAGCTGTGTTTGGAGCAGGGGAGCTGGAGTTTGACTGGAGCTGGCTCATATGCGGGGAAAGAATTGGGAAGAACACGAATGAGCTCTTGCAACAGGAACATGTGGCTGTACCTCGGTTTCCTTCTCTTCTCACCTCTCACTATTTTAAGTTAGTTWCAGTCTGAGTCTTCAAAGACATTGTATGTGCCACTTAGTGGAATCATTTTCTGAGCACAAGTTAAATTGATTAATTTTAGAGAGTTATACATCTTGTATGAGGTGAATCATCTAAAGTGCTTCTTGTGTTCGTACTCTGATGGAGACATCCTGCAGGGACTGAGGAACCAATTATATTTTGTCAGTGGTTTGTAGCATATAATTTGTTACACTTGATAGCAAACCTCCTGCATGCCGATGGCACGTGGGAGGGACATTCCAGACACACAGACCTTGYTTTGGTGGGGAGCAGAATTTCCTGAAAAGCAAACACTGAAAAGCAAAGCACGTCCTGTGCTCCGGCCGGGTKAGCAGAGCCTCGTGTGCCGGGGACAGGCCCTGTGTCTGCGAGGGACTCATGCTCAAACTTGTCTTGTTTGTCATTCAAAAAGTAAAGTTCATTACTGTGAAATGAAAATATATGAAAACATAGCTTTGTAATGAAAATGGAGCTTATATAATGGTCATTTCTTATGGTTACTTCCATGAGGTTGAAGAGTTCTTTAGCAGAATGGGAAGCTTTCAGCGAGTTTAATGGCGTTCAAGAGTCTTTTTTTTAAAAAAAAAAAAAGATTGTGAGAAATCACAAGGAGGAGGACTTTTGGATAAGAGTATGAAGTCAAGCRCTGTGTGCTTGGTGGCACGGAAAGCCTTACACCCACCCCACATCTCTGCCAAGGGCTCTCAGGGCTTGGCTATCAAGCCTTCAGCTGATGGCTCTAAAGCTCCAGTGCACCCGACTGTAATTCTGCAGCCACGTCTATAAAACATCTTGTTTATGGCCTATAAGTGGCTGAAGATTAATAAAGTTCCACCTCTTATCCAAGAATCCTTCCTCTGCAATGTTCATTAATTTTCCTGGTGTTGGAATTGCCTTGCATGGAATTACTAGTAGTTTTCGTTTCCAAATTCAAACCTACAGTGTTCTAGCCAAATGATTTTGTAAGAGATTCACTCTGAGGAACTGTTTTCATTGAAGATAACATWCGCTTAAGTAATGTCTCGTGTAATAATGATAAAATTTGTACTTTTACTGGTTCTGGATCAAAGTTGATGTGTTGTCTGAACTCATGGCATTGAAATCAAAAGAAAAGTGTAGTGACCATCAGTGATGGTTCGGCTTTACCWTTACAAGATTCCATAAATGTTTAATTTCAGTCAGTTTGGATTGACTGTGGTGGTTTTGCTGGTGGAAGATAAATGTGGAGACTCTCCAAAATCTTGTGCCCTGGTCTCAGAAGTTTTGGATGATGCATTAAAATGAAGAAGTGTTCTTGAAATACAGAGTTTTGCCTTGCTTAGCCTATGGCCCTGGGAAGGTTTTCCTGGTAGTGTCTGTGCTCTTTCTCCTTTGTCCTTGGCCCCGAGGGACAAGAGGAGCAGGTTTGTGCTGTGGCACGGCCAGCAACCCGTTGTGGGACAGGCAGGGACTCTCACTGCCTTGGGGTCAGGTGAAGCTAACCAATTTAGATGGAAAAAGACTTACACTGCTGGTTTTCTTATGCTTGAGGAAGTAAGCAGCCAGTTAAGATGAACAGAAGCTTTTGGAATCAGCCGGTTACATTCGCTTTTCAGTGCGAATAATTTGGTATGCGGAGAAATTGTGGCATGTGGCAGAGAGGCCAGTGCAGGCTGAGCGTTGGCACTCCTGGACTGAGGATGAACGAGTTTAACACTCCAGGGCTGAGACTGAGCATCCTTTAGCCTTCAGTCGTGAGTCCTCTGTCTCACTTTGGACTGTGCAGAGAGCCAGTGCATCATCAGCACTGCTGTTTGTCTGCACCCCTTAAACCACGGGATCTGACCTTTATTAGGTAATATTGAAGTCTCCTTTTGGTATGGTGAACAGATTTACACATCTTTGAAATCTGACCCTGCTRTTTCAGAGAGAGTGCTCACTGTTACTCAGCTTTTAAATGGAGTCAATAATGTTCCTTGAAAAAAGACTTTGAAGGTCAGATCCTGTCTTGTCAGTGCCACATTAACCCCATTAGTTCAGTAAGGTATACACTCGTTTTAGCTGCATTGCTCCTCTGATATTACTTTAAAATGGTGAAGGGCAACTGTTAAGCATGAGAAATTCTAAAAACGAAATGCTATCTTTTAGAAAGAACTCCTTACATCTCACAGGGACGTACAGCAGTTGSTCTCACTTCACAAGGCCTCCATTGCAGTCACAGAACACTTACTTGTTTGTTGTATTTTTCAGTCAGACTCAAATTCCTCTCCCAGAGCTTAGCTAATCTGTAGTAAACGAATACCTCATAAACCATATGATCATTCTATAAATACATTATTATAGCCATTTGTCTCTTTTGTTTGTAAATTCCCCAAACTGAATGTCTGGGTAATGGATGTTTATGGACATGCAGTTGATAGCACAGAGCCCCTGGCACGACACGGTGCTGAGGGTCATGAGTGAGCCCCTCTTCCCATGACAGGCAGGAAAGGACTTGATGCCTGCTGATCCAGTGTCACCAACACATTCCTTTAGGAAAAAAGAGCTGGTGTTGATTGATTAATATGCTTTCCCCACACATGCCAGTATCACAGGACTGAGATTCCCACTGCTCTGTTTCAAATGTGGCACAGACAGCTTCAGACTCCCACAGAAAGTTAATCATGCACTTGACCATAAGGATCTGGATTATGGTCAGTTTTGTACCATATGGTCAGTGTTAAACCCACAGTAATTGCACAGTTTTCTAAGTATTTAGCATGAGATTTGTCGTTGTGTGCTGCATTCATACTAGGTCAGAATGCTGCCTCTCTTTGAGCAGATCTTGGCTTAGTTTGGTGTAGGCCCTGGTACTAGTGAAGAAATCTTCACAGCACTTTCATATTTTTTCATTTTTAATGGCAAGAAACAAAGATATATATCATGGAATCAAAGAATCAATAAGGTTAGAAAAGACCTCAAAGATCATCAAGTCCAAGCAGTCTCTCTCCTGTAAGATTCAGGAAAGAGTCTATTTCCTGGAGGGCCAAAGGACCACGCTGCTGACGTGGTGATTGATTCTGTTCCCGAAGATGAACGAGGGAGGTTTTCTAAGCCCCTCTCGTTTGTTTTGACTGGCTGTTTGCTGCCACCTTGCTGAGATTTTCCTTTTGCTGCTTGAATCCGCTCCAGATTCAGAACCTGAAAGCTGCCAAAGCTCATGACAAATAAGAGGGAACAAGTGTTGGTGCAGTGCAAGGAGAAGGCAGGTTAGCAATGGGTGTTGAGGAGCGATGTTTTTGGTGTTGTAGCCCATGGCACTCTCAGTGTGTGGGTATGTGTTGCCTTATCTGTGCATTCTCCCAAGGATGAAAAGCAAATTATCTGCTTTCATAACCTGTCTCCTCTTGCTGCTCTGGCAGTTCTGGTGGTACAGTGCAGGTTTGTTTGGCTGTGCCTCTCATGGGGCTGAGAAGGTAAAGTTGAACCTTTATTTAATTGAGTATCTTGGTCTAATTAAGAGAAGGAGCTGCATGTGGGCTCCTGCAGACCAATTCTAGGGCCTGTCAGTGCATGCAGCTGGTGGACAGTAAGGAGAAAGCTGTACCCTCATGCATGGATGTGCGGGCTGAGCTCTAGTATGGAATTTAAAGTTGGTGTTCAATACAGACACGACACACAGCATGCAGATGAATGTGTAAATACAGCTAACACCGATGGGCAGAATGTGTGGGACTTGGGTCTCAAATGCCTTAAAAAAGGTGCGAAGTAACTTCCAGCTGTGTGCTGGGGAGCTGTGTGGTGAGTCTGGAAAATGCCTTCATCTTTTTTTGCCCTCTTTTCTTATTCCCTGGTGGTAAGACTTGGTTGTTAGCTTTCAAACTGCTGAGCAACTTTTAACTATTTGTGTGTACTAAAAAAACCACCTTCATCAAACACTAAAATTGTTTCCAACACATTCCCTGAATTAGTCTGTCAACCAGGGGAGAGTTCAGTTCTACAGCAGTGATGGCCATTGCCACAACTTACATAATTGAAAATGAAATCTTTCTAAGCAGGAGTTTAGAAGTGGCAGAACTGCTCCGCAGGTCTGTGTGGTGCTGTGGGAATGTAATCCTGCTGGCTCAATGTAAACACCTGGCATACAGACAGATGGRAATTTTGGCATGTCCCTTCAAAGGGTGGTGCTGCAGAGCCCCGGGCGTTGGTGGCTGGAGGTCAAACCACCCTGCGAGGTGTCCCTGGTGGAGCAGGGAGCCTTTGCTGGGGGACTGAGCTGAGCCCCAGGGCTCAGAAAATCCTCAAAGTAATGCAAAGCAGGGCCTGGTTTGCAAAGCAAACACAGCACAGCAAATGCATTTCTCACTGTGGCTTGATAACAGGGATGTGTAAACAGAGCACCTGGTTTTGTGTTTAGCTGCAACACTTGCCTGGCTTTTTCCTTCCRTAACTGCCAGTTATGCAAATTGATGAATTTGACAAATTTCTGCTTTTTGTAGCAAGTCATGTTCAGAACRAGGAAGAGTGTTAATCTAGTGTGGGGTAAAAGTTGCTTGTCAAGTGTTGTGCTTGTAAAGGAGACGGATAAACTCTTTCCAGCATGGAAATGTATGCCTTGGACATCACCCACAAAATGAAAGGAGTGCCAAATTCTACAACATGTTTCAAATAATCTGGTATTTGAGGTTATTCGTAAGGTTCCATTCCCTGGAGTCACTTGGCTGCCCAAAGCCATCACCTTTCATTTAAAAGATATTTTTAAAAAAAGTAGGAGACTCAGAGTTTTCCTGCAAGAGAAGAACTAAATCTCAAGTGTTTAAAACCAAACAAAACCYTCCCACCTTATAAGTAGAGAGCAAATTAAAAGAATTCACACTGTACTCTTCAGATGAGATGTTTGGAAGCAATTCAGTACTCAAGAGGGTGGGGAGGCCCTGGCACAGGTTGCCCAGGGAAGCTGTGGCTGCCCCATCCCTGGAAGTGTCCGAGGCCWGGTTGAACAGGGCTTGGAGCAAGCTGGGATAGTGGAAGGTGTCCCTGCCCATGGCACGGGTGGGACTGGATGAACTTTAATGTCACTGCAACAAGGAAGAACCGAAGAGGAGCCAGACAACTTGAGGGGATGAGAACCAAACCATTTCTTTTGCTGAGTCCCACAGAAATCAGTACAGAGGGAAAACGAAGCCTTGCTGGAATTTTCCACAGGAGGAGGGAGATGAGCAGACAGGTGTGTCCTGCTCTGTCACACTATGAGCTGATAGAGGAGTGGGTGATGGGGCAGGCTTGGGTGTTTTGTCTATTTTACTTTCAACCTGGAGGTGGCTAAATAGGACTGGTTGAAAATAGCCCCACAGTTGCCATAGATACTTGTCTGAATTGAAAATAGAGGCCTGGCCCAAGCTTGGAGTGTGTCCACCAAAGCCAGGCTTGGAGCCGGGTGCTGGAAGCCGAGAGGGCTGGAGGAGCCCTGCGAAGCTGCGGTGCCGCAGGGATTCCGCCGAGGATGTGGATGTGTGGATGTGTTTGACGTCACCAGCCAGCTCCAGCAAGGCTTTGCTTGGGCCTGGAGACTGGGAAGGGAAAAATCCTTCATGCTTCAAACGCTTTCCTCCTTYTTTTGCCCCAGGAGGTCTGTAGAGCTGGAAAAAATGCCATGGAATGCTGCTTTCCTGGCACCAGCCTTGGTTTTTATTTGTGGAATGTTACTGTGCAACAAAGCAGCAGCAAATTTAAAGTAGTTCTGCTGGATAAAAGCACCCTATTAAGGTAAATTTGGTTTATTTGTCCCAGGAATGTGTAGCAAATGTGTGTCTAATTACAGATAAGGCAGCTAAGCCTTTCATCTTCTTTCGGTGAAAAAACTCTGCAAATAATGTGGAAAATGTTTTGGTGAAATGAATGAAGGTCTTTTCAAGGATTTGATTATCACAAGTGAGCCCCACTTGAGGGAATTGGGAATGTTTCTCCCTATCCTCCAGCTTTGTGGGCTGTTGGATGTTTTGGGACAATTGCAGCTGACTCTGGAAATGCCTCACTTTGGGATAACAATCTGTCGTTCTGCCTTTGGAGATCTCTGGTGTCATCTGTGGGTTTGGGATGGGGAGGGCAGATCTGCCCTGCTTCTGCGAGGATGTTGGAGATGCAGGGAATACATCAGTGGAGTCTGGCTGAAAAGTGCATACTTAGCAGTGCCATATTTCCTCTCCAATTTCTTGCTCTGTAGGTGGTAGAGAATTAGTGCTTAATTACTTTCAGGCTGTGGACAACAACCAGTCCCCTTAAACTGTTTACATTACTGGATAAGGCTGGAGCTGGATATTCTTTGAGRTTCAGCCTTTTTCAAAATCTATGGAAGATTTTATAGTGCTTGTTTATCCTTTGTACCATATACTGGGATAAATGTTTGTTCCCAAAGAGCTTTTATCTATTAAAAAAACCAAAACCTCGTTCATCCAYGTCTACATCCCATTATGTATGATAGATCCTATTTATGCTGTTCAGCTTCCCAGCCTGTGAAAAGGCCCAATCAAGAGGCTTGTGCAATTGGGGGAGTTCAGAACTGAGCAGAAAATCAGATCCAAGGTGGAGCTGGAGTTCTAGACTTGCTTGGATACAAGGAATTATATCTAGCAAATATCACTTGAATAAAACATTAATTTCCCATTATAAAACATAATGTTGCTCTGATAATGGTTCCTGTTTTGAGTAATCCTCATTTCCTCCCTATCTCTGGTGACTCATCACAGCAGAGTTCTCATCCATTCTGCTTTGCAGATGCTCTCAAGCTGTGTATTCCCCATCTGACTCAGCTCCTGTATATCAGCATCTCCTCCCATTGCTGTTGAGCTGTGGGAATGTTTGCCTGCTAAGGACTTCAGCCTCCTTCCAGCCTAAAAATGACTGGTGCTCCTGGCTACGCTTTTAAATTTAACTCAAATTGTAAGAAAGTTTTCAGTTAAAAATTCACATTTCATATTTTCATGTCTGAAATCTTGAATCTGGAAGTGACAAGCCCAGATTGCAGAAATGTGTGTGTCTCTGTCCTTATGTGTATCTCTGACAGGAACAAATCTTTCTTCCTTTCAGGTTTTCAGTGAGTGGTTGCCTGTATAATAAATTCCCAGTGTGATGTGTGCATCCCACAGCTTTAATTCAACTTCACTTCAAGGGGTTAAAAGTGACGGAGTTCRGGGGTCTGTGTGGAGACCCTGCCTGTCAGCTGTCACCTTTGTAACAAGGGCTGAGCTTCTGCTGCTGAGCTTTATAAGTAAATATAAAGCATTAAAAAGGCTAATTGGTGGGTGGTGAACTAAGCAACAAAACCACAGGATTCAAAGAAATCCTTGTTGGATATGGAGCTTAGAGGGCTGCAGTGCTCTGGAGTGCCATAAGCCTCCACACTCAATGTTCCACGTGTAAATTGGGAACCCTCAGAGCTGGGGTGGAGCTGTGGGCAGGGCTGGTGTGACATTTGTGTTGCCAGGGGAGATGTCTGTCAGCTCTGGGGGTGCAGCAGAACCTTCTCTGACTCTCTCTTTGMCATTTGGGCTAAAGGAAGGGAGGGTGCAGGTGTTACCAGGGTGTAACTCCCATTAGAATTACCTRGCTGTAAATAGGCTTTTAAGACTTCCCTCTCCTGCTTGTTTAAGGCTGCAGTAAGTTGTTGATCCTGAAGRAACACTAAAATTTCCACCAGGAGCCCTGTGGGTGATGGGAAGTGTGCAAGGAGGCCTCTTGCACAGATGAGCCTTCCCTTGTCCTCCCAGTGTTCCCTCTGTGAGCTGCTCTGGGTTGGGTTTGGTCTGGGCAGGTTCATTCTCCAGCTCTTGGGTAGCACTGAGTCGTGCAGGGGAGCTTTCCTTCCCTTTTTGAAGTCACCCTCATCCTCCTGCAAGCAAAATGGAACCTGATGTTTAATAAAGGCTGCATTGCAGTGAATCCATCGTTGGTTATGCTTGTCTGGGGCTCTCATTACTCAGGTTGTGCCCACGGAATTGGCACTGCCTCTTGTCACTTGTACCACACGATGTACACGGGACTCACGACAGCAGMTCCTCTTTACTTTTAATTGACTTCTCCACTTCGTATTTTTGGCAGTTATTTAAGCTTCTTAGGTCATATTTGGGTAAAGGTTTCCTTTCCATACTGAAAACAGTTTCTAGTATTAAAAGTTGCACATGGACGAGAGTTTTCACTGAATGAATGATGACAGAGAGGGGAGTTTTGGGACAGTGCCACACTTCATATAGTTCTTTAGATAGATCTGTCATGAGGTGGTTACCTCAGCTGTCAGTCTGTTAGGATTACATAACATTTTAAAATTATCTCCTTTTCTACGGCCAAAAAATGATTCAGTCCTCTTGCATATTGTGTTACCTCGAGCTCTTGGTATTTATTACATATGCAATCAAGAAAATAAGAGTCTGAGGCTTGCAAAGATKTATTTAGTAGCATTTAATAGTTCTCTGTTTGCTAGTAATTTGGCTCATCAGAATGAGGAATTTATTTTTGAATTCTCTTTTAATGAGCAGATAAGCAGGTTTCTCTATCACTTTAAACCTTGAGTTGTCRCTTCAGGGCTTTGTTTTTACAAATGGAAGTTGTTATCTCTGGGATAGGTATCAGGCTGCTGTGGTAGTTTCCATGGGTTTTAATGGAGCTTGAGTTTAAATACCCCTAGGTAAAAGAAGGATGAGAAACTTTCTCTTTAGAGATATTTCTTTTACTGTGTATTGGTACTTGTTGGAATTTATGCAGCCAGAATGAGCCCCTAAATGATTTTCAATTCCATGAATAGTGACTTTTTACTTGGGTAGATTGTGATAGGACAAGGGGGAATGGTTTTAAGCTAAAAGAGAGCAGGTTTAGATTAGATACTAGGAAGAAATTCTTCCCTGTGAGGATGGTGAAGCCCTGGCACAGGTTGCCCAGTGAAGCTGTGGCTGCTCCATCCCTGGAAGTGTCCAAGGTCGGGTTGGATGGGGCTTGGAGSAGCCTGGTCTAGCAGAAGGTGTCCCTGCCCATGGCAGAAGGTGTCCCTGCCCATGGCAGGGGGTGGAACAGGATGAACTTTAAGGTCCCTTCCAACCCAACCCATTCTGGGATTCTATAATATGTTATTTTTGTCATTGTTTTTGCCGTTGGCAGGAACAGTCGTGTAAGAAAGTTTAAGAATATCTTTACTTTTGAAGGAGTTATATTTATTGCAATGACTTTTGACTTTGTCATCACTGGACTTGTACTTACGCCTCGAGCAGCAGATCTGGGGTCCCAGAAAGCCCCTTGCCCAGCAGAGCTCCAGTGCTGTAGGACTCGCTTGGTCCTGTGGCGTCACCAGTGACACTTCACTGTGTTGTGATCAAAAAAACCCCTTCAATGTAGGTTGAGAGAAATATGAAAKAAGTAAATATGGTGCTGCTTTGCTAAGGGATATGGAAGTTTTGTGGCTGCACCACATCTGTTCCTAAGCAAAGAGGGGTTAACACAGGGTTGGCTCCACTGATGTGCGGGGGTGACTCTGCCCTGGGTTCTTCTGAGCTGAGAGAAGTTGGGTGCAAAATCCCACCACTGTGAGGAGAGAAGGGGATGGCTCATGGCATGGGGGGATGGCCCTTCCCTTCTGGAAGGGCCAGGGCAGACAGAGATATTKCCTGTGTGATAAGGATTTATGCGACTGAAACAGAGGATGAGCAACATGGTGTGTCTGTGTGGGAAATAAAAGTGGTTTTGTTGACTAATGAATTATCTGGGATTTAATTTAGTGCTGCTGAAACACTGCATATGTGCAGCTGAAGTTCTCTGAAAAGGAGGGAGGGAACTGAGGAGAATTGCAAGGGGTGAACTCRGCACCTGGGCTCTCTCTCAGGGCAGGACCTCTCCAAGCAGTACCTCGGTGCTGGATACAGGTCCTACTGCAGATCAGAGGGTGTCACCTCCATTCTAGAGGAAATGGCCTCAAGTTCCACTGGGGGAGGTGTAGGTTTGATCTTAGGAAAAATTTCTTCATGGAAAGAAAGCACTGGAACAGGCTGCCCAGGGCAGTGGTGGAATCACCATCCTTGAAAGTGTTCCAAAACACATGTGGATGTGGCTCTTGGGGACTGGTTTAGTGGTGAACAGGGTGGTGCTGGGTTCATGGCTGGACTTTTCCAACCTTAATGATTCTATGATTCCTTTTGTCAGAGCCTGGAAGCTGCTCTGTGGGATGGGATTTCAAAGCCAAGCAAAGCTGGTTTTCCTCCTCCAGGCTCTAAATTGAAAACAATGTATGAAASTGGAGGTGGTTGTAGAGAAAGGCAGTGGGCAGTTCCGTGGGGCATTTCTGTTTGACTTGAGGTGTGGGAGTGAAAAACCCAAAAGAGCAGAGGAGAATCTGTGTGCTGATCCAGGGGGTCCTCTAACAGCATTTGTTTGTTGGTTTTTTTTTTTTTTTTTTTGCTTTTTCTAGTCAGAAATTTAAAATTAGAAGTCACTGCTGCAAAGCTCGTAGATGGCATGTAGGTGATGAGTAGCAGGGAGGCCTGCACAGGSCTGTGTGAATTGCTTGCACTTCAGTATGGTCAAATGAACGGTCATTCACCCAGGCTTTTTCAGCCAGGAAGGAAAAGGAAAAAGCTGATTCTGTCATCTTCCAGTCTGGCAAAGCCAACAGCTTTTCATCACACAGGGCTTAAAGCTGCCATGAGGTGTGTGGAACAGAGATTGGGGTGATGGAAGGTGTACTTGGCACCCCTCACTCAGCTCTTGCTGCAGTTTTATGGCTGGTCTTCCAACAAACAATTAATGTACACAAAATGACACCTCTGGGTCCTGGGTTACAATAAACAGCATCAATCCCTACAGGTAAAAAGCCCACTTCTGTTGTTTGCAGTSTGTGAAATCCTATGGAAAATAGGAAAAGAAGACAAAGGAGCGTTGGGTTAAGGAGMCAGAAATGGGCAAGTAATTGCAGCTTCCTCTCTGTTTTACAAACACAGGCATGTTTGGCAGTGTAAATTGTAAGATATTTTTAAAGAAACACAGAATAATAAGTAAAGTGTGGGGGATTTTTGGTGAATATCCATATCCATTTTTTAAGGAAGTCAGAAAGAAATGCAGTAGTACGTGTAGTTCTTATTTTTTGTTGTCTTCTTGCCAGAAGACATCGCTTTTTTTTTTTGACCTGTGTCCTTCAGTTTACTCCAATTATAATTTATTTATAAATGGATTCCTTGGGAATGTCATTCAAAAGCCATGTGCTGTGAGACAAGGCAGATTGTCATTTTTCACACCGTCAGATTAAGCTGTAGAAAGTGGATCAAACAGGACCCGTGGCTGGCCTCTTCTTTTACTTTTTTTCCTCCTGTGCTGCGATGAACTTGTAGCTGTGTGGAGGTAAATCCTCGCTAACAGTGCTCATACCTGCGAGCTGGGGCTGGCTGAGCCGGGTCTCGGGGCGAGGTGGGAATGTTGATTCACTTGTGGTAAATCAGGCAAACGATGCACGCAGTCTGCACGGGCTCCTCCTCGGTGTCAGCAGCTGGGATGGCTGGAAAAGGAGTACTCCAGCCTGGAGAGGCTGATCTGCTGGCTCCCTCCCAGCTGAAGGAGCAGCGTGGCTGCTCTGGAGCCCCGGAGTGCCCCCCAGCCCTGGCCTGGTGCCGGGCTCTGCCCCTGGGAGCAGCACTGGGGGTCCTGGCCCACAGGAATCCCATTCCGTGCTGGAGGGTCATCCCAGGACCTGGGTGTGTCCGTCCATCCAGCTCCAGGGAATTTGCTGGCACCTCCTGTGCAGAGCCATGCCTGCAGCCTCCCCTCCCTTTGGCTTGGCAGATGATGTGACTTGGCACCAGCAGAGGCTTTTGGCACGAGGGCTGGCAGCCTTCCCTCGAGAGAGTGACGTGGAGCAGGAACTCCACTGAGATGTTTTGCCTCGCTGGCTGCAGGAGTCTGTCCYTCCCTGCTGTTGTCAGGAGCCCAGGGGACATCAGCTCCCCTGCATTTTTGTCTTTTGCCATCGTCTCTGCACCCTAGTTTCCTCAAGTGCTGCCAGTTACAAAAAGAAAATTAATATGGTTTTTAAGTCAGTGGTTGGACCTGATGATCTTAAAGGTCTTTTCCAACCTAAATGATTCTAGGATTTTGTAAAACATGAAAAATCACCTTTTTCTTATATGGGGGAAGAAAGATTGAAGGGGGAATTTGTATTGCACCAGTTCTGGTAAGTGAAGATTACCACTATTAAGAGACAAAATAGTTACAAATATRTAAAAATTGCATGTTGGCTTGGGTCCTATTTAAAAAAAAAAGCATTCTGTAAAGGTGATGTGTGATGGACCCATTTGTTTATCTGAGGTGAAAAAGGAAGAAAAAGGTCATCTGGGATCTGTCTGACATGAAGATGACCTGAGGCATGCTGTACATATCTTTAGAGATGGGAATGACACCTCTTGCTAGCAGCCAAAACAGTTCTTGAGGCATTGAAGAGATTTTCAAGATATGCATAAAGAGAAATTATTGTGAGTTAGACTGCTGGGATTTAAATTATGGCCATGTTGAAGGGAAAGCATCCTCAGCTTGAAGCCCTTCTAATTGGTGTCAGGTCAGTCTGTCCTCAGAATTTAAAGTTATAAAATTGTTGGTAAAAAAGTGGATGCGTTGAAATGGGGAAGAATCGAGACAGGCTGAGCTTTTGTGGAGCTGTGACTGAAGTTTTAATCAATAATAATTACTGAAGTTTTAATCAATAATAATTTTTTAATTGCTGATTGTAGGTATATCTTTGTAAAATGCCAGCTCCCTTGCATTCCTCCAGCAGAGCTGGTGTTGGATGGTGCTGGGTACATAGATCTAAGTTCAGTTTGCAACTTGTTTTTGTACACGGATCTGGCTTGTGAAAATACTACATCAAGAGTTAAAAACGTTGAGTCTTTCTTTTTAGCAAATATCACTGGATGTCAAGCAAACATATCAAATTTAATTGACTTCTTAAACACATGAAGTGTTTTGGAGCTATTCCATGGAAATAGCATTTAGAAAGTCTTACCTGTCTGTGGTGTTTCTGTTTGAGTTGGATCTACATGTTGCTGGCAGAGAACTGGCCAATTTGGGCTTTTGGGCTGATTTTGTTTGAAGCCAGTTGTTGACTCTTGGGAGCTAATGTAACCTTCTGTGTTTAAATGCCAATGTACTTTCCTTATTTGCAGTTGGTTTTCATGTACCAGCTCCACTGTACAGAGGTTTGCAAAAACCCTTTTTTTATCACCAATTCTCAGTGACAATGGATGTCGTTAAACCTGTTTGTGTCATGGGTGTAAATTGACATAAAGCCTTGGAAAGCTGGGAGTGGCTAAGCAGTTTTCCCACTCCCAGGTAATTAAGCAACTATAACATGGGAACATTTGTAGAGATAAGAGGATGTGGAAAGCAGAATTGTATTTAGGAGGCTTCTTGTCACTCCGTTCACTATTAAATATTACTTCCTAATGAAATAACTTTACTCCACGAATCAAGTGCATGGAGTTGTGCTAATCATTACTTTAACAGATGATGGTGAGGAAAAGCAATTAGCCTTCAATCAGAAATGGTTACACTACGCCAGGCAGCGCTGCTCTGTTCTGCATATGCTGTAAATGTAAGTCATCTTAATATTGTTGGGAATTCATGAAGCTCTTAACTCGGGTTTCCATGTTCTCTCAGGTTCTTGAAATGTTATTCATTGAGTTGTAGTGCCRGTCAGTTCGTGTCCTGACACTGGAAATTAAAAGTCATTGAGAAATCAGTGAACTGCTGCACAGGAATGAAATCTATTCCAGTTGTATGGATTCAATGCGAGTTCATATTGCTCTGATTTCACCCCTTGGCTCGAGGTGGCTGCACACAGGGATTGTGCAGTGGGGTGGTGCAGCACAGACATGGTACATGCTGGTGCTGCCAACAGGATAATGGATCTGCTCTGCAGCAGGATAATGGATCTGCTCTCCTCAGCCCTCAATACTTGTGGAACACGAGCTCAGGGCTAATGGCACTTGGGAAAGCACTCTGGGCATTGGAGTCCTGACTGAAATCAGAACCTCTGCTGAGTCAGCAGTGAATGTGCAAAGAGGTTTAGGGCTGATAAAGGGGAACATGTAGACTGTAGGAGCCAGGACATGTAGCATCAGGAGTGGTGGCCTTGCTGAGTGGTTGTTTTGTGTCCTGACTTGGAAGGAAATGGATTGATTTGARTTTTTTTGTTGGAGATTTTCCAAAGAGATGTGGGAAAAGAGATAGCATTTGGGGGAAGATAAAGAAAAAGGGTGAAGAAAAATAGGAGTAATGTGTGCGGGTAGAAAAGGGAGAAGACTAAGGGATTCTTGAGAGGAAAACCAGTAGTGAAACAGAGGGTGAGAGCTCCAGGACTCCAGCTGGATGCAGATGACAGTGGTTAGTGTTGTGAAGCTGCTGTAGGTACTTCTGTCTGTCCCAACAGCTGGGTCACTGCTGCTTTCGTCACTGTGGGGATGTGTCCGTGAGCAGCAGACAGCCCCTGGTCAYGGCTGTGTGACAGCCCTGCCTCTGCCCCTGCAGTCTGCCTCASACAAGAAGATTAAAGAGAGAGGCCCTAACCTGAAACGTGGATGGCACTTTTCGGTTGCTGAGARCTGAATATTCATATTTTTTATGAAAGCTTTTGTAACAAATTGCCTAGAAAGCTTGTGATCCCAAGAGGGTTTATACTGTCTGTTGCCAGATAGCCAATCTTTCATTGTAATGTGGTTGTAGTGCATTTAACTTGAATTTAAAAACAAACAACTCCTCCCTAAAAGCAGCCTTGCCAATACACTCTGTTGGTGGTCCTAACCCTTGCTGAAGGGAGCGTGGCTCGGAGTGGATCTTGTCCCAGCAGCTTTGGAGCTGCCCCTGGCATGGCAGCTTTAACCTTTGGCTGTGCTGCTGTTACAGAACAAGCCTTCTCCCATGACCTGTGCTGAACATCAGAGCCCTAGGCACAGTGTTAGGCCCCAGAAACCTTTATCTCATCTGTGGGAAGGACTGGAAAATCCTTCAAATCAAAATGCGCCTTAGATGCCTGCAGCTTGGGCTGGTTGGGTCAGTGCCCTTCCAGAGCGCTCCTCTATTGGAAACATGGACATTTTACTTCAAATTTTCATAAGGACTCACCTACCTGATGTGAGAAGAGTTTCAGGCTTTCATTTTGGTTTGCAAACACTGCAAAGGTATGTGTTTGATATGCTGTTATCACCATATATACCTCATTTTCCCTCCACCCCTCTTCCTTCTCACTGCAGATTTACAGAGTGGCCAAGTCAGATTGTGACCCATATTTCCAGCCCTGTGGTAGAGGGGAACAGTCCCTCACCTCTCCCCCTGGTGTGGCCCTTGCCCCATGTGAAGGCTGATGTCTTGCAGTGACTGGGAAACAGCTGGCAGTGAGCAGAGAGTGTTTGTTGACTGGGAGAAGCAGAGAGGTCAAAGTTGACCCTGTCCCTTGATTAGGAAAGATGCATCCCTTGCGGGGGGAGGGACCTGGCTGGTGCCCAGCCACTGCCCAGAACGTGCTGTACCATTCCATGGTGTCCCGCACGTTGCTCCCTGTGCTTCCCACCAAGGTCTCGACCAGTTCAGGGGTGATGGGGCAGTGGAGGGTGGAAAATGATGTGGCAGCTTKTAAGTGTCGTGGGACAGCCTRTGGTTCCAGAGCTCCTGCCTGCATCRCAGCAGGTTTCGTCCCTGAAGCCTGAAAGTGTTTGAGTTTTAGTGCTGTAAGAGAGGATCTCCCCTCTCGTGGGTTGGGCACTGAGATGATGGGTTAGTGGGTTTAAATGTGACCTGGAGCCTGGTCGAGGTAAGGAGGGTCCTTCCCACAGGAAGTTGTTTCCTTTGCTGCCTCCAAGGTCCCGCTTGTGATGTGCAGGATGTGCTGCTTGGTTTGTCACAGGCCATTCTCGGGATGAGAGGATCTTTTGAAGGTTAATAGGAAGAAATTGCATCTGATGAGGAAAATGAGGGGAAGAAAGTGGGGGGATGCCACTGGCACTTTCCTGAGATCTACGGGTTTGCCTGTCAGTGCTCCCTAGTGTTGTGTCTTGCTTTTAAAGATCCGTTTCGCATCCATTTGAGGTTGCAGACACAGCAGRGAAAGGTGTAACTGCTGAACCCAAATAAAAACAAAATAGATCTTGGCAGCAAGAAGTCAAAATTTTAAAATTGCTGGAGAGACCAAGTATTATGCAGAGTCCTGCTTTTATGGAGTAGTTTATAAAAGACCTATTTCATGCTGATTTACATTTGTGTACATAAATAACTAAATAAATCAGATTAAATCAGCTACAGAATTAAAAATCTCCATTTTTACAGATTGATGACAGTGTTTATATTTCTCCTCTTGGCCTGGATCTAAAGAGGGGGTAAGTTTATCTTTCATGCAGCTTCTCAATGCTSTCAGACCTTAGTTACAGAATCTGTTTTTTATGAGGAGACTGGCACTGGCACAGAAAGAAAAAAGCACTGAAAAAGTGAAATCTGACTAGTGATTTGTGTCTCTGTGCAGTATATAAATATATTCCTTTGATACAACATTTCCACRTCCCTGGAAGWGTCCAAGGCCAGGTTGGATGGGGTTTGGAGCAACCTGGTCTGGTGGAAATTGTCYCTGCCCTTGGCAGGGRGGTAGAACGAGGTGATCTCTAAAGTCCCTTCCAACCCAAACCACTCCATGATTCTTTGATTCCAAAGGTGGAAATGCAGCTTTATTGGAACACAGCTGAGCTGGTAACCACATGCTTCAGACCCCGTTTGGGCAGTGAAGCCACGTCTGGACTGAGTGCAGAGTGTGCAAACGATGCTTTTAATGATGTGTCAGGAGTCAGCAGAATCTTCCTTGTGTTTGTAGCTCTTCAGCATGCAAGCTTCTGTATGGAGTAGATACCCCATAGATGAAGATAAAATTTATGCTTTGTTSGGCTGTGAATGTGTTTTTCTGTTCTGCAGAAAAAGATGGGCAGATCGCTTCTCAGTGAGGATGCAAGGACTGTGCTCAYTTTCCTTAGAAATTAACTGACAGCTCAGGAGGGGTGAAAGAAAAACTTAGTTTAAACATATGTAAACATTAAAAAGCTTGACTCTGCATCACCATTTTGTAGGCCAAGACAATGAACACTGTCTCAATCAAAGCTATTGGCAAACTCAGCCAGTGGAGCACAGCTGTTAAGCTGTTAAGCTGACAACTAAAATTCTGAGAAAAATGGAAAGGACCATGGCCTTCCCAAGTGTTGTGCTTGTGTATGTGGGTCTGTACAACCTGGTGCTGCTCCAAAACCTCTCAGCCACCCAGAGCCCAGTGTTCCAACCACTTYTATCCCTACTTTCTGGTTGATGAGTAAGCAAGTTACTGTGTTTTTCCAGTAATATCCAAACTTGTCTGTCTTTAAGTATCCAGATGCTGTGTTCCTTTCTTATGTGCTGTATCACCACAAAAGGCCTCGTATGGATCTGATTTTCAACAGCCTCCAGGCAGCACTAGGGCTGTACTCTTATCACAAGCTGTTTGTAGGCTGACCTGAACTAGAAACCTGGATAAAAAACTTCAAAATTCAACCATTCTGCTATTTTGATCATTCAGTTATAATTTCCACAGGTGCTGTGTGGGAATGGGCATTGCCATCCCAGTGTGTGGTTGAATATTAAAAAAGAAAGAAACTGAGAAGTGCACTCTGCTTATTTACACACAAATAATAAAGCCTGGGGATTTCTTTTAAAGTATTAATGAAGTGGTATGTGAAGTTCTGCCTTTTTTAACATTTTCCTTTACTCTGGTTTAGGTGTCTCCTGCGGAAAATAACCGTAATGGGTCTTTGTGGGAGAGATGAAGAGACTCCTCCACCCTTCAGCAGAATTTGCTGCCTTATCCCAAATGCTCCAAAACACATTTAAATCACATAGTTGGAGCTTTTCGCAAGTCAGTCCCTCTTCTCTCTCCATCTCTGATTCCAAAGTAAAATGCGATTGGGAATGTAAATTGCTTTAAAAGTGGCTGCAGTCTCTGTTTTCCAAGTAGGAAGTGTGAGCCAGAGTCCGCTGCGGGAGATGGAATTCCAGCTGAGGTTCAGCTTGTGCCTGTTTCAGGTTCTGCATGTGGGGTGGTGGAACCTGCCCCAGTGCACATCGTCTTCCTCTGGCTGCTCAGGATCAGCAGGAGGAATCTGCTGCCCATCCGTGTGTGGCTGAGCTGGACACGGCTCTGTCTTTGCAGCCGTGCTTGTGCTCCTTGGATTGCTGTGTACGTAAGAGAGGGAAAAGGATTGGGACACTCTCTGCAGCTCCCAAAAAGCATAAAATGCTGAGGTGGCTGAAGAAGGAGTTTCCGTAGAGACAGATACAAGCTGTCAGCTCATGAAATGCTGATCTGTCCCCACCATCCTCCTGATTGTTCCGTACTTTGTAGAAGCAGCTGTTGCTTGTTGGCTGTTCCCTGTGGGAAGCTCTGTCCTACCCGTCCTCGCYGTGCCTCACACAGGGCTGGAGTCAGCAGTGCCCTTCAGCACGGGTCTGAGCTCCACCAGTGCTGCTGCACTGAGCACTGGCCTAAATATTAATGTTTATATTTATTCTATGTATAAACAACCCCAGGCTGAACTGGAGTTTTTGGCCTGGGGGAAAGGAGGCTCAGGGGGACCTTCTGGCTCTCCACAACTCCCTGACAGGAGGGGGCAGCCGGGGGGAGTCGGGCTCTGCTCCCAGGGAACAAGGGACAGGGCAAGAGAAAACGGCCTCAAGTTGCGCCAGTGGAGGTTTACATTGGATATTAGGGAAAATTTCTTCATGAAAAGGGTTGTCAAGTACTGGCACAGGCTGCCCAGGGCAGTGGTGGAGTCACCATCCCTGGAAGTGTTCCAAAACGTGTGGATGCAGCACTTGGGGACTGGTTTAGTGGTGAACGTGGTGGTGGTGCTGGGTTGATGGCTGGACTTGATCTTGGAGGTCTTTTCCTGCCTTGAGGATTCTGTGATTCTGTATTCAAGGGCTTTGTGCTTTGATTTTTAGTAAAGGAGCAGGCAGGGCCCTAGGCTTCTGTGGCACGGGGTCAAACCCCAGCTTTAGGTGAAAACAGCCACTTCTGCCAGAGTTTACAATAATTTGCAAATGTTGCCTTGTTTGAAGGTGACTTCAGGAACAATGCTGGCAGGTATTGCAGGAGTGTCATTTATCTTCGTGAACACATATGTGAGCGGCTTCCTACTTTTATTTAGGAATATAGAGTTGAAACGAAACAGAAGAATATTGTGTGTGATAGATTTTTGACAGGGAGTACTCAGGAATTAAACAGTCCATGTCATTGTATGTCTCTGGTGTGTCATGGCCACAGGCTCTGGTGGAGTTACTGGAGAGTCTGAGCTGGAGGCAAAGGCTGAAGTGGGAATGAGCAAAATGAGTCACCCAATACCTGCTGTGCAAAACCGCAGTAGCAGCATCAAACAGTGTCCTTCATTTAGAAGTTAAAAGCTCCATTTCCCTAATTTTACCCCGAATCATTACTTTCTTAGGGAACTGAAAACCCTTGTTTCCACACATCTGTGATTCTGAGGCATACTGCATGGCAAAGGAGAGATTTCCTGCTGTGCTTCCTGCTAGGGCTGCTAAATTCCCCTGGAACGATCTAAACATCATTATCAGCCCATTCAAATTAATATTTCCTCCTACTTTTGTGAGGGATGAAAGGAAGTTTGTTTTGTTGCTGTTGACTTAAGTGTCCCACTGAAATTCCTTCACAATAWCTGCTCTGGCACCGGGTGCATCCTGGAGAATTTAAACCTCCTTGGGGTTACTGCATCAAGGCAGAACTGGGGGCCRTCAGCTCTTCCAGCCTGTCATTAATCCAGGAAGTGCCCTGGGCCACAATCCTTGCTGCTGAAATTCTTGACCAAACCCRGATTGCAGAACTTCATAAAGAAAAGCCTGAGGAAATGAGAGAACTCTTCAGAGCATCATAAAATAAAGAAAGARTGTAATTTATGATTATAAACCTGACAAGGACTAGCGAGGAATACTGGAGGATGCCCAAATAAGGAGATGGAGCTCTACAACAACTTTTCTGTTGGGTTTAAGCATCCCTATTCACTAATTGGAAACTCCATGGAACTCAGAGGTTTCCTTCCTCTGCTATTCAGAATCCTTTTGTCAACAATCCTCAGCCCAAACAGAGCTGGAAGGCACATACTTGGTCAGGAGCACTCCTGGGGCTGTTCAGGTCAGTGGCTGATGCTATCGTGTCATTTTATCTCTGTCCTTGCCTTTGAAGGTATGCGTGGCTCGCTGCTGTGCCCTGCCCGTGGAGCTGCGCTGAGCAGTGAAGCAGGGAAAACAGGCTGACACCAGCAGCTGGGGATGAGTCAGGGGCTGAATCTGCCCACTTYATTTCAGTGATGTTCTGAACAGAGATGAGCACTCAGTTCACTCCTCTGATGAATTTTACAGTTTTTCTTCTCTGGACGAATTGGTCATGAGGAAAAAGATAATCTTAGCTTTTTTTTTTCCCCCCCTGAATTGATTCAAGACTTTTTCTGTGAACAGTTTCTGGGTGGGTTCTCCTGGAATACAGCTAAGGCTGTGTATTTTTAACCTGTGCTCCATGTGTTGCATGGTGGAAGTGCCTAAAATCTCATAATGGCAACTTGAAAGATGATTGAACTTTGGGATTGGCTTCATAGGAGTATCCCTAAGCAGTTCCCTGTCACCAGTAAGCTCTGCCTGGGTGTGCACAGGGCAATCTGTGCCCCAGCAAATCAGATACAGTTTGGATACAAATGTGCAATCCTCCTTCAGGACTTTAAACAAAAATACAATTTCTGTGTGATYGGTATGAGGTCAAATTTTGTATTTATATGGATTGCATGATTAAAGTGTGTCTAGTGGCTTGAGGCAATTGAACTCTAAAAGGGCACAGTAGCTTGGCTTGTCCTTGATCAGCACTCCCAGTCCAAAACAAAGAACTTTTTCACTGCTACACTTCTAAAATTTAAAGCAGCAACGTGTCTTAATGGACAGCTGTCCCTAACACTGCAGTGTGTGGGTTTGAATGGGTAATGGTGAAATTAATGCATTTTTTTCTGTAGATAAACRCTCAGAAGTAAGGGAAGCTTATAAGCTAAATGAAAGCCTTACACACACATCTGTTTGCTTCTTTATGTTTGTTTGCTTTTATATTTTGTAAGAAAAAGGGGTATTATTTTTGTAATTTAGTTACCATTACAACCTCAGCTCAATTTGTAAGTGGTTAAGAACATACTGGAAGTGCTTGGCTTACTAAGTGTTTGAATTGCAGCAGATTCAGTGATCCTGCCTAATTTTCCCAAGTGGACTGACAGGCAGTCCCTGACTACATTCCCTGATAAAYACTATTCCTCTGAATTTTAACTTTAAAATTAAACAGGGCTGGTGGAAAATGCTTTGAAGAAAGGAGCCTACCTAGCCACAAAACAGAGCATGCAAAGAGCATGCTCTCCCCCAAGATAAAATTCTTTAGACAGGAATTACAAGGATAATCGGAACCAGGCTTTCCAAAGCCTCAGCTCTTTTGAAAGTTAATAGCCAGCATAAATATACTCTGTGCAATATCTGCGGAAGGAAGGTTTAGGGGGAAAATACAGCCAAGACTATGCTGAAGGGCAAGAAACATTCTGCCTGCTCCGAGTTATTATTGTAAGGAATAGAAGGATGATTGTGTGAGAGCTGTTCCGCTTCAAACTCAGTGACAGAAGGATACAGCAAAATGAGACACATTTTTAAATGGCAGGAAGAGGAATTGCTTGGGTTTTTAGCTGGTGAAAAAGGTTAAAAAATTTATTTAGTTGTTCCTCCCCCTCCTTCTTTCAACCTGAACCTAATAAAGGATGCTGTCATGGAAACAGTTAAAAGACCAAACATCATCTGAATTGTCTGGCCTCTGCCACAGGTAATACAAGTTTTGACTTACAAGGATTATCCAGAACTAAAGCCAGAGGGAATATAAGGTTGCTATTCATTCACACTTTGAACAAAATCTGCCAAACAAGCCTGGCTGAGGTTATGTTGATGTATGTCTCCATTGTACAGCACACAGTAAAATGAACGTTCAGCTTGGTTTATCCAGTCTTTCATTGTGCCTTTGGGCAGACACAACTCTCTATGTTCTGCCAAGCAAGCCAGCATAAGGAATTTATGAAAAAAGAATAATGTAGGAAACAGAATGTTTTCGGGTTGGAATAGAAAGCAGATGCCTCCCAAGGAGTGAAGGCAATATAACAGGAACTTGTCCTGGAGATTCCCAAGGAGACGCAGGTAACTTCGGAGGACATAGGAGAGCATAGGAAAACACTTTGCTGCATGAGGTTTAAAATGCAGGCAGGTTGCTAAAAGAGTGATGGATCTCCCTGTCACTGCTGTGGTGATGGCATGGCAGGCTGAGTCCCGTAGGAATTGAAGAGGGTGGTGGAAAAGAAGGGTTAGGTACTGGATTGACGCCATGAGATGTGCATTGAATGCTCAGCTCAGTCTGTATTTCTCCTGGAATCTGCTTTGCCATTATTTCCAAGGAGAGAAGCCTCAAAGTGTGAGGAGTGCATGTGGGTTAAAGCCCCATCCCAAGCAGTGAGCTAACGGGGTTTGCTCATGGAAACAGCCGAGCACTGCTCTCGTTTCAGGGAGATTTAGAGTCAGACRTGTCCTGAACACTGAGGCACTTGGAGGAGCCTGCAGTAACCTGCACAGAGTAAACCTCTGCTCATTTATCTGGGAACAGGTCCTGGGGAGAGCTTAACCAGTCCTACTGACGTAAGTGATAGCTCAGTTTGGAGTGAAAGCAGCTGGCTCTGGGGCTGTGTTGTCGTTCTCCCCTCCCCGTCTCTGCCAAGATATATGTTCTTCTCCTCTTTACCTTACTCATTAAAATGTCTTCCTAGCCATCTCGGATAAATCAAGTTGAGAACAAGTTACAGTGCACACCTAAATGGTGAAATTCAATGAGGGAATTTAATAAAGCCTCTCAGGCTGTTGATAAGATAGAAAATGACAACCTATTAAGGGGTAAAGCTACAGTACTTTGTTATTTATTTATTAGAGCTTTAAATGATGAAGAGATTGGAGCAGAAAAAAGACCCACTGGAAACAGTTATTTTTCAGTATTTGAAGAACTCCACCAGGTTGTTCTGTGAGGTTCTTCCTCATTATTTTTATAATACATGGTTTTATGTTCTCAGACATTTGATAAGGAAATACAACTTATTTTTCTCCAGTGTGAGCAAACAATTCTTGTTAAATGTATGTGCTGGGTGCATTGCAGGTCTAGAGACCCCTTCCTTTAAAAGGGAAGATGGACATATGTAAATCTATAAAGATGTTTTTAAGCTGTGTTTGTTATTTGGTTTTTTCAGTAAGGGAGTGGGAAACAAGTCATGAGCACTGACTAGACTCTGCTTGGAGCCCTTCCTTGACCATGTGTGCTCATGGAAGGTGATGCAAACTGCTCCTGTTGTGCTCTGTACCATTTCTGTTCTTTCTCCACTCATTCCTGGTGGGTGAGGAGGGTTGCAGCAGGTGGAAGGAACCTGCACCTCTGGATCAAAGAGGAGTTTTCCTCCAAGCTGTGAGGGGGTGCTGGTGTAGCCCAGGAGTCAGCCCACGCACTTTGCTCCCTGGAAAGGCACAATTCCCCCAGTGGTGCTGGGCTGTGAGGCCGCCCCCCCCAGCTTTGTGGGGTGCAGGATTTGTGCCAGCTCAGGGCTTGGGTGGTTCGTGCAGTTGCTTTTTTCAAAATTATGTTTCAGCTCGAGTGTCACGGCTGTCAGCTTCCCGTGTGAGTGAGCGATGAGATCCTCCCGAGGAAGATGTGTCCTAATGGAGTGCCTCATTTCTGAATTTCCACATCAAAATTAATCTCAGTGCACAAACTCATTTCCTTGCAAGATCCTGTGTTGTTTGTTGGTGTTTAATCCCCCCTCTCGCCTGCTCCAACTGTAATTATTTTGGTTTTGGGGAAGATAAACTATTTTCCTTGGATGTAGGAATAGGATGTTCCATCATAACAGCAAGAGCTCAGCCCAGTTCTGGGGGTATGAYCTTTGCCTCTCTCACATGTGAGTGCTGATCCAGCAATTAACAGCTGAAATTAAAGCCAGCAATGAAGAGATGTAGCTGCCTGGGACTGATGCTGCCCTGCCCCTGACATGCTGATCTTCCTGGTGATTCATATGGGCTTTCCCTGGCTAAGAGGTAATTGTATTTGGGGTTAGTATCAGTTTTGAACCTGGAGTCAAGTGATTCTGTGCAGGCCCCTGCACTATGTCTGCCTTGCATGGGTCTCTCTGTAGTTAAAGTTACTGTCTAAGATTCCCTAATGTCATGGCTCCTGTAATTATTTCAGTAGAAAGGAAGATAATCATCCACAGATGGGTGGGAGTCTTGGATGGGTTGGTTGATGTGATGGGTCAGTGCTCACTGCTCCCATCATGGGAGGAATTGCAGATCTGTAGAACAGTTTGTGTGGAAAGGGACCTTAAAGCCCATCCAGTGCCACCTCTGCCATGGGCAGGGACACCTTCCACTATCCCAGGTTGCTCCAAGCCCTGTCCAACCTGGCCTTGGACACTGCCAGGGATGGGGCAGCCACAGCTTCTCTGGGCAGCCTGTGCCAGTGTTTTACCAGGCTCAGTGAGGAAGTGCTGATGTCTTAAGGTTTGTCTGTCTGTGTTCTACTTAGACAAAAGAAACACTTGGAACAGAATGATGGATAAAGCATGCTGACAGCTCAGTCAGGAGTTTTGGCTCCAAGAATGGGTATTTGCATAATAGGAGTTATTCAATCGATGCAAATGTTCTGCAGAGCTGCAAACGCGAAGTGAGAATGGGAGGAAGCAACGAAATTGGAGGTGTTAAACGCTTAAGTGGTCTGAGTGGAAATTCAGGCGAAGCTGGAATCAGGGAAACTTCAGTGTCAAGAAAGCTCTGGCAAGAAACTGAGATATTCTATCCCTTCTTGACCTTCTAGAGCTGGCTGATGATTTATCACTCTCGAAACATAATTTGTGAACACTGGGAGGGGAAAAGAGAAGGAAAGTTTGTGAAAATCCCCTTTGTATCCTTTGCTGTTCTAACAAACTTATGGTTCACTGTGTCAGTGGGGGAGATAATTTAGTAGCCTTTAGCTGTGTGTTTTCCTCAGTTTGGGTTTCAACTAAACATTTTAAAATACACACCCCCACCCATAGCAGATTTTTGTAGCTGAAAGCTGAAGTTCTTAGGTAGCAGCATGTGAAAGCTGCATGGATATCATGTGGCTATGGAAAACCGGGATGTGTCCCTGAGTTGTTTGGAGGCCATCCCACTGCTGCTCTGGGTTGGATGAGGCACTGAGTCAACTTTAGAGCACGGTCAGGGAGGAGGTAAAATTCTCTGAGAGAAAAATAAATATTTAAATTAACTCCTAAGGGTCTTTAAAAGACAATACACAAATTTTTGAGATTAGGCCAAAATGTTCTTTAGTTCATCTTTTCTGCGGGAGGTGAGTTACTGAATTGCAAACAAGCAAGGAGACTGCTGCTGTTCTGTGGTGCAGCCTGACATAAATTACCTTTTTTTCCTTAGTGACAAAATCTATAAATAGTAAATTATCTATTAGGAGGTGGGTTGTGAAATGGCTTTATGAAGCATCAAAGATTCACACAGTGTAAGAAAAAATCAGAATTATGGAGTTCTCAAATAAAATGACTTTGTTTTCCATGAGCAGATGCAAATCTGCTTCTAAATCTGCTAATATCATGGAAGCCCCAAATAAACAAAGCTCTATTTGAATGTTTTAGTATTTCAAAGTCTGTTATATATAGAGCTGAAAATCTCTATCCAGCGTAGAAGCTCTGTGATCTTCAGTCCTGTGCATGTGTCTAGTTGTATTTGTTCTTGCTAATGGAGAATTAAAATATCATAAACCCATGCTAACGACTGAGTCCTATTATGAATTATTCTAGATTTTTTTTAAATTCCTGATGAAGATAAAATGTGGTGGTTTGTTTATTTTATGATAACTTCATTCTGGATTTAATTATTCATAAGATCACAACAAAAGGCAATATATTTTGCAAATATGACTTTAATAGTATGGCACTTCAGTAGAGCAATCTGAGATTGAATCTTCAGTGAGGAATGAGTAATTCACTTTTATTTGAATTATAAATCATGTAGATTACTGCAATACAGATAGTTAAATTCTGCTCTATTCTCATGTTCCAGCAAGAGCAACAAATGTATTTCAGCACTTGGTAAAATGAATGGAGTTTCCACCGAGGGAGTGAATTAAAACTATGTTAAAATTTAACTGTTTTATAGCAATGTTTTGTAATTATCTGGTACTGGATGTATTTCCTGCCAGTTTAACTGCATAGCTCAACCCTCTTGTGTCATAGAGCAGCTCTTACACCTAATACAGCTTTCAGACTCAGGTATACTTTAACATTTTTAATGTGCTGTATAAAATGAAAGCATTGCGTAGCCTGAGGGCCAGCTGCAGTTTGTGATGGGGCCACGTGCCCTTGTGTGTGAGCACAAATGGGGCAGTGTGGGGGGACACAAATGGCTTTGGTCACCAAACCCCCCCTGCAGCTGCATGGGGTGAGGGCACAGGGGCTTCAGGTCTGGTTTGGGTTGTTTCTCGCTGAAGCCTTGAAGAGAACAAAACAAAATTCACAAAAGCGTGAAGTGCACTCTCTTTCCCCTCTTGSTCCTAATTTTTTTCCACATGTAAGTAAGGACTTAGAGGAGAGATGAAGTTCCCTGTGCCCTAATCTCATCTGCAGTCCTTGCAAGGCTGAGATTTTCCTGCAGCATTCCCTTGCCRGAATCACAGAATAGGCTGAGCTGGAAGGGACCCACAAGGATCATGGAGTCCAAGCCCTGGCCCTGYACAGACACCCCAACAATCCCACCCTGTGCATCCCTGGGAGCGTTGTCCAAASGCTCCTGGAGCTCTGGCAGCCTTGGGGCCGKGACCRTTCCCTGGGGAGCCTSYTCAGTGCCCACCACCCYCTGGGGGAAGAACCTTTTCGTGATATCCAGCCTTACCCTCCCCTGACACAATTTCAGGCCGTTCGCTGGGGTCCTRTGACCCATCCATCCGAGTTAGTGATGGGGAAGGCATTTTTCCACAAAYTATTTTCTCTTTTCAGTGAAAAATAGAATTCAAAAGGTGAACTTTTTTCACCAAGAAGTTTGGTTTGGGAATGCTCAGTGCTCCCATCTGCCCGTGAGTGTGGGCTCTGGATTGGAAGCAGAGTTCCCACAGTACTGGGGCGCAGCTGGGAGCAGAATGGGAGCACCCAGGGACCCCCCCACCTCTGCAGGGGCTCAGGCGTGGCSCTGAGCCTACCCACAGGAGGAGTGGGGCAGTCCCACCTGGCTTTGGGGCCATGGCTTTGTTGTGTCCCAGCACTACCCCAGACTGCTTCATCTGGCCCCTGGAGTGGTCAGCGCTGCTCAGCCACCCCAAACTCAGCTCTATAAGGCCCTGCTGCAGAGGGTGTGATCCCACTGGGCATCAAAGAGCACAGAAGGACATGGAATTTGGTATTTTTTTCTCCTGTGAGATCCTGGTCAGTAATAGGACATGGATTATTTCTCCCTCTCCCTCTTTTTCCCTCCTGTTGCATAGTTTCTTAGAGTTGTTTTCTCTTGAGCAGACACATAATGATCACAAGCACTGTATTTTGTGTGGGTTTCTCTTTTCTAGCTGCTTTTTATAAAGCAAGCCACGCCAGTGAGAACTTTTCAGTTTCCAAAATATAATACTGTCTCCTAAATTAGCTATTGAAAGTATAAAGGAAAGGAATCGCCTTCTGCTGAGGCAATTTGTCTTATTTAGGCTGGATGGAGCTTGGAGCAACCTGGTCCAGTGGAAGGTGTCCCTGGCCATGGCAGGGGGTGGAACTGGATGAGYTTTAAGGTCCCTAACAACTCAAACCATTTTCTGATTGTATTTGTATAAGTGCCAATTTTTTTTTACACTGAAGGTAGCACTTCACTGAAACTTCTTACCCTTGCTRTCTAATGACTACTTAGCTTTACAGGAGACTATAAAAAGTTCTCCTACTGTTTGAAACACAGAATAACTGCTGTRAGCRCATGACCCACTGTGRTCCCTTCCCACCTTACGCTTTCCATGATTCTGGGATGGCAGAAGTGCACTGGGAAYGTCGCCTGTCTCAGTTTCTTCTGAGTTGTGCAGCGTGGAGACCCRGGTGTTTTGAGATGGAGCCGTTTCTAAAAATGTCACACTTATAGATATGTGTTATAATTTTGCAAAGAAATATTATTTGACTTGGTAGCAATGCAGACAAAAGAAAGGATTCTGTGAACTTTTTCATCCAATCTGCCCCRTTGGAGGAGGCACCATCTAAAGCTGCTGTTAACACGCAGGAGAAGAGTTCTGGGGTCACACGGGGTGACTGCAGAGTCCCTCCTGTCAGCCTGGATGCAGTTCCCTGCCAGACTGAAATTGTGCAAGGCCAGGCCAGCAGAGGTTGGCTCCCCAATGTTTGGCTTTGTTGCCAAGTCTTGACAGGAGAGCGCTGCACCTTCAGCAGTGCCGTTCTGCAACAATGGCATTTTTCCTGAAATCCTTGCAGAAAAAGAGGTTTCACCCTCCTGCTGTAAGCAGAAGTGATTCGCAAGGGATTTACCTAAAAACTGGCTGGGAGTTCTTGCAAACACAGAGTTCTGCTGSGTGGGCTGCTGGGTGTTGGGCAAGGAGTGCTCAGATACGGAGCTACCCAAGGCCCATCGCACCCACACATCTGCAACCCAACTTTGTGGGGATTTTGTCTTCTTCTGTCTTAAGGTAACACCAAACCATGCCAGAGATTAGCCTGGGAATACGAATGAAATGCACAAAATGTTCGTTATATCCACATAAATGGCTTAAAGAGAAACTGGAGCACTTCTTACGAGGGGAGAGAGCAAGTGCTGCTCCAACTCATCAGCACAGGGCCATGGGCTCTGGAGAGTGGTCTGATAAATCATCTTTATTGGGTGCATTGACACGTGTATGGGAATCACAGCCCCCAGCTTGTAATGCACCTCTGTCTCTAAAAGACATCTCTGAATCATTTTCTTTCCTGGTATCTGACTGCTCCCAAGGCATGAGCAGGAGAGATCCTCCTAAGGATCCAGCGTGGCRCTGGCCAGCTGCTGCCCCGGAGCAGATCCTGGCACGCCAGCATTGCTTCCTGTGGTTTGTGTCAGTGCTTGGTGTGTGCAGCATGACAAACATCCCACCATGAAGTAARTGTCTGTACAGACTCCAAAAAATACTGTTTCTGCCCTAGTGGTGTGCCCTAGGTCTATACAGTAGGTATGTAGAGTACAGCAAAATGGTATTTCACCATAACCTGTAAATTTACATCCTCAGAGGAAATCCAGAAGGGAAGATGTGGAGACTGGAGCAGCATTCTACACGTCCATCTCTTTTATTACATCTTAGAGCCAGTGTTTTACATGAGCTCATTAGCAGAGTCAGAGTTAGGTCCCTCAAACCCTTTTCATTATGGTTTTAAGCCAGCTAAACCCTCTGAGGCTGGGGCATTCTGTGCTAACCCAGCCTGTGTAGTGAGGGCACTGTTACACTGTTACGGCAGCATAATGACTTATTAAATCAATTTGCATTAAGTGGCCGAGCATGATTTTTTAGGGTTTCGTTGTTCAGGGTTGTCAAACATTGAGTTCTGTGGAAACCGGTTATGTCATTTATTGCATTTAAAACGGTAATTTCCTTCTGCTGTTCCTCCCTGAAAGACATCAACAGGTGATTGATTGCATCACAATGCTTCAGGTATCAGTTGTCTCTTTCTTTTTTTCATATAACCAAATGAAATGTGGAAAGAAAGGCAAAAATCCCCCACCTCAACCTATCATTATTTTAAAGATCTTCTTAATTAAGAAAACAGAGTTAAAACCAACCCATTCCATACAAAAACATCTGAAAAATCTGTGTGTATGTTTTATACAGGTTCCACAAAGGAATTGATTGAGAGCTGCTGTGGAGCTGGACAGCAGTGGGCTATAGACAAYGGGGAGTGCACGGAAATCCCTGTAAGTGGAATGGATGGTGATATTTGCAGGTACGTAAGATAAAACTGAACATTTTCGGTTCACAGAAAGGGTAGCCCTTGAGAAGAAATCAAATGTACTTCGTGGGATGTCCAGGAAACTGGGAACTGTGTCATTCATTGTCTAAATTATTGATAGATTGACAATATGTTATGGCAAATTAGAAAGAAGGATTTCTCCATCCATTTCCCCAAAATCTAATCTAAACAAAAGGTCTTTAAGGTTTCTTTTTCTCTCTCATAAGCAGAGCACAAATTTTTGTTTCCCATTTTCTGCACATCTGTGGCGTTGCAGTTAAATAGAAGGGCAGAGCTTGGCTTCCCTTTGGCAAGTGCTAAATGCAGTGATTATCCATGTCATTAAATGATGTGTTTATTGCCCAGTGTGAATGGCCCCTGGTTCTGCTGGAGGGGGGACCACATGCCTGATACTGCTGCTGGTGTCAGCAGCATCTGSTCTGAGAGGGTGCCAGGTTCACACTGCACAGCAGGAGAACAAGGATGGGTGCAGGGTAACATGGACCAGATATTTCACTGGCTTCATCCCATTCCCTCCCCCCCAGTCTGGAGCAGGCCTTAGGGAGGGATGAAGACAAACTTACTCCAGATTCACATTCTCAAAGAGTGATCCCAACGTTTAGAGCATTAAAAAACATTGGCCTAATCCCTCTTATCAAATCTAGTATCATTGCACCTTTCTGAAGTTACTGGGAGATTAAAATCCTCCCCACTGGGATCTGGCATGACATAACTGACACATACCAACTGTCTGTGAAGTAAAGGCAGATTAAAAAATTCCAGCCTCGGCCTAAGTAGGTGCAAATCCAATACATTAATGAGTTGCACCTGCACATCTGAGGCTGGTTTTAGATGAAAAAGCCAGATCCTAAATGTTTCAGTCCCTGTGAATCTATTGGGATTTAAAGGAATAAGAGATCAAGGGTTCAATTGTCTTCCTTCTAACATTTCAGTTGTGTCCCTGTTTTAAAGATTTAGAGCCACCTATAAATACGATGTCTAAAGAAAATACTTAATGTAAGAAGGTATTCAAATATGTGGCCTCACTGCCTTGAAAGCAAGGACACAAACTTGGTGCTGCCAGTGGGAGATGTGTGCAGAGCTGGTGACCTGCAGCTCTCCAACCCCAGGGCACTGTCTGTGCTGGAACCCTGCAAGTCCYGCAGGCTCCCAGGAGTCTGAACCAGCTCAACTCACTCCCTAAAGGTTTTAAGAGGTAGAATCACAGAATCCCAGAGTGGTTTGGGTTGGAAGGACCTTAAAGCTCATCCCATCCCACTCCTGCCATGGACCGGGACAGCTTCCCAGGTTGCTCCAAGCCCCATCCAACCTGGCCTTGGACACTTCCAGGGATGAGAATAGATAGAAGATAGATACTAATTTCAAAAATCAGTTTCAGTTCTGCCAGGATAGTTTTCTATACATTTTTGGGTTTTACAAGTGACCATTACTATGAYGAAGGATTCATTTTCTCAGTTGAGGGAAACAAGTGAAGTCTCCCCTGTGTCTGCTTTGCATTGTTTATACAGAGGTTGCAGACTGTGGTGTCTGTTGTTTCCAAATGTCATTTTGGGGTGTTCAAGTGGCAAAAACTTTAATGTTAATGCTACTTCTTGATGTATCTTGATGTCTCTGGACACCCACGGACCAAGCTGGCCTGTCCCTGTGCAGTGACCAACCACACTAACTGCAGGATGGACACTGGGGCTACGAGAGGTCGCTGATGACTGAACTCAAAGCAAGTTACAGGAAATCTTCAGATAATCAATGGATAGTCTGATGTAAAAATACTCCCAAAGCTTGTGGCTGTATCAGAAGTAGGATGTTAGGCTAGAGAAATCTCATCTGACCCAGTATAGTAGTTTTTATCTTATAATTGATGTGTTTTATCATAACAGAGCAGTGTTTATCTGGGTGGCATTTGCATGAGCTGTCCCAGCACGGATCCTGCTCTTTGCTGACACCGTGTCCCAGTTAGAGACTCACTTCAGTTTCATGCATTGACATCATTTCACTGAGCTTAACTGATTAACTCTTTCCCTGAAGCAGAAAAGTTCTGAACCTTCTTCAAACCAACAACTCATTTATCTGGTCTGCAAAGAGCAGGTTTGTGAAGAAGGAAAAAACAAGAGAATGTGGTTGACACTGTTTGTTCCCAATTAATTTCTTAGTGATAAGAGAAGCTGAAACTGAGCTGTGCTGATAAATAAAAGTACTAAAATAAAGAATGGTCAATGATAATCCACTGTTCCAGGAATCCCCCTGGCTAAATGTCCCGTTTGAGAAGAACATAGTCTATAGAGATTTCAGTGTTTAAATACAGTAAAAATTTTGAACATATAAAAGTGCATTTAGTAGCATTTTGTCATTTCTACAAACAATAACAACTTTCAGTTGTTTGGGGTTTTTTAAAATTTTTTTTAAWTTTTTTATGAAAGTTTGGATGTCTTACGTAAGCAATAATAGTTACATTACTGGTGCTTGAATATATTTACATTCATTGCTGAAAAAATGGTATTTCTCCAGTTGGCAATTAATACTGGATTAGAAAAATTAACTTCCTYGAAAAAAAAGCACATGAAGGTGGTAATCCACTTCCTGTGATCCAGCTTAATCCCCTGCTTCCCAGTTACACCTCTCTCGTGCTGTCCAGCATAAAAGTGTTAATATAAAGGTGACACTTGGCCATTGGTATTGGAAAAGCAGCCAAGTGTCTGTTTCTGCCTGGTTTCTACTGGGATAAGAGACATCTCTTTCCTTTTCTTTCTGAATTGCCCAATCTGCAGGTCCCCCCTGATCCTCCTTTTCTCCAGACAGCACCCCCAGCTCCCTCAGCCACTCCTGGTGCTCCAGACCCTTCCCCAGCTCTGTTCCCTTCTCTGGACACGTTCCAGCCCCTCAATGTCCTTCTTGCCATGAGGGGCCCAGAGCTGCCCCCAGGTTCAAGGTGCCCCAGCAGTGCCAGCACAGGGGACGGGCACTGCCCTGGTCCCGCTGCCGGTGCTGGGACAGCCCAGGTGCCCTTGGGACGTTTCCACGTGCGTCAGAGAGACGAATCCATGGAGCTGTTGTGACTGTGGTGGCGTTGCCCTTGGCAGGATTGCCCAGAAGCAGTGCTGTGTGTCCACGGTGAGGGAGAACAGCTGCCTGGCCGGGATGGTCGCTGCCAAGGAGGGCGACGCGTGCGGCCCCGAGGAGAGCGACCCCTGCGCCGGCTCGGCCTATAAGGTGAGCTCCTCTGACGCTTCTGCAAGTGTGTAAGGTGTCCTCATTTCCTGCAGTGAGCAGTARTTGTTTCATGCGTTACTATGGAGCACAGAAAAGATGAAGTTGCAGGAACGTGGCAGTGAAATTGTGCTGTCTGCATTTAGGTTTTAAAATGTCACAGTAATGTTGTTTTGAATTATTTCCGTCTCCATTTTGTAGACTCAAGGCTGTATGATTTTTGCCTCCTCACTTTGGAAGTAGCTGAAAAGTCCATTTTATTTTTTATATCTATAGTGTAGAAGAATTTAGAAAACGATGGGGCAAAACTTAATTGAAGATATGATGTGAAACCCATTACAGGACAGTTTGCTTGGCTCCAGTGTTGAATTGTGGCCCCCTTTCCCAGTTAGACACRATGCTGGACTAGAGGAACAAGCATTTAGATGATGATGGAAGCTTTTGTTCATAAATAAAGGCAAACCATTAACGGACAGTACAAATCACAAATCCTGAGCCACAGCCTGCGCTTAGATAAATGAGTTTTGCTTTATGAGAATCAGTGGAGCCAAACCAATTTAAACCAGTTTGAAGATTCAGCAGCTCGCTTGTCTTGTGTTCACGAGAACGCTGCATTTCAGAATTTCATTTCCCTCTGATCATAATTTACATAGCTATAGCTGAGCTGAAGTGCAGCTTCCGTTGGCTCAGCAGGAACCTGATTAGTTCTATCTGTTCTCGTACATCGGAGATTCTCACAGATAATTGCTCACTGGAAAAGCAGAGAACATGGACATCCACTGCAGAGTTTAAACTTTAATTAGCTATGCTGATTTGTCATCTTCAGAACTATTATTTGTTTGGGCCTGAAGTCTATCATTAGAGTAAAAAGAGAACTTGTTCATTTGGGAGAAGACATTAATGTGTCTGAAATGTGACAGAATTGTTATTCTTAGGTTTTCACCGGGGGTCGTTGGCATGCYAGGCAGAGCCCAGGCTGCAGAGTCAGTCTGATTACACATGCCATTCTTCAGGAAGAGGTGGGGAGGGATAACTCCATCATTCCTGTCTGAACTGAAACYAGTGACAAAGTACTCTCRTGGAATGGCTCCTCATGCCAGTTCCAAWGGGATTTTTCCTTTAAGATAAACCATCTGAAACGGTAACATCACTGAACAGCTTTGCTTACCTATTTAGCTCRTTTAGCTCTTGAGTCATTGCAGCTACTGCTTGGAAAAAAAAATCAATAAATATTRAGGCTGTTGAGACTTCATATTACTTCTGCATTACAGTATGTGCTGTTGCAATGCAAAACAATCCAACTTTGTAATGCTTTGCATTACAAGGAAGATTCTCTAATTTTATTATGGTTAAACATTGTTTCAGAGGTTGGCAGAAGATGCTGACAGTCTATAGTGGTGTTTCCCCTGAACTGTCTGCTCGTAGTAACTGCTGTGGCATAAATCAAAAAAGTTTATCTGGAATGTGGAAAAATTCATTAATTGCCCCCAAACCCAGCAAGATATTTACAGTGTCCTGCCAAAAGCCAGGGTTTTACCTCCAGGTAACAAACATTTGTAGGTCTTCAGGCATTTCAGCTGTGGGGTCCTTCCTTTTGCTTCATGGTGAATGTGGCAGTGCTGGTTCTGCGGATCCAGGAGTTCAGCCTGTGTTCAATACAACCTAATCTTAGGGTGTTTTAATCGTTTTGTACTCTAATACAGAAAGCACAGGCTTAGGGATTTTTTCCTRGTGGATGGAGACACCACCATGGTAAATCCAATTATGCTGGATTCCAGCAAAGGTAGTTTTGAGGGGAATGCAGAAAGCTGTGAACCAAAGAATGGTTCTCAACATACATTTCTCAATTGCAAGGTAAAAATAGTCATATTTGCTRTTAGATCAGTTGGAGAATTCCTGTGAAGTTCAAAAAGCAGCTAGTCGAAGSTTGAGACGTTAAAATTTTTGCATCTTAGAAGGAGCTTTTCAATGAACAAATTTTTCCACTGGAAAATGAGACTGTTTTGTTCACCTGGAAAATATGTGAACCCAAAGATGTATGACAGATTTAATACTCTCTGTCATGCCTGCACATGGGATRAATTGTGAATCAAACTATGACTGAAAGAAGCCAGGTTCTTTGAGGCAAATATTGCATATTTTACAGTACTTCAGTAAAAACGTGTATTATCCTGAACTTCTTCTATTTTGCATATTGAAGCTGAAAAAATTGAGCCAAAACTCAAAAAATTGTAGAAAACATAAATTTTTTTCATAAAATTTTGAATTAGAGGATTCTGGATTTGGGGAGGATGGAAACAGGAATTTTCCCATTTCTAGCATGACCACAATCCATTATAGCTAGATTTTTTTTTAAAATACTTCTTTTGAAAAGATGATCTAGCCCATTTAGTGTCCAAAACAATTCTTCTTCAGGCCCTTCACTGTAAATTTTTCACAAACGCGTTTGGGCACATTAAGGCAACCCCTTCTGGCTATGCATATTTGCAAATGTGAGTAATGTCTACTATTTATGATGTTTGGGGCTTTTTCAGATTAGGAAGCAGGGACATAAAACATGAGCTGTAGCCATCAGTACTGGCTGAACATGCAAGGCTGTGCACTGAGTGTGAAACACTCACGAAACCCCARCGCTGCAGGGTTTGAGTCTGGAAAAAAGGGACTCGGAGGAAGAGTTTCTGAGCATGGAGCTGGCAGTGGATGTACTTCCCTGCTGGAGACAGGCTCTGGTTTAATGTGAATGCCCATCTAGGATTTCTAATCATGAAACGTGATCCCTTCCCATTTCCACACTCCTCCAGCCCTTCCAACGCTGCTTCTCTTATTTGCCCTGCCCGGGTCAGGGATCTCCCTCCTGGGAAGTGGGAGCTGAGTGGGGTTTGCTGCTGCTCCGTCCTTGGACTTTCTGTTGACACAGCTCCTGCCGCCAGCTCGAATCCTGCCCTTCATTTCCTGTGTCTGACACCTTTTCACTGAATATTTGAGCAGAGTGAAGTCGCCTTTCTGGGGTCAGAGAGGCTGTTTCAGTGTAACTGCAAACTGTGAGTGCTGCTGGGCTGGATGACTGTMAAAGGAGTTGCAGAGGGAAAGACTGCACTTTTCTGTCAGTGCAATGCACATTATTTATAGCTAAAATAAATAACCAATTAAACAAATGTACATAGACAAATAGATAGATAGATACAGATATTAGGGGTGAGAGGACACTTAAATTCAAATCCACAAAGGCATCTTCAGTTCAGGTATGACCCTTGTTGTCTCTGCAGCAGACACTCACAGCTCCTCAGCTTCCCTGCTTTTGGTCAGGTATCCACTATGGATGCACAGTATGGACTTCTTGAATTTGGTATCATTTGTCTGACACACTTTTGTGGCCTGACAGTGCAGTAGATTTGTATGTGACTGAGTAAAGCACCACACAGTTTTTGTCTGCCACCTGCAGCAGAGGAAACTGCAAGAGGTGGGAGGCCTCAGTGCATCAATGTGTCAGCAAAGCTGCTGTTTAGATGTTCTCAGGAAGGAAAAGGAAGGCAAATAACTCATAAAATACACCCTGGCCTCCCTCCAGCCACTGTCTCAGCGGGATGCTGTCCAGCACAGTCAGGTAATTAAAGGTCGTAGCAGATTTGCAGGGCAGTGGTGCAGAGAGGAGAGTCTTTTCTGACACCTGACAGGGCTCAGGTACAAGGTGTTTCCAATTCCTGTCACATTGTTTCAAACTGACCCTTTTTTGAGCTCTAATGCAAAGAGGTACAGATCTGTATTATTTTGTTTATAATTTTTGTTCATACTAAACGCAAGCAATTCCGGTGTGCAAGAGCTGGGAGGAGCTGATCTGCCACACAGCTCCTTCCTTACGTGTGGAGTTGCTGAAATCCTTGACACAGCCAGACTTAGTGTTTGTTGTGGCTGCAGTTGACCCGTTGGTGCAGAATGGCAAAACAAACACAAGGAAAGCTTTGATATTTGCAACTGTCCAAACTCCAAGTGCTTTTCCAGATGCTCCACTGCTTGGGAAAGTGCAGATCAGTTCCAGGTGTGTGTGGGCTCATCCTTGAAGCTGTGTTAAATCATAGCATAGAATTGTTAAGGTGGGAAAAGACCCTTAAAGTCATGAAGTCCAACTGTCAACCCTACACTGTTCACCACTCAACCATGTCCTCAAGTGTCACATCCACACATTTTTTGAACACTTCCAGGGATGGTGACTCCACCCCTGCCCTGGCAGCCTGTTCCAAATCCTCATTCCTGACAGTCACCTTCTTTCTCAGCAATGCTGTGACTGCTGTAGCCTGGGCCTGCGGCTGAGGAGCGAGGGGAAGACCTGCGAGTCCAACATCAATCTGGGCTACCCCTGCAGCCATGTGATGCTGTCCTGCTGTGAAGGGGGGGACCACTTCATGCATCCGGAGATCAAACGGCATCCTGAGCCTTTGCCAACCATGACCCCTGAGAAGGGTAAGTGTCCACTTGTACTTGGAGACGTTGCAGACGAGGGCTCTGTCTCATGCCTCGTTCAGGGAGGTGCTGGAAGGAGCAGGGCATCAGGGGCACAGTGCCTTTCCTCTCAGATCAAGTACAGACTTCCACGTTCTTAAAGCAGTTTTGAAAAAGCAAAGAATATGTGGATGTTTCTGATCCTTAAATATACCTTCTTTAATAGTTTGGTTTCTTGTTTGTTTTTCCTCTTGAGTCACACGGTCCAGAGCCCTCAGTAAGAAGCAAATTGAAGCTGCCTTTGAGCAGGAGCAATCCTGAAAGATTCTGCATAAAGCAAAGGGTCAGTTTTGTCCAGCCAAAGTAATCCCATGGATTATGGTATCAATGAAACATCCTGGGAATAGATTTCATACTGCACTGCTGAGCATCATGGCAGCTTTCTCACAGCACACTCTGGAGAAACCCCAGAGCACTGCAAGTTTGTTTTCACTCTTTGAACCTCCAAACATAGTGATGCTGAAGAGCTAAGTCAAATCCTGCAGCCAAAGAGGCCTGACAAAGGGAATGTGGCAGTTCTGGAGCTTGGAGAGCCATGTTCCTCCCTCAGCCTAAGATCCTGTTCCCTCCAGCGTCACTCCATGCCCCCTGTGACACACGAGTTCCTGTATATGCTGGGATGCAATTGTGGTCCATTCTCTTCTCATGAGCTAATTGTGGTTTTCCTCTCACCAGCAAGTGAAAGGTTTTGTATCCACCCAGCTGAGACCTCACTGAGCAAGGAACTTTGCCTGTATGTGTTTAAGAAAAGCTGACTGAGAAACTCACTTAAGAATTAATTTTAATACCACAGAAAATCTGTCAGACTTGATCAGGAATGGAAGAAGGTGGTGCTTTCGCTGGTGTTTAAAGGCAGTAGGAAGGACAGCCATGTCACTGCTTGGTGGCTCCCAGGCTGTTGGTAATCCTGGTGCAGAAGGAGCCAACAAACTGTGGTGTTGGAAAGAGTTTTCAAACCAACTGGGTAACTTTTTCTCCTAAAATTTGAAATTCAGTGTGGTTCTTCAGTGGGGCCAGTTTCAGGTGGGGCTTCAGCACAGTGCCTTAGTTCAAATATCAATAGGAATGGGGTTGGCAGTCATGTGAAAGGTGAGCTTGTGACCTCCCAGCTCTCCCTGTTTCTCAGTGTCTCCTGTTAAATATTTGTCCCTCAGCCTTACGGAAGTAGAAGGTGAGCTTCAGCACAGGCATGTTACCTCCAGGGTGGGTTCATTTGTTCCTATCCTTGGAGTGACTGTTCTGGTAGCTCTGACTGCGGGTTTGTGTGACCAAACACCCCATTCTGTCCAGTCCCAACGCCAAAACACCTGTCAGAGATGTTCTGCTGTAGTTTCAGAGAGGGAGGATCACAATGAAGCTCTGTCCATCAGCAATGAAGCTGAACTGTCGAATAACCTGCCTGGAGATGACCTGGATGAGTGTCTCCTCTACGGGGGGGAGCTCTGCCAGCATTTGTGTATCAACACCGTGGGCTCCTACAAGTGCTCGTGTTTCCCAGAATTCACCTTGCAAGACGATGGGACCAGCTGCTCTCGAGGTGAGGAAAGGCACGTGAAGGGCAATATCTTCGTGCCACCTGCATTCACCTACCAAGCGTTGCTTTAGTTTCTGTGAGATTTTTTATGGGTGTGAATGCATGGACGTGTTCTGTAGAAATTGTAAAATATGCAGAAAAATAGTAATCGAGGAAACTTAATTATTCCTTATTTGTGTGTTTTGGTGGTATGAGATCAGGGTGCTATTTCGTATGTTCAAATCAAGAGTGTTTGCACTTTTCAGAAGAGGATTTGTAAAGATTTTTAGAGAAAGACCTGTTTTTCTGAGAGTAATTTTGTATTTCACAGTTAGGTTTCCTTTATGTAAACTTAACTCAGTTCAGACAGACAGCATTGCTTCCTGAGCTTTGATTTTTATCTAAAATCATTAACATCCTTCAGTGATAACAAACTCTAAATTTATCTAGTGTGGTGGAAGTCTGGAAAAGAAAGTCTATTGTGTTGTAATTGTTTTGATGTGTGGAGTTCTCCAGTGGCAAGATTTCAAATCAGATAACCCAGAAAGTTGAAACCTTATATTAGTTACAAGAGCCTTCAGTTATTTAACAAGCAAAAATCAGTGTTTCCATCCAATGACAGAATTCCTTAGGCTTCTAATACTCTGCCCAAGCAAACAATGAGCATTCTCTATGTCATCCTTCTCAACGTGGTGTTACAGCACTTTCATCAATAATGTGTTTGACTGTTCCTGTGGCAGCTGTCTGCTGTGTTTATATTAAAATTCTGGGCAAGGTACCTAATCCAGAAGAGGCAAAGAAAATGGTTCTTATTTTAGCACTGCAAAATTTGGCTTAATCGCTCCCCTGGAGCATATTCTTGGGTTTGTTTTGCTTTACTTCTCTCAGCACTGCCTCAGCTGAAGTTCTGGGTGAAACATCTTGTTATCTGGGTAGTGGTGCTCTTGCAGACCTGCAGGGCTGTGGTGCTCACAGCTGTGCCCAGAGGTGCAGAGAGGTTTGCAGAGCTCACTTGGGGTATGGACTTCTGACAAGGGCAGGGGACACACGTGGGACCTCAGAGATGCATGGGGGGCGAAGGCAGGGAGGGTTGGTGCTGTCATTCCTGTGCAAGGTGAGGGGCTGGGTGAGGGAGGTGGCTTTGCTTGGTGAAACCATAGGTGCTGTACCTGGCAGCGTGGCACAGTGGCCTTTTCTTTCTCCTTTCTCCTCTGCGTGTGTGCACATCTCTGGCATTCCTGGGGAGATCATTCAGGCCACACCACAAGCAGGTGACTGTTGTTTGTCTCTGTGCTATAACCCATTGCATGTCTGTGCTGACTTCATTTGTTTAAGGAAATCACTCTTTCCATGCCCCAGACCTGCACTGCAGTCACCCTTAGTCATTTATGTTGTCATTGTCTGGTGGCTCACACTTTGCTCCAGGTGTCACTTGAACTCAAATCAATGGGAGCAGGACACATCCCTCTTAAGGGAGAATTTGGCCTTACGGATTTAGGCTTCTGTTTTGATGATACTGATAAACTGGATTACTGTTATTGATGTAACAGAGCTCTTTTTTCTGATGCCTTTAACATTACTGCCTGTTGAAAATATTAGTGGCAGACAGCAGCTGTCATGTTTTCCACTTGGCTGTACAAAAGTCATTCCAAAGTATCCTGTGCTTGTAAAGGTGAATGTCCTCTGTTTGTCTGTGTTGAAATAGGATGGACAGAATAAGGTCAAAGGCTTGTTTCGGGTTTGGATTTTTTTTCCATCAAACACTGAATGAAGGACAGACACTATATTTAAAATACAGCAAATTTTTAAAAAATAAAATGAAGACTTTCTGGTTTATTCAGATACTGTAATATTTTACTCTACAGAAGTTATTGTCAGCCAGGCTCCCTGGTTCGTACCCATGATGTTTGTTTCCTCCTCCAAACCGTGATGGAGTGGGATGAATGGAACCAGGACCTATGGGGTGTCTGGTGGGGATGGTGCTGTCCCTGATCCTCTCTGCCTCCCTTGCCTTACAGATCCTGACAGAGGACAAGTGACAAGGCTGGAAGCTGAAGCCACCATCCCTCCAGTGGCTTCTCCCTCTCAGCCCATTCTCGTGGTGTCCTTGCAGGAAGAGCAGGATAAGTGCAAAGGTATGTGGGAGGTGTGAACTGCAGATGCAGGCATGTGAGGAATGTTTAGAGACGGAATAAAATTCCACTCATTCCTTCACCAATCTGAGTTCAGCACACATCCTTAAATTGTTACCTCTGGCACAAGGCTGAGGAATTGTCAGGGGAAACCTGAGCAAGTAATTTGAGGCTACTCTCTGCTTTCAGGGTTGTTCCCCACCTGCTCTTCAGTGTGGGGTGAGCAGTGCAGGTAGGGATGGGCCGGGTGTGTCTGTGTGCAGTAGGAGGGCTGTAAGCAGTGGTTAGGGCTGCCTGGACAGGTGGGTTACAGACTGATTCCCCAGTGCCTGAACTGAGATTGTGCCTGGCTGGCCTGGCAGAGTGTAACTGCAGCTGGCCCATGCTGGGAGTCCTGATTTATTTTGGAATTTTGTGTTGTGCAGATAACGGCCCCTGCAAGCACCTCTGCAACATTGTGGAAGGAGATGCTGTGTGCTCCTGCATGGCTGGGTACACACTCATGGCTGATGGGGTTTCCTGTGAAGGTGAGTGGTTTGGGCTCCCCGCAGAGACGTGGTTAAATGTTTGTATACCTCACACTGCTGCATGTTCCTTATCTTCAGAGTTGTGCATTGCAGTGTCAGCAGAGACCATTTGGCCGAAGGAATCCCAGATTTGCCTCACAGATAACTCCTGACGCACAGTGTAGCTGTTACCTGGAGACTTCAGGTGGAGGCAAGCCTGGATTGGTGCTCTTTTCCTCTGACTTTCCGGGCTTTTTTTCAGCCCTTTTGGTTTCTCTTCCCACTCAGGTTCCTCCCCAGGTCTCTCTGCTCAGCCATGGACACGCAGCTTCTCTTGCCGAGGACGGGAGCAGCGAGCAGGACATGGGCACCTTTGCTGTCCTGGGGAACCCTCAGAGCACAGCTCTGCCCTGGCATCTCTTTTGTTTGGTTTTATTTCCTCTTGCCTTGAAAACCTGAACTCAGTGAGGCTTCACAGCCGAGAAGGATGTGCCATGGAGCTGGTCCAGCTCCAGGTGTTCACTTGGCACTGGAGCTGTGGCCTGCACAGTGATGAGCAGTGAATTCCAAAGCTGCATCATGACCATTCACATTATATAAATTTTAAGTGGACATTTTTGAGTAGTGACAAAGGATATGTTTGCCCAGGGAAGGTTTGGGGGTCAGAAGCAATGCCCTGTGACATACCTTAATTATAAATCTCTAAGTATGGGAGCAAGAACAGTGAAATGCAAGTAGGAGCTCCCAATGCTCAGAATTGCTCACAAATGATCCACATCGCTCTTAATCTTAGATCTTATTGAATAACAAATCATTTTCATGAAATTCCAGACAGCCTGTGAAGAAAATGGGATTTTAATATCACCAGATGAAATATTCACAGTGCACTGCTTACTGAAGTGTGGTGGAAGCTAATTTGATTAATTAATGTCAGAATCAAAAGGGGCATTTCAAGGCAATCGTTTTCCTACAGGAAATGAAAAAATTTGTATATGTCAGTGGAAGCAGTGAGTTTAAATTGTAGCAAGGGGCATTTATAATCTCTGTTAAAGTCGGGCTTTGATGGTAGGGGTGGTGGTGCAGTGGAACAGGTTTCCTTCCAGGAGTGTGCACTGTCTCTGTGTGACTGCCTGCCTGTTTTTAGGGATATTTCTTTCTGGAATGGCAAAAGTTTAGGGATGTGAGCAAGGACTAGAAGATCTCTGAGGGTTTATTCCAGCCCTATTTTCAGTGTAACACTGCATGTATTACAGCGTGGTGCTGATGTGGAAGCTCCAGCACACTTCATCTCGGCATCTCCGGCGTGAAAGAAATGTTGTTTCGTTTCAGACCCTGTTCTAATGGAGCTCTGTTTTTCCCTTTTGGCTGCCTCGTGCTGCTGTAGATTTGGATGAGTGCCTCACAGGTGCTCAGGCTTGTTCCAGCGGACAATTATGTGTGAACACACTGGGATCTTTCTCCTGTGTCAGCCACAGTGGGATGTGTGCAGAGGGCTTTATTCTCAACAGGCATAGGAAATGTGTTGGTAAGACGAGAGGCACAAGCCGTTCACCGCAGCATCACAGCTCTCCATGCTCCGCAACACCTTCCAACCATTCGTGCTCCCAGGCTCTCTGGCCATCTCTGCATACGACATCTCAGAACCAGTTAGTAAAAACACATGTGCACCATTTGCTCAGCCACTTAACCCCATGAGTTGTGTGCTGTTTGGCTTTTTCCCTAGCAATACATTCTCAGGATGCAAATAACTTTGTGCAAGAGCCCCGAGCCCATAGGTGTGATGACCACAGCAGCACTGATGCCTGCAAACTGAGCTAAGGGAACAGAGCAGCTGATCTCTCTGGACAGTTCAGTACTGCCAAGTTCCAGACACCACCAAACAACAGAACCTCAGAAATACAGCTCAAGAATCTGCATGAGTCCGGGCACTGGAAAAGATCCATTCCAAAGGGATGGGATTTTAAAATTCGTATTARTCCTTTGTTGATTCTGGCACAATATTCTGTGTGTAAAAGTCAGGGATGCATCATAATTSTGCTGTATCATCCCTGCTGTTTGCGTTCATGTAAGAAACAGGTCCATTTTTACAAGTGTATTTATGAGGATTTAATTTGCTTCCAGCGGCCAGGGCCTCAGCTTGTGAAACAGCTTCTTTCTCGGGTACTTTTCTAGAGGTTGATTTAGGAGGCACCTGAGCAGCAGCAGTGTTGCCTGGAAAAAGAGAGCACCGGGAGACCTCCAGTCACTCATGACAGCAGCAGTGCCTGTGACTCTAATGTCCTGTGTGAGTTCAGGGCTGCCTCCTACCCCTGTCCTCCTCCTACCCGTGTCCTCCTCCCTACATTTATAACATTGTTTTTCTAACCATCACAGCTTTGGTTTTGTTGCTGTCTTTAAAGCTCTRTGATCTCATCTTGTTAATAAGCACCATGTGACATATGGGCATGAGCAGGAAAACTTCTGCAGTGTCAGAATCCAGAGAAGAACTGTGATTGTATACCACTTTTTGGGTGTTCCTTAAATTGTCAAAATTGGATTTTTATTTTTTCTTTTATTAATATATATTTTGAGATCAGAGGTACTGGTAAGCATGGAAAACTAATGAAATGATTGAGTTTAAATGAAATGCTGAGAGAACAGCGCTGGAAGGAAGGAGGTCCCTGYGAGGTGACTGAGACTGAGCTGAGGCTGGTGCTAGAGTTGCCCAGGGGCTGCTGGGGTGTGCCCAGAGCCTGCTGCAGGCACCACACTCCTGCATGGGAGCCTGGCAGGGCAGCAGCTCCGGGAACTGCCCCTCCTCGTGCTCTGCTCCTGAGTCTTGCCACTGAATCCCCTGATGTTTTCTCTGGACTGTGCAGGAAGGATAGATCCATYCTTTTTCATCTCTCCCAGGAGTGTTTTGAAACTAAACTAATGCATGTGTGCCTGCACCTTTGGCAGGAGCTGCCGTGGCAGGTGCCAAGTGCTTCCTTTGATTCACGTTCTTCCTCTTCCCCATGACACTGTAACAGAGTTTTATTATGACTGATACAAGATAAAGCTCAGGCACTGCTCATGAAAGGAAAGACACAATTCTCATTGGTGAAGCTGAAAGACCCCTTTCTCCCTCACTAAATACCAGACCTCTGTGTTCCTCTAATGCAAGTCAGTTTTTACAGGTATCCTTTTAAATAATCTAGAAAGCTTTGAAAATTCTCTTCCATTTTTTGGAGAGACATCTCTGTGTGCTCCCTGCTCCCATCCAGCTCAGCTCYGTGTGTGGTGCCAGGAGAACATTTGCCGTGTTTAACATTTTTTCCTACTTTGTAGTCCAAGGGGAAAGCCACAAGCATACTGTGGTTTCTGTTTTGTTCACTGCCTCGTTCTCCTGAGCTATCATTTTCCAGCCTAACTGCTTTTGTGCTCCACCTTGAGCTATCTCAAACACCAGGAGGAAACCTTTGGTAATTTGTTTGCAAATTCTTGTTGGTTTAATGATGTTACTCTTTGCATATTTTAGGGACGGGAGGAACAATCTTTGCACAGCTGATAATCTCTGATCTGTTGAATTTCCTTTAGTCAAACGGTGGGATTGTAATTCCAGGTGCATTCAGGAGCAGATACCAGGATTCCTGAAAGCCAACCGTGCACAAAGAGGAGTCACCAGCTGTTCAAACAGCTCTCACACACCAGCTCTGTGTCGCTCTGTGAGCAGATACTGAAATGTCTTTAGGCTGGAAAGCTCCGTGTTCTCCAGAGATAAGAGCCAGGCTGGATGTTGTTAATGGGGATTGCTTTTCCCGGTGACTTTCAGGCAAAGTCATTACCACCACCCACGTGCACACTCACTACTCTGCTCCTTTCTTTGCTGCTCCCACCTCAATTTCCCCTCCTGACACAGGGAGCAGTGAGTGGTCACTTTATTCCTGAACCTGTGCCTGAGCACGGGATGGGTGGTTGTGAAATAACAACGTGCCTACATTGCACAGATGTATCCCATAAAACAGAGAGAGCTGAAGCAATTGGAAGAGAAAAAATAATGAGAAACTGCAGATGCAGGACAAGAAAAGTCTGCATTTCACATTTTTATAGAAGGTGCATCAAAATTAGTTTTTGATGTCAAAAGTGCATATTGAAGTAAATAGTGCTAGGTAAATGTTGATATTCCTCTGCAAAATCCCAGCTCCTGGATGCTACAGATATGCTCAGGATCATGTGTGTGTTGCTGTTTGCAGCAACAGTTCTGGGGGAAAAAAGAGCTATTACATGATTACATTTCATTCTGGGTTGTGCTGACATAAAGTGAGGAATGTTGCTGCCACACACATAGACGGAGTAGATCTCTCAAAAATTAACTGTGTGACTTGTTTGCAATATAGTACTGAATTATTTTTCCTCTTATTCCTGTTTTTTTAAATAAATATCATCTTACCCTACCTCACAGTCTTAATTGGGTTGGATGAATACTGCAGCTAGTGTAGTGTTGCAGTTAACTSTGTTTCAGACTGAAAACATAACTCCTGTAATTCCTAGTGCTCTGTCAAGCACCTTACTGACTTGTTAGGTTGGTTTCCAGGACTGAAGGGAGACGGGTCATGGGCATTCTGGGTTTTATGGTGCATTTAGGAATTWGTTTAGAAAAATGAACAAAAACGGTGTGCTGGCATAATAAACAGAACAGGGGACTCTGGGGGGCTGGCAGCTGGCCTGATGGCCCAGATGGAGGTTCATGCCCTGGCACTGGACAGGCAGAGCAGAGCTGTGCATGGCCATGGCTCAGGGATTAAGCCTTGCAACTCAGCCCAGCTCAGTCGTTAGGCTKTAGAGCTGGCCAGTGTCTCACGTGCACAAAACTTCCATTGAAAGCAGGAATTCTGCATTRTAATCTGCCAGTTTCCATCGTTTCAATTTCCTCAAATGCATTCCAGCCACTTCTACATATTTTTTCGAGTACTCAGAATTTTGAAAATTGAATCAAAAATGTAGACAAAACATGAAATTATATTAGATTTTTTTTTTTTTCTCTGTGAAATCACAACCCTTTTTTTTTGCCTGTTACTTGATATTCCACCTGCTAATCATTTGGAGTGCTTCCTACCCTCTTTGGGTCGTATTTCAGACAARCATACTTTCTCTTTTAACATGGTGCTGGACTGACTTAAGTTCATGAGATGCAGTGTGGTGCTGCCAGTTTGTTTATACAGGAGGCCTTTTTGTGGTTTGCAAGAACAGATAATCTCAGATCTGTGGTGTAGCCAGCAGAAGGTCTTGCACTGGTCTGGGTGCTGTTAAGTGGCCATCCATAGATGGTTTTCTCTAAAATTAAAAAAAACAATAAAAAAATTATTAAAGAACTAAGTTTAAATAGGTGGGAGGGATCTACCACAGCACCTCATATTCATCTCCTGGCATGTGAGGGGKTTTTTTTATCCCCCAAGATCACTTATGAAAATACTCTTCATTCTAATGGGTAGAAACTGGGAAACTGCACAAGCATTAGGGGGACATAACCCTGTAGGAACTTTGAGGCAGGCAAGGAAGGACCTGCCACTCATGGAAGTGCTCAAACATGGTGTGGGACAGGCAGAAACAAATCCAAGGGATGGCTGGGACCTTGCTGTGGATTAATCAACTGCCTTGGAAAGCAAGTCCACGGCATGTGAAGAGTAGCCATGGCAGACAGAAAGAAAACAAAAAGAAAATAGAAATAAGTAAGAAGTGAAATGGAACCAAGCTAGTACAGGTCTTGCAAAACTCAGTGCACATCACCAGTTATCCGAGTCCATCAGGAACTGAAATTATTTGGTGCTCCTCCTCATCTCTTTGGTAGAAAACCAACTGACACATTTTTTAAGACAAAAACCTCTTAATATGGCTTTTCCTGTTTTCATGCTCCACAGGGGAAGTCATATATCTGATGTATTTATCTGAGAATGAGGTTCTACAGCCAAAATGAAAATCTGATTTAAACAATACTTGCTTTATTGTGTAGTATGAAAACAGCTTCATGCACAGAGCAGCCAGAGGATTGGTAATGGTTCTGGTCACATTTGGCTTTTGTTAGCTCTAGAAATTCTTAGCTTTATATAGAACTGTGAATGTATGAGGGTTTGTGGAGATTGGCAAGAAAGTTTCTCTTCCCAGTCTCTGCCCCTTTTTGTTGCTTCTAAGTATGTGCTCATCATGCTGTTCCAGCTTTCATTATTAACATAAGCAAAACCTGAATTTGAGATGATTTCATCCAAGCCTATCAAAACGTATCATTTTAAAGGTGTTTCATATTCCTTTCCTAATTGTCCCACACTCTGCAATCTTGTGTTCAAGTGATTTTTTAAAAAGAACTTTTCCACTACTCCACCTGCTGAAATCAGATCTCTTTAAAGCTTTAAATACAAATTTACAAACTTGATTGAGCCATCAGGGTTCCTCTCTCCATGAGTTCCTGCATATCCAGTCCCAGTGACCGCATTCCCTAGGGAACAGACATTTGGATGATCCAGCTCAGAGGGGCAGGCAGCCTCAGCWCCCATCCCTGGAGCAGTCCCACCCCAGCAGCTCCTGTGTGCCTGGCCTGAGGCAGCAGGACCGAGCAATGGCCTGAGCTGTGAAACCCTGGTGAGGAGCAGTGAGCATTAATCACTTTCTCATTCAGTTGTCCAGGAGTTCCTATCCTGTAACCAGCAGCTGATCATCAATCCTCTGCCCACCCTGCATTTAATCAGTTCTGTCCATCCCTGTCACCAGTGTCTGCACCATCCCCATGGCATTTGGGAAGAGGGGAGGAGAAGGAAATCTCCCTGTGATTTGTGTCTCTTCAGTTACTCTGTGCTAACTAAAGACCCTGGAATAAAAAAATCTCTCATCAGAGCACTGTAACCAAGCCTSCATTGACTGTCTCTGGGAAGAAATGCTTTCACCTGAGCTTCCCACTACTTCCCAGAGAGCAGCAAGAGGGAGATCCCTTGGTAGCCGTGCGGCACTGATTGGTTCCCCTCTTTCTGGCAGACATCAATGAGTGTGTGACGGAGAGGCACACGTGCCAGAGGAGAGAGCACTGCGTCAACACCGTGGGCTCCTTCCGCTGCSTGCAGGAGCTGAGCTGCCAGCCCGGCTACGAGCTCAAGGACGGCGAGTGTGTGGGTAAGGCAAGAGGCCTTCAGCTCTTGCAGCAAGGGAAGAAAGGGGTTGCGAAGCATTTTGTTGTTGCTGCTCTGTGGTATCAGCGCTGTAGCTGGAAAAGGCTGCTCATCGCGGAAGTGCTGGGCTTTGCAGGCTCCTTCTGTACCTTCGCTTACTTGAAATGCTTTCCAGTGATAACTATAAGTTATCTAGAAAATGGGTGACACCTTATGAATTAGGATTTGCCCTGTTTGTAAGGCATTAGAGCGAGATCTCCCTGGTGGAGGAATTCCCCTTAGCTCCTCTGCCTGGCTCAGCTGATGCTGTTTGCTGGTGATTCCAGCAAATATTCCCAGCCTGGGAGGATCATGGGGCTGACAGCCTGGTCCTTCCTGTGTTCATGAGGTCTGTCTGCATTTATTTACATTTGGAGTGGCCATGGGGTTAAGGAGTTACTCTTCATCCCCCCTCTCTTGGTCTCTGTAGGTGTCTGACAGAGAAGGGAGCATCACTCCTGACAGCAGCAGTTGCTCTGCAGGACAGGAGCATGYAAGGGACACGTGCCCTGCCTTCAGGGCAAAAGTCACTGTTATTGACACCTCCATTTTTTACACAGTTTCCTGACAGCTGGAGTAAGAGATGCCTAAGGAAAGAGCTTAGCTTTTGACATAGAACATAAGGTTATAAAATAGAAATTATCAGAATGCTCCTTTTATAAAGAGCTGTCACAAGTAAAGCTTGGCTCATTTGAAGAGGCTGTTTGTGAATGTTTTGTTCTGTTGTCTGATGCTAGAGTATTTCTAACGTTTATTAGTAATCCATTTACTTTCTAGTCTTAAATTAGATTGCAAAGGATTAAAAAATTTACAAATTGTTTTACAGTAGCCYGTAAACGAATGACTTACAGGAAATTTCAGAACTACTGTATGTAAARTTGCCTACAGATGACTATTGAATTTGCAGAGGTTTATGAAATACTCAATTCCATGTTTTTCTTTGTCTCAGTTTATAACTATGGCAGGCAGAGTTATTAATACAGTACCTGTGGGAGACTGGTAATGTTCCCTTGTGACCTTAACATTTAACTGAGGGGTTGGAGTAGAAAAAGAAGTCCAGCAGTTCTTCCCTGTCTGCCTGGAGACATGGGGACTCTCCTGTGGACTTTCCTCTGCTTGTCTTTATCTTCTAGTAAAGATATTTCTTGGGAACCAGCACATGTTAAAGCAGCATTTGAAAATATTCCCAGGAACTGAATTTCAAATGCAATTATAGCTGAGTCTGCTCCAAGGTGGGGTTACTTCAACTGGAAAATGGAAGMAATGCCACCACACCACAGTTACTACAGAGCAGTTGGGTGTAAATTTAGAAGTTTGAAACTTGCAGGAAGTATTTTCAATGTCTCTAGAAAGTGAGCGCTGAGTTGGTGAACATAATTAGAGAAATAATCTCATATACATAGTAAAAAATGAGAAAGCTGTGTTGGGCTCTGGCTGCAGAGTAAGGAAAAAAGCAAAGTTTGTTACTAATATTGCTGCCTCATTCAGATTTTTTCAGCATAGTTTCCAGAGTTGCATAAGTGGGTTTTGTGTGTACATGGGTATATATATTATTTATATATGTATATATACACRCACATRCCTGCATGTCTGYGTGTACACAGGGAAATCCCAGCCCTATTCAAATGAGGGGCCCTATTAGTATCAAATTCAGAGGAGGTAGATTTTTACATACCTGAATTCCTGAGGTATGTAAGGAATAAGAGATCACTTTGCTTRTGAAAGACCATGGTACATATTTTATTATGAGCACCTTATTCCTAGTTTTAATGTGGATCTTTAGGAGTTTAAAACTGCACATATTTWGGTATTTGTGGGTTACAAGAGATGCTGTGAACGAGGCAGTAGGGTCCTGGATCAAATTTGTTGCAGGACCTGAAGCCTGTGCTGGAGGGGATGTCCAAGAGCAAACACACCTAACCCTCAGATTTCCCACTGGTAACATGTGTCTGTTTAAACAATGCCTCYTCATTTCCCTTCTGGAAGGGAACTGATCATGAAGACTACTGGAAGTTAGAGCTTAACTAACCCCAGTTTGATGTCCTGCTGTGGTTAACAGATATCGACGAATGCGAGCGAGGAACTCACAGCTGCAAAGTGAACTTTGTCTGCCAGAATACAGAGGGGTCTTTCTACTGTGAGTCAAAGCAACGCTGCATGGATGGGTTTCTGCAAGACCCTGAGGGAAACTGTGTTGGTAAGTGTGAGCAGCATGCGTGTGTAAGGTGTGCTGCAGCACTGGCCACCTCCAGTGTGTATTGACCCCTTGGATGGGTAGYTTTCCTCAAACCCTGCTGTGAATTTAACGCAAACATTGCTGTCCACTTGAGGATATGCATACTTACATATTGAATTTGGAAGTATTCCCACAGCAGACCCTCATCAGTCTTATCCTTGTAGCACAAGAGATGGAAATGAAGGAAGTGGCAGTTGGAAGAAAACGGACCAGAAGGGTTAAATAGCATCTCTCACTGCTCTATTCATCTTCTTCACCAGATATCAATGAATGCACGTCTCTCCCTGAGCCCTGTAAGCCAGGATTCAACTGCATCAACACGGTGGGGTCCTACACGTGCCAGAGGAACATGCTGAGCTGCAGCAGGGGGTACCACTCCAACGAGGACGGGACCCGCTGTGTCGGTGAGGGCAGCCTGGGAGCTGGGCAGGGGCTCTCCCACAGGGAAAAGTGCATTTCAGTTCTAAAGAGACCTTTTGAGTTACCTCCAGAGTCCTAAATGTGTTTGAGAAATGGGAACTTGCTGTCCCAGCAGCTCTGGGGTTGGTTTGAGCTGCAGGCTCCTGCACTGATGTCTGGTTGCTCCATGGAGTTCCTCTTGGCGTGCTCAGCAACACTGGCTTTGACTGCAGATGGGATTCACTGGCTTCCATTCTAGAGGAAATGTGTTTTAATTACTTTTTAAACTCATGTTGCCAGTCAAGCCCACGATCCCTTGCTGGYTTTTGTAGTACCTCCCTGTAAGGGATGTCATCTGCAGCAAACAGGAAATGCTGGGTTTGTGGGCTCACGAGAGTAGCACCAAGTGGATGTTCTTTGTAGGGATGTTCTATGCATGGTGTTCCCATTACATCCAGTTGTGACGGTGTTCAGGATAAATTCTTACTTTGTGAAAAGAATTCTGAGGAGAATGAGTATATGAAATATTCATATAGGCTGGCATGCAGCTTGATCCTGATTTGTATTTGTTCCAGTGTATTCAGGGAGTTACTGACTCAGAATAGCAGATTTCAGCTGTTGTTAGCATTTGTTTGTAAATGAGCACACGAGGCATGAAGGAATGCTTGGTGCCCAAGGCAAGGCTGGCTCTGTGTTCTTGAATTCCCTGTGTTCAGAGCTACATGAGGAAGGAAATCGTAAAATGACAGTGGGGGAAACAAAAAAGCAATGACAAAGCAGCAGTTTGCTTAGTGGTGATATCCCAATGATCTTTACTTACCTTCCCTTGAAATAAAAGGAGGGATGATAAATGAACACAATGTGCTTTGTGATGCTCAGGTGGGTGGAAGCCATGTTGGCAACTATTAATTTGGTCATGATTAGCAGCTTGTAGTGCAAAACAGAGGTATAGCTAGATCCCATTTCCACAGCTATTTCTGCATTCACCTTTTTGCTCTTCATTGTGCTCTCCCTCCCCTCATGGTTTTACCCCCAGGACTATCCAGACCATGCTTGGCCAGTGGGAAGGTAGGGAAGATTTGGAAGTAGCAGGAGGCAGGAACAGTTTGTGGGTGCAACTGAGGAAATTGAGAAAGCTTCCTAACACTGCGTTTTGTAAATTTAGGGCAAAGCAGTGCAGGATCCTTTGATGTCCTGTTACAGCCTGAAATATTTCAGTTCTTACAAGGGAAAGGTTCAAAATCCTGTCTCCCTCAGTTGCTGTGAAGACACAGTTCTTCAGCTGCTTTCCATCAGTCCTTTTACAGCCAAGTCAGCTGGGCTGGGTATGGGTGCACCACCTGAGGTGTGGTGAGATTTTTAGGGTAACCCCCATGCCAATGTCTCCATCAGTGCCATTTTTGCCACAAGGCAGCAGTGAGCCCTGAGCAGCACAGATGTCCTGGCTGCAGTGCCAGCAGCCTTAGCTTTGCCTGCCCTGCTAATGAGGGCAGACTGCCCAGGGCAGTGGTGCAGTCCCGATCCCTGAAAATGGTCAAAAAACATGTGGAGGTGGCACTTAGGGACGTGGTTTAGTGGTGAATGTGGTGGTGCTGGATCGACAGTTGGACTTAGTGATCTTAAAGGTCTTTTCCATCCTTAATGATTCTGTGCTTCTGTAATGGCTGGGGCAAATTTTGTTCCTAAATTTCAAACTAATGGCATAGAAAGAATCCAGCTTCTGTCCCCAGTTGTTCCTAAAAGAGAGTGACTGTGTGTAAATACGTGACAGAGGAGGAAATTGCCATTATTCATGCAGCATCTCTGCCTTTAAAGCACGATGAGAGAACACAATGCATTGTGATTCCTGATGGTCCTTTGTCTGTGCTTTACACGACTGACAAGGCTGTTCAGGAGCAGGTATAAGGAGGCTTCTCTAGCTTGATTTTGGGAAAACATAATTGATGTTAATTGGCAATTTCTCTGTCTTCGCTGTGTGCACTCTGTCCCTGTTGCTGGTCTGTATCTTTTGGTATTTTTTTGAATGGCCTTGTTTAAGTAGGCAGAGTGCACAGAGAAGAAAGAAGAAAAGCATATGGTCCTAATTTCCTCTCTCTGTGATAAAGACTAGTTTCTTTGAGGCATTACAATGGCTAATTAGATTCCTGAATCAGATTTATTCACAGTAGTAAAAACATCATCTGCACGTGTTTGTTCAGCAGAATGACACTTGTAGGGTCATCTCCTTTGTTTAGAGGATTCATCTGTCTTCAAAATATTCAGATTTTGTGATTTAGTAAATGAGTTATTAAAAACTACCTCTTAGATTTAAGTGAAAACTGCTGTAAGTGTGAAATATGGCACACTTCTGATGGTGTAATGCCCTAGAACTAATTAAAATCTGAGTGCAATGGAATATAGAACTTTGGACAAACGAATGAAATGGCTGCACACATGAATTCATTACAAATAAAGCTGGTACTTTCCAAGCTGTTATCTGCATTAGAGACTTCCTTGTTTTAGTGCTACCTCTGATTTTAAAAGAAAATGAGGACTCAGTGTTCCAGCAGGAATCTCGGATCCTCTCAGGAATTCCCTGCTTGGTGAGGGGCATTCTCTGCCATCTCTGCCCACGGTGCCAGCAGGGACTGTGTAGGTGCAGCCTCTCCAAGGCTGTTGTTGGATGGAGAACTGCCCAGGAACTCTTTGAAATGATTTAGTGCTCAAATTTATGACTTCAAATAGGGCGGTATGGAGAACCTCCAGCCTTAGACATCCATCCTAATTATTGTTACATGAACAGGGATTTGGTTTGTAAAAGTACCTGAAGATGTGAACAATAGGAAGAAAGTAGGATCTGCTGGCTTAGGAGGTGGCAGAGCTCAGGATACTTGAAGAAATACACAATTGTGAGGGTTAATCAGACTTTTTGATGCTTCTTGTCACAGATGGTAAGAGGGATTTGTTAGATACTGATGAGCTATTTAGTCATGTTGCAAGTCTTGTAAATCAGCGTGCATTGAAAACTCTCGTCTTCCTCTGAGGATGTCTAATTGAGGTTGGAAATGATGTGTGTGAGTGGAGAAGCAACTAATTTGTTGGTATTGGATTTTGGATGAGAGACCATGGGGAATATCAAAATGGGAGTTGATTGAGAAAAGAAAAAAGATCAACGTTGGGAACAAGCAAAAGGTAGACAGTGGGAGCAAGACTGAGAGGGCAAGTGGAGATGAAAATAGCAGTTGCTTTAATTGAAGGGATGAGCACAATTTCTGGCTGGTTCTTGTTTTGCTTTAAATGGCTTGGTGTGACTCAGGGAATAGCAGAACATCAGAACGGGGTGTTTAAATGTCAGGGTTTGATCAGAATGAAAGTGTGTTTACACTGAAATGCAGAATATACTGGGAGGGCTCCATTGTAGGTCCACTCACCATTTTCACTTTGAAGGTAACGTTCTGCTTTCAAAAGTTTGACTTAGAGAGCCAGACAGCTCTGAGAAGAGCACGGTGGGAAAAGATGGTGATGTTTCCAGGGGACAACCCGAACAGTTTCCGTTTGTGTTATTTAATGGACTTTTTTGCTTCTCTTTATAAACATTGCTTTTGAGCAAACTGTACTTAAGCTGGTTGCCCTGTGCGTCTCTGCAGATGTGGACGAGTGCCAGACCGGGGTGCACYGCTGCGGAGAGGGACAGCTCTGCCACAACCTGCCCGGGGGCTACCGCTGCGACTGCAGGATGGGCTATCAGTACGACAGCTTCAGCCGCAGCTGCATCGGTGCGTGGGGCACGGGGGGGCTGGCAGCACTGCCGGGTGAGCCTTGCACCCAGGGCACTGTTCAGCACCATGGCAGTCGTTAGTTCTGCAGTGCAGTGCCTCAGAGATGATGGGATCGCCTCCAGAGCTGGTGGTGTGCAGCACAACGAGGCCTTAAGAGCTCTGTCACTCCGAGCTGGGATCTGGGACCGGGTGCCCTTGGCTGGGTTTAACTGCAGGGTATCAGTTAAAGTCATCTGCAAAGTACTTCCCTATGGGTTATGCTTCTGCTGCCGTAGGAATTTGTCTGTGTGGAGATGTCACCACTTTGTTCCTAAGAGCCGTGACACAGCACTTTGTCTTTTGTCCCTCCTGTGCACCAATTAGAGCACAGAGTCAGCATCAAACCTGAGGTCGCAGCATTTCACGCTCTGCAGATCAATCTCTTGACACTTTTAAAAAACATCCTCCTGCGTCTTGTTTGCTGCTTGTGTCCCTCAGCTGACGGTGTCTCTGGTTGTTGTGCTGGCAGATATAAACGAGTGCTGGAACTACCCCGGGCGCCTGTGCCAGCACACGTGCGAGAACACCCCTGGCTCCTACCACTGCTCCTGCTCCTCCGGCTTCCGCCTCTCCTACGACGGCAAGCACTGTGAAGGTACCAGCCTTCTTTTCCATGGAAGAAACTGCAGTGGGAATTAGGGCACTTCAGAGGTTGAGGTGAAATAGAAATACAGTAAGCTTTGTGTGCTCAAATCTGCAGACATTCAGTCAAACACTGGAATTGTCAGATGAGTGTCAACAGATTTCTCCTCTTTCTTCCTTTCGCCACATACTTTTTGCTGTCCTTTCAGATGACAGAAAAGAAGAACAGAACAAAGTTAGAACAGGAGACACTTCATTCAAATTTTGATAAAGATGAAACTTGGTAGTGACAAAACTTACAAAAATGATTTTGAATCAAATGGAAAATTTTTGAGTTCTCCATGATTTTTGTAAGGCAACACTTACATATTTTTAGTGAACCTATGAGGTCTGAAAGAAATGTCTGCATGTGTCTGTGTTTCTATTGGCATATGTAGAAATGAAATTCAGGTGCAACAGACATCCTCAGGCTTCTTGGCATTCYGCCTAGGGAGCAGAAAAAATTGGGATGGATTATTGCTTCCTTAGTCACTCTGAYGTGAAGGTAGCAGTTTTCAGGGGCAGGAAAAGGTGGAAGACACAACTCTGAAGCACTATGGCCACATCTGTGGGTTTGTTTTTGGATACAGATGTGAATGAATGTGATAACAGTCCCTGCAGCCAGGAGTGTGCCAATGTTTATGGTTCCTACCAGTGTTACTGCAGGCAAGGCTTCCAGCTGGCAGAAGATGGACATTCCTGTAAAGGTAAGGCTGCTGCCTTGTCAGGTGAAGGTGAGTGTGTTTATTCTCTGTAGCAGTAAGAGCTGCCTGCCCCTCAGCAGCACCTGGTGCTGCAGGGGATGCCTGAGGACGGTTGTGACTTACAGCTGCCACAGAGCTGCCAAAGGTAACTCCAGCTATGGGACAGTGCAGTTCAGTGGATGGAACAGACCTGTGGGACCATACAGCCAGGGAGGTTGTTGTAATAGCTTCATGGGGCCAGAGCTTATGACTGAAAAAATTAGGTGGGAAGATATTCTTGTATAGCATCAATGAACACCTGCAGTGCTGAGTGAAGGTTTGCTCTGGCTGCTGCTCATGGTGAATGAGGAGCAGAGTGATGAGAACGGAGAAAGGAAGGGTTTTACTTCTTTACTTGAAGTTACCAGCTCTGACACGTTGCAGAGTCTTTATTTAAGAAAAAATGAAGAAAATGGTGAAGAAGCCAACGCCCTTCCTAGCACAGGGAAGTCTGTCAAGAAATCCTAGAAAAATTCTTTGCTAAAAGGGYGGTGGGGCCCTGGCACAGGTTGCCCAGAGAGACTCCACATGCCTGGAAGTGTTYAAGGCCAGTTTGGACAGGGCTTGGATCRACCTGCTCTACTAGAAGGTGTCCCTGCCCATGGCWGGGAGTTGCAAGTAGATGAGCTTTAAGCCTCCTTCCAACCTAAACCAGTCTGTGATTCCATGATTCTGTGAATTACAGAGGCACAGAGAGAGTGTTTCAAACTCAGATGTGCCCTACCCTCATTATTCTCTTCCATGAGTCTGTACTACTTGCARCCAGTATTTCTGGGGGCACCCTCGTGTTCAGCATTTCGGAAAGCACCATCAGCAGGCCTAGAGCAATGTCAGACTTCCACGGTTGCATTCATGTTTAGCAGTCTATCCTAAACGTGTCAGGCGAGCGTTCCCGTGTGCCCCCCAGCCCCCCCCGGCAGCTGCGTGCCGTGTCCTGGGTGTGTGACCGTGCTCTCTCCGCAGACATCGACGAGTGCTCGCAGAGCGCCGGCATCCTCTGCACCTTCCGCTGCCTCAACGTGCCCGGCAGCTACCAGTGCGCCTGCCCCGAGCAGGGCTACACCATGGCAGCCAACGGCAGGACCTGCCGAGGTAACCGGCGCGCGGGGGCCGCGGGGCTTGGATCGTGGGCGCCCTTGGAGTGAGCTCAGCCRTTGCAGTTACTCACTCGAGTCTCCRTGTTTTATATTAGTCACTGCTAAAAAGGCAGGATTTGGCAAAGTTGCCAAATACTGGGATCTGCAAAGTCGGTTTTCTCCCGTGTTAGAAGAAAGTGCCGTGGCAACGCGGCTGTCAGTGTGAGCTAATTGCTCAAATGAATTCCCAAAGAGCCCACTTCATCCTTCAAACCGAGGCACTCGACGACTCGTGTGAGCTGTGTGTGCACCTTGGCACAGCAATAAATGATCGGGGTTTTTAGAGGTGCCAGATGTAGAAATCTGTGGCTTCATTAGCAGTTAGAGTTTTCTGCCCCAGAAAACTGGGAGATTAAATGTTGGAGCTGTAATGGGAACTTGGCCGTGTGGCAGTGTCACCTAAGCTTAATTCTGCTGGCATTAATAAATGTTAGTGAAATGACAAGTACCCTCCCCTCACACACCCCTTTTCTTCAGAATCGTAGAAATGCCTTCTGGGACTGTGGTGGTTTTCATCTGGTGTGCAGCTGTCTGGTTCTGAGCTGAACCCCCCGTTTCCAAAGGATGCACTGCCTGCGTAAGGATGATGGAGGATCTGATTACCTTTAGTACTCTGCACACATTCCTGCAGTCCTTACACCGACTGCCAGGCATTTCCTGCCCTCACTCTTTCAGGAACCCTTCGTGTAACTTTKGGTTATGTATCTCCTGTGCTTGAGTTCTTAGTGGTAATGGCAGTGAATTTACACTGTGTAAATCATGAGCAGCATGAGCATACTTAATCCTGACTTTGGAGCAGTGAAGCAGATTAAATKACAATTAAAATCCTGTTTAAAAAAATTTAAAATATTTTAAATGTGTTTTTAAGTATGAATGCAGTAATATCCAAGTGCATTTAAATTCTTACGTAAAATTCGCCTTTTGAAAACTGCAGCTGTAACTCTCCTCAGGCTTTGTTTGGTTTTTTACTGCTAACTCGGAGCTGTGGCATGTTGGTTGCCACCTCTGCCAGCAGTGAGATTTGGGCTGAGAGCATATTCCAGAGTGAACAGTGTGAGTCACTGGGTTAATCAGCCAGCACAGCTCTCCCAGGCTGAGCTGGAGGCACCCAGCAGGCTCCAGGTGCTGGAGGACAAGGACAAGGACACCCACCCTGACCAGTGGATGCCACTTGTGTAGATTGTGTGGTGTGGAGCCCTCCCTGCACAACCTGTGTGTAGAGGGKTCCCAGAGCATGGAGTAGCCTGAACAGTAACCCTTGGAAAGGCTTTTCCAAGTGTCTCTGTCACCTGGTGCACGCACATGGAGGGTGAGGTTGGTCTCACTGCAAAGCTCAGCGTGTGTGGCAGCTCTTGGGGTGGTGTTCAGTCAGGCACTGGAGGGAGCCCCTGGATGCATTCCCTTGTTTTGAGCTCTGCAGGTCTGTAGTTACAGGTTTGGGCAGATACTGAGGTGTGTCTGAAAACGTGGTCAGAGAAAGGCTGGGTTGATGCTGGCTCTGTTGACCACAGGAAGATGATCTTGGTTTCCCCCAGTTAAAGATCTGGCTCCAGTTGCTCATCATCTGACCGGTTCTGAAGAGTTACTGGTGGTATGCTGCTCAGACCCTTTTTTCAAACAGATGAGCTGTATCTCATGGAGTAGTGTCTCAACATATGGATCTTTTTTGCACAAACTGCCTGTGGTATTTTGCAGCGCAGCCAAAGTGGTGCAGGGAGTGCTTTCATGACAATGATTGCAGTATGGAAGAAATTTTCTTTTCACCTACGGGCACTGCTGAGAATCAGCAAGGGATTTACTTGACTTTGATTCTCTCCTGCTTCCTATTGTATACTTTTCTTTGCAAGACTTTTAAACCAGCCAGTTCAGTGTATGAGATCAGTTCTCATCCCACGGGAATGGAGGGAGTGGAAGGTTATAGTTTAAGAGTCCCTCCCCTCTGTGACAATTGGCAGAGCTGCAGGGCCCTACACAGTCCACATGCCTTGTCTGTTAGAATTTATTTCATTTTAAAGCCTCCGTGCATTGTCTAGACGTGGGGAGTACACAATGTGACTGYGAGATCTTTGCCAATGTTTTCTGCTCAAGCTGGATCCTTGTTTCTGCATCTGGTTTTCAGCATTTTAAGKCCCATGGCTTGGGCTTGAGGATATGTGTTATTTAGGTAACCACGTTTATGCTCTGGGCCATAAAGTGTCTTTGAACTTTAAATCCTCTTTATTATGTCTTCTATAATTGCGTCTCATTATGGGGAGATACTTATATTTAAGTTTTTTAAACTGTGTGCCTTGTTCTGAAGTGTTGTTCTAAACTCACATCTCCTGGATCCTGCAGGACAGCAGTGACCACTTTGCTTTGTATTCGCTTGCTTTAAATCCAGATTTAATTTGGTTGCTCTGCTTTAATCCAGAGCTACCTTCATGCACAGATACATTCTTCTGACACAGCCCAGCTGTCTCCATTCTCAAAAAGTCAGTGGGAAGGTCCTGTTGGCTTTTAGCATGGGTTTGTTGTATCCTGCTGGGGTTTGTTTATTCCTGAAAACTTGGAATTAACGAATAGAAAACCATTTCAAAGCTGTCTTCCATCAGAACAGATGTGGGAGGCTTACACAGCTGAGGGCTGGGCAATTGGATTGGTCTGAGACCCTTAGGGTTCCACTGCCTTGGACTACTGCTCCCCACTGACTTAATTCTGCTTCCTTTCAGCCTGGTTTACARTATTAGTTATAACACATCTCTGACACCTCAGGAGAAGGGAAAACATGACTACATAGGCAGTTCTGTCTAGATKTTCATGTTTGGTTTGAACCAAACCTGTTCATACTTGGTTTTTATTACAGTGGGAAGTGGCAAGACAGGAGGATCTTGGGGYTTGAGAGCATTTTTTCCTTCTCACGTTCATTCTCCCCTGAAAATAAAATCCTGTGTTCATCAGGTGGGTTTGGATGAGGACAGTGGGTTTTTAGGACAGTAGGTTCTCAGGAGAGTGCCAGTGGTTCCCAAGTGCAGGTGAAGAAGCCCTTGCCCTGCAGTGGAAGGCCAGCCTGGCCACGTGCTGGTGGCTGCAGTGGCCACGCTCTGCCAGGCAGGGGAGGAGCTGTCAAACAGCAKGGGACGGTCACAAGCTGCTTGTAGGGGAGAGTGGGCTCCCTGTTGACTGCACACGCTGTGAGTGGGTTTGACATCTCTTATCAACTGATAATGTCAAGGAAGGARAATTTTTCCATAGAAGGCATTTTAGACATAGAAGAATTTTATCAGAATTGGAATTGACATGTCACTSCAAATGCCAGTGAGTGTCTGTGCATGGAGATGAGCCTGACACAGCTCACCTGGATGTGCATTTCCCAGCCCAGGTGTTTCCTGGGGAGTTCCCCAACCCTGGCACAGGCACAGGTACTGAAGGGGTAACACAGCACTGGGCACTGCAGACAAGAGCCCTCAAACCCACACACTCCTCGTGCTTCTCATGCACAGTTTCATCAGCATAACACAGCCCACAAACAGTGATGGATTCTTACTTTTGAACTCAGAATGTCTTTTTCTTGTGTTTCTCCTTAGATATTGATGAGTGTGCAATAGGAACCCACAACTGCTCAACTGCAGAGACTTGCTACAACATCCAGGGCAGCTTCCGCTGCCTGTCCTTTGAGTGCCCTTCCAACTACAGAAAAGTGTCWGACATGTGAGTATGGCTTTGGAACAGCACCAGAGCCAGGCCAGTGGCTCTGGTGTTGTGTAGTGCTTAGTTTGTGGGTGGGTGTAGGTGCTCAAGAGCTCTTGAGAAGCTGCTTTGGCATCTGGAGCGTGGGGACCTTCCCCATGTAGAGTTTGTGTCTGGTTATCCTTCCTTTTTCCAAGTCCCAGAGCCCCTGTTTGCCCTCCAACTGCTACTGGAACAGCAGAGATCAGAGCCTGAAGCTCTCCTTGCGGCAGCTCTAAAAGAGCTCTGTTTATAATTAAGTTTTAAAAAAGTAAGATCTTCTATGCTGTTTGTATCAGAGCAGGAGCTGCCAGGCTGCTCAGTGCTCTACTTTTACAGTGGGTTTGGGGCTCCCTGTTTAATATTCAGATTGCAAGTCCTCAGGGAGTGCTGAARCCTTGAAGGGGAGCAGGATACTGAGCTTGCCAGGCCACAAGGTTCTGGGAATGGCTCACCCCCAGCTCCTCGGGAGCCCCAAAATCTCCCTACCCATTTCCTGCCTCAGTGTCTGCCAGTGCTTTGGGAAGGCATATTTAGTTCTTATGGCTTAAAACATACTTTTCCTGCCTTATAGAACTGAGCGGCTTTGCCAGGTGAGGAGTTTGTTTCCCGTTCCCGTGTTCTAGCTACCTTTTCAAGAGTTTTCATTCTTACTTTCTTGGAGCACTGCCCCAGCCCTGTCAGTGATGAACCACCGACTCCCCTTCCCAGCTCTGTGCTGCTTGCAGCATGGCTCTGGCTCTTTTCTTCTTTGTGGAGCTTCCCCACGCAGCTCCCCACATCCACGATCTTTTCCTTACTCTGCAGTACTGTGACAATTACACATTTACAAATGTTCCTGGGCTCTGGAGAAGCAGAACGAGCAGCTGCCAGTCACACACTGAGCTGCGGGACTGTGCTTTTTGCGAGGCTCTGGGGTTTGTGTTTGTCCCTGCTGTTCCCTGGCCGCTGAAGGTGCCTCACTTCTCCCTCCCCAGGCGGTGTGAACGCATCAGCTGCTTCAACTACCTGGAGTGCCAGAACACCCCCGTGCGCATCACCTACTACCAGCTCAACTTCCAGACCAACATCGTGGTGCCCGCCCACATCTTCCGCATCGGGCCCTCCCCCGCCTACGCCGGGGACAGCATCGTGCTCACCATCACCAAGGGCAACGAGGAGGGCTTCTTCAGCACCCGCAGGCTCAACGCCTACACCGGCATCGTCTACCTGCAGCGCCAGGTCAAGGAGCCCAAAGACTTCCTGCTGGATGTGGAAATGAAACTCTGGCGGCAGGGAACCTACACTACTTTTCTTGCCAAAATTTACATTTTCATCACAGCTCATGCCTACTGAAGCCTGTGCTGGCGTTGGATTTAATTGGTGCTATGCTCTTTCACTGTTCTACCAAAGCTTAATACTGTCGAACTGGCATTTCATGTATCTAGCCTTTATATTATTTTTCTATCATTGCTTTAAACTTTTTTATTGGTCGTGTAAATTAAGTTAATTTTTATCTTTTTACGTTTTGTTTTCTTATGCAATTCTGTGCATCGCCATCTGCCGACGAACGAAGGAAGGGTTGGAAAGGCAGTACAGACGTCGTGTTAAATGCTGGAACCTTTTCTTAGCGGTGATTTTTAGGTGTAGTCACTTCTGCAGGGTATTGCACTAGAGAGGGAAGATGTTCACGTGGGAGCATTGGGAAAAAACGTTGAGTGCTTTCTCCTTCTGACACGAAGCTCTGGTTTGGCTGGGCCAGTGGCCTCGCTGGGGTGTCTCTGCTGAGCTGCTGTGTCCGAGGCCCTCCGTGGACACTGATGGTGAASCCACCTCCTGCTCCCGGGTTATTTTCCTCCTTCCAACTTTCATAATATGTTGCCTTAAAATATATATAAATAAAAGACARCTCCACCAGTGAAAAAGCCTATGGATGAGTCTTGCTTTAGTAGGATTGCTCATGTGCTAAATATTTGCAAGACCGAGGCCTTAGCAGAATGTCACACTTTAGGGTAAAAGCTCACATTGCCATTTTTAGGGGTTGTCTTTATAGGTGCTGGTGTTCCTCTGTTCCTCACTCTGYAAGTGCAGATTCGATGCTTTATAATTCTTAAAGGAATGGCCAAATGGAAATAATGAAATAATAATTGCTGTTCCTTATTTTAAAGCTTGGGTGTGTCACTGAGCAATCACTTGCAATTTTAAATAGACAAAAAGGGGAGTTACTTCTCTGCTTCAGGAAAATTCCTTCTGTTGTGTTACCAAATGGCACAGAGAAAAATGCCAGGGAAGTTGGTGGGTTGTATTTTGCCATTTGGAAAAGAGCACAACCAAAGTTTTGAGCTTGATTTCTTCTGGTTCTTCAGGGAACTGGATGAAGTCCAAAGTTTGGAGGCCAGATCTGGCAAAGCATAATATAATCGAAGTATTTWTTAGAATTCAGAAATGAATATCAGAACTTCTTTGTGGCTGTTTTCTTTTTTTTTTTCCTCTCCCAAAAAAGCTCCAGTTTTGCAGTTTTCTGAGCTTCCTTTGTTCAGCTATAATTATTCTGCAAAACGTTTTAAAGGAAAAACATAGCTACAAGATATGGATGTTTATTACACTGCAGTTTAATAATCCTAGAATCCCAGGCTGGATGGGACCTCAAGGATCATCTGATCCAACCTTTCTTGGCAAAATATAACCTGTTTTTTTCTGCAGTCAATCTTATTTTGATCAGTGTACACACACAAAAAAAGGAGAAATTAAATCTTATGGCTTTTCATGCCATAATCAACCATTTTATTATATTGTAAAAGATTGGTCTGAACTGCATCTAAAAATCTTGTAAACATCACCCATAAGATGAGAGGAAACGTTCTGTATTCACTATATCCCCAGGCCAGTCTCTACCACTTCAAGTCACTCCTTTAATCTGGACTTTCTTATGATAAAGTGCAAATCTTTCTGTATCTGAGGCCATAAAGTCCCATTAGCAGGGAAAAATTATTTCTGTTCCCCAGCTGTAAAACAAGGGATATCTGTGAGCTTGCATACATCAAACTTTTCTTTGTGTTTTTCTATAAAAATCATTGAGTAAAAGATCTTCCTCCATCCGTCTGTTGTTTTCCATAGTTAACAGCTTCATAAGCATTTAGCAGGGAAGTTCCAACTGGGAAACACAAGTTTGTGCAATTTGTCATTCCCGTTAATTCCCAGGCCTTCCAGGTCCGTTGTGTACCCCTTTAGTGGTGACACATTTCTCCAAGCCCCAGCGGGGCACATCAGGAGTCACCAAACCCCGGAGTTTTCCATGAGCATTAGGATTTGATGGAGCGTAAATGATACCCAGGCCTCGACAGTCCTTCCTGTCAGAGAACAAATGGACAAGTCATTTGTTACCTGGAGACCTTTTGCTGACTAAAACCAGCCACAGTCAATCATATTAAGGACCTGACAGTTTTTAACACCAACTCTTCATTTTCTAGACAGGTAATTGATGAAGAAAGTTTTAGAAAAGGCTTTGCATATTATTATAAGGAAAATGCAATGTTAGGAARAAAGGTGTCTTCATCAGCTCCGTGTCCCATAGTTGGGAAGGGTTAGAGAGGGTTGCTTGGTGCAACTGGTCAAAGCAAAGGGAAGGATTACAGGAGGCAATTCTACCTTCTTCTGCTTCCAAAATAACCAGAGGCATGTTCTACCTCTTCCCAACCCCAAGTGTTCTCCCTGTCACTTCAACGGGAAGCAGGGACAGTCAGCCCTTTGCCCTTTGCTGTGTCGTGGGGCAGTGCCCGTGGTTGTGCTTGGGCAGAGTCACCCCCACAGCCCCACCTGCAGAGAGGATGTGCCTTCATTTGGTATCAATGGCCTTGAACTGGAATTTTAGTCTCCTTCAGCTGGTCCAGCTCCCAAAGGCCCAMTCCCCATCTCCAGGAATGCTCCTTCCACTTTATTTGGCTGGGCAGCCTGGASAGAGGAGTGTTTGTATCCACGTGCACGTGAGGTCTCAGTGGAAAGAGTTCAGGCCTGGGCTGTACCTTCATGGCCTCTTACACTTTCTTAAATCAGCAATAGCTTTCCTGAACTCCCTCTTGAACAGCCATACTTCTATTTTTTTTTTTTAATTTCTCTATTTTTCCTTTTCCATTTCTAACAAGTGAGTTGAGTAGGTTTCATTTATTCCCTTTGCTCCTTTGTGGCCGCCCCACCCCTTGCCTGGTTGAGGTGAATTAAGAACAGCTACACAAGAACTGTGCAAGCTGATAAACTCGTGAGGAAGACAACAGCTGCAACCCTAATAAAGAATTATAGCTGACTTGGGGCATCTGATTTTGTATGTGTAAAAACGCAGATTATTGGTATGTTCCCCAGAATGGAAATGGCCTTGCTGTGACCTGCCTGAGCAAAGCCTGCTCTGCTTGGCTTTGCAGGTGATTTGCTCCTGCCTCGATAAAATCTGACCTCTCTGCWCTCTCCTCTTGTATTCCTTGGGAGACCCAGTGATCCCAGAGACTGAGCAAGACCAAATGAGTCATTGGAAAGAAGAAATGCTATTCTGTGTRTTTGCTGGAGATGTGAATGAGTTTATTCCAGAAAGAAACATCAGGTTTTCTTTTGACTGGAATGTACATAACATAGAGTTGAAATAGCAGCAGATGGGTGAGAGTGATGTTTTTACCTAATACTTTAAATTGTTCCCTTTCTGGACCATGGAGGAAGTGTTTTACAGTCCCTTGTGTGTAAATACATGTATGTTGGTCACTGCAGGTGCTGGCCAGTCCGTGCCAGCATTCCTGTCTGAGCCTGCTGTAGGGAAAGGCATTGGATTATAAGCTTGGGCCTTGCTCYTTCTCCTCACACTGGAGGACCAGAGCAGGAGAGGGAGCTGTCAGTGGGCCAGAATTCTTACATTTCTTCCAAGATACCCTGAACAGACCTTCATTCACTGTTATTTCTCTGTATCAGTTATTCAGTCAGTTACATCAATTAGATCAGATTTGGGACAGAAKTGGATTTCAGACAGATTTTATGGTTTGGGTCATCCCTTGAGGCTACAGCTGTAATAAGGGCCATGCCACAGCAATGCTTTAACACCAGAGCGTAAGAGCCTCCTGGGCAAAGGTCCCTCTGTCASCACAGGGCATTTCAGAGAGCCAGGGAAGAGCTGGGCCCCCTCCTCYCCCTGTTCCCTTAGGCATCCCCAGACACCTTTTGGCAGACACCAGCCAGGGAGCTCCTGCCGTGGGTAACACACACACAATGTCCTTCTGTGTCCTTCTGCAGACCTGCCTCGGACCTGGGGAGATGTTTTTCCCATTCATTTCCCGTTTTTTTTTCATCTTTCCATTGCTCCCACCCATGCCAGGAGGAAGAGARAGTTCCAGCCGTGGAGAATTAGGATTCTGGAGTAAAAATAGATTTTGAGGTTAAATAAAAAGTATCTTCACACTTTCAGTGTTCTCTGCATCACAGAGACGTTCATTTTGAAGTGGCTATTGAAAAGCAGGATTTAATTATATCTGGTTTCAATRTTACGAAGCTGAAGTCACAAACTTGAGCCTTTTGTCTTCTAAAGCACAATTCTTTCTCTTGCACATTCTCTGCAGAGTGCAGTCAGTGTGTGGGACTATTCCAAGCTTTGGAAGCCTCTAGATATACTTCCCTCTTGCAGGGCTCCTGCCTGATGTCCCCTGGCACTGGGACACGGGCCAGCTCGGTGTCACTCCTTGTGCTGAGCCTGCCCCATGGGCTCCTCCCATCCCTGCTGGCACGGGACKGATTCTCCCATCCCCACCCCAGTGCCGAGGCTCGCTTGGCCCAGGGCACTTTTTCAGGAACACGCTGACATTGGCTCCCCATGAGCTGAGGCTCCCGTAATGGTGGGGTTAAAAATTACAACGTCTGCAGTGAATTTTCCTTTTTTAGCCGGGGTTGGAGAGGAAGAGGATGCTGTTGTGGTGCCCTACACGCTGCGAGGGGAGGGTGGGACGAGAGCCTTTGTACATCMGTGAGTTCCTGCATGGTAGCCAAGAATTGTGTTCGCTGCATAMATGCACAGCAGGATGTTTGAACTGCTTGGAACGTGGGATGGTGTGATGAGGGGATGGAGGGGCTCAACTGGTGGTGAGCTGCTGCAGCAAAAAGGGCCTCTGATCTCACAGACCGAGGCCAGCCCAATGGGACAGAAGCCCTGGGCTCACTCCGGTGAAGGATTGGTCTCAGGTGAGACTCTTTGTGCTTACAGGTGACCCAGGGTCAAGTCACTCCACACAGAATGTGGGAGAAGGGAAATGGAAATTAGTTCCGTGCAGGGTTCATGAGTTTTGGTTCATTGCTAATAGTCTGTAACTCAAGCATTCAATCTCACGAGGAAATACCGAGTTTCTGGAGAGAAACACTCATCATGGAAAGGGCCATGGGAAGGAATCAGAGTTTTCCCAATAGAACAAGCGAGGAATGCTTTCCTTCCTGGGGAAGGGCGGGGCAGGGGGGGAAGATCTAGAATCTAATCTTATTTAGGAATAATAGTCAAGCGTGCAGAGTACTAAAGTCTCCCCTGTGCCACCTTTTCTTGAAAGGAATTGTGAAACTTATCAGTAACACCAGTTGATCCAATGTAAGGAAAATACATCCAAAAAGGAGACATAAATGCCTTGAGGGAATGGGAGGGGGGAGATGCCTTTCTCTCTGTCGATGAGGGCTCCTTAAGGCAGCACAGCCTCCACTGGGCTCCACTCCAGAGAGGAGTTTTGGCTCACTCTGGTTGCAGAATTACTGGTTGCAGCCAGATGCACCATGGAAGAGGACAGATCCTCCCCAGCACTGATAGCCAGGAGGAAAATGTATGGGGAATACTTTCAGAATGGGAAAAAAACTGATAATCCTTAGTGAAGGACACTTGAGGTGGAGCATTGCCATTCCTGGAGCCTGAGTCAACCATGGAAACTGGACACAGGACTGATGGACACCGAGTGATCTGAAGGGAATGCACTAGGATGGGAAGGTTGGGGTCTGGTGGTGGTGAGAAAGGAAAAGCTCTGACCAACAGAAAAAACCGTAGCACAGAGAAGCCCTTGGGGTGGCTAGGAGACCAAACAGGCCATTTCCAACATCCAGCTGTGCCTGGAATGTCAAATGGATGGAGCTCACGTGACCCTGAACGTGGAGAAGGTGCCCACTGGCCTCCTTGTGTTGGGATGGAACAGCCCAGCTCCCAGACTCATTTTGGGGGAGATGAGGATGCACCTTCTGGCGCTAGAACTTCTGACATTATCCTGTAGCTAAGGCAGAGCAGATGTACCACACTGGTGCTGCAGCCACCAAAATGTGAAAGTATCATTTTCTTTCATGGACATTTTATAGTAGTTCTGTAAGTGYAATGCCAGTTAATTTTAGCTGTTGCAGAGGTCTCTTACAGCAAATCCTGTTGCACTTTAGAGAAATAGCTTTTACTTTGACCAGAATGCCTCAGACAGAGTGTCAGGCTGACTAATGTAGAAGTGTAGTTCCGGAGGAATGACACACTGTAGTGCAGAACTGCTGCTCTGAGGAGGGGAAGGGCTGTGCCTGGCCRTCCTGGATGTGCCAATGACAGCTGAACTCCGTGCTGTAGGTACTTGTCTGACACAGATTTAGGGCACACATGCAATATTTTATCATGTTTTGCGATGCTTAACCCCACATTCATGGCCGTGGGGGTGCTGTGGTGTAGGGGAGAGCAAACCACAGTCCTGCCATGGCTCGTGCCTGCTCATCRCTGGAGATGGGAGGGCACAAGTGTGGAGTTCAGTCACAAAGTGTAGGGATTCCCAAAGTCAGCATAACACTACATTTGCAGACCAGGGGAGTCTCTAACAGGAGATACAGATATTTGTAAACTTTTCCAGAGCCTCAGCCTGTCCTGTGCGCTCCTGTGCATTGGACAATGCTGCTCTGACCTGTGAGTCCCAYAGGCAGGAGTCTGCACTCTCTACACCAAACTGCAGCTGCTGCTGAGAATAATCCCATTAACTGGGAAGGCCTGAGTACCTGACTAGGATTTGGGAGAGCTGGAGYCTGTTCTGGGCTCTGTCCAAACATAGAACTGGGTGCAAAGCAGTTGTGATGCACATGGTTACAACCCCTATGTGTCCTTGCATCCACCGTAGGAGTTGTAAAATAAACCCTCCACTTCACCCTGCAACAGTGCTTGTGGTTGTTTTGCCYATGTAAGAGGCTGAATAAATCCTACTGATGTTGGTTCCCTTCACCCGAGGATTTCCCAGGAGATGGTGCTGGGGGCCGGAGGTTGAGGCTGAGTTTGTTCTCAGGTGCACAAACCTGCAGCTGTGCTGGGCTGTGCTGGGTACCCTCAGCATCTCCTGCTAACTCATGTAGCACTAAAAACAAATGAACAACAAAAATCCCAGCCTCAATGACCTTGAAAATAATGATTTCCTCAGGAAAAGACTTAGTATTCYCGAGAAAGAGTTTTCCACAGGTTCCCAACAGCTGTTGCTGCAGAGCTCCACTGAAGTGGATGGGCTGGGTGAAGTGAAGGCACAGCTTTAATCATAACTTAATTTTCCTCTGGGGAGAGGAACAAAGACACAAATGACATGTGCTGRTATCGTTGCCTGAATCACATCTGGAAGACGCTGACAAATATAATGATGAAGGCCACTTAAAAGCGTGATTACTCCATGTAGGTACTTGCACTTTTGTTCAAAAACATRTGTTTGCACTAGTAAAACAAGGGATCAGCAGAGAGTGAAGGCCAGGCCTCCAGTCTGGGAGGACACTCAAGGCAGTTAGAGCTGCCAGACTGCCCCGTGAGGCTCCCAGCCTCTGCCAGCCTTGCACCCTGTGTGGAGGGGCTGTAGGAGGAGTTTGGGGGTTGGTGGTTGAACTTTATCAGGTTTTCCATGTGTGTGCAGTGGTTTGGATTTGTGAGTGTCCAGAGAGGGAGGCAGTGGGTGTTCACATCTCTGCCATGGGTGTGTCGAGCAGGCAACCTGCACCTCACTTGGGCAGCCCAAGTGCCTGGGCAGGGGTGCAGAGTTGGTTTTCACATGTGGCACTGACCTTCCCAGGACTCCGAGAGCCCTCACCAGCCTCACTTCACAACTTTCCCRTCCTCAGAAGTGCCTGGAGCTCAGGCTATTTGGTACCTTCGGTACCTTTAACTGCCCAACAATCTCCATCTCTTCCTCTTATGAATCCCACTTGCAGCCTCTCCTTTCTGCAGCTGCCTCCCGTGGATTCTCTTGCTTTTACCCCTGCCAGGGGGTTTTTGTTTCATCACTTCTCTCCCTTTCAGAATGGCACAGGCCAGAGAAAGAAACACCCACSCTTTTTCACTGATGCCTGAGAGCCTGCACCAGCTCCTCTGGCAGTGCTGCTGAGCTGCCAGCCCAGATCCTGAGGAATAATATTATTCYAAGTTATACCATGGCTTTAAACTGTGCAGCATTCAGGTCGGGAAGGCAGCTGCTCTGTGCACCTTGGGGACTTCAGAGTGTGTTGTTGAATGAGTGCCCTGGGAAATCACTAATAAAGGATGATTTATATTTTCCAAATTCCACTCTTTGTTTTTATTTTTTTTAAGGCATTATGTTTTGTTCCTTCCTGGAGTGTTTTTGTATAAATGTAGAGTTTAATGTTGAATACTTGCTCCCATGTGTTCGTTTTTGAGAGGGTATTGGATTCTCAGTTTATGTCTTTAAGCATCCTCTCCACCCTGGGGAACAGGGAGGGGCAGGGTGGGGGCGTTGCTGTGGGGGTGCCTGGCCTGACCCACGGCTGGTGTGGAAGTTCAGTCACATTTGGGCCCATCGTTACTGCAGCCCTGCTTGGGTTTGTTCTGGGGTTTTGGTGGTGCTGTAGCCGACTGTCTAGAGCAGTGACTGGAGATGTTCACGGAAATACACAAAAACTAGAGAGATGGCAGAAGGATTTCTTCTTCTCTTTCATGTACTGGCACTGGAAGGCTTTGAAGGACAGAGAACAAGACCAGTTGTTACCTGCACACACCATTTTCCCAAACCTGTCAGTGATGTATTCATCCCCCCCTCCCATAACAATAACTTGATTATTTTGTAGGCTGTTGTGCTCCCTGTCCAGGCAGGACAAGCCGTTTCCAAATACAAATCCCAGTGTTTCATTATCTCTGTTGTATACTGCAGCCTCCTCTTCACAATCAATAATGCAGGGATTTGCAGGCTCATTTTCTTTCAATGSTGATCTAATTAGTTAATAAAATAATAGTCTCTCCCCTACCTCCTCCTGCTTGTTTCCCCCTCATTTCTCATCTTAGCCACTGAAGAAATATTTCCTCTGTTCTCACAGAAAGGAATGCATTTACACTTGCCACAGCAGTTCAAAGATAACCAAGAATATATTTTCCTTATGCTGGTAATTGCTTTTCTTGGTCATTAGTTGATCAAAGTGAAGGAAATAGAGCGGGGGCAGTCAGACTAAATAATACATGTTTGGAGTGGAACTGGGACTGGAGCTTTCTTGGGGGTTTTCCTTTGTTTTCAAAGTGCTAAATTATTCAGTCTCTGCACAGGGGTGTCCCCCTGGTAGGTGTGGAGTAACTGTGAAGGTGCTGGGGTAGTTCCTCCATGGTGTACATCTGGCACCAGCTGCTCCATGCTGTTTCCCAGACTCTGAAGGAGCAGGGAGCTCTAACACGGGTTTGTCTCACAAGCAAACAACTTTTTTTCACCTGTCCCGCCAAATAGACGATGCGAAAATACTGGGAAGCTGGGATTTTGGTGCTTGGGTTTTCTGCTTAATATTTTGTTTGGATTTTTTTTTTAAAAGGTGAAAGTTAAGATCATTCTTCCATGCTTTCTGGCACTGCCCTTGTTTGGAAAGCTTGTATGGAACGTGAAACTGAAACTTTGGATTAGCATAAACATTTTAAGGTCTTTCATCAAGTCTGTTGCACTTACAGTCAATGTATTTCATCATCGTGGCTCTCTAATGAGATTTGGCTGGTACTGGCGAGACAGACAGTCAGAAGTTCACTCTTGCTTCATTTGGGTTTTTTGTGGGTGTTTTTCCCCCCTCCCGTGTCCGGCTCTGTGAGCTTTGGCGGATTTGCTTGGCTCCGAGAGTGCCGAGACAAACCAGTTTCTAGATTTCTCCTTATTTGGACCCAGTGCCCTTATCTCTGCTGCCAAGAATATCCTGCACGGAGTGGCCCGGGGCCAGGAGCTCGCCGCAGTCGCTGGAGGGCTGGAATTCCCAGAGAAAGCTGGGGCTGGGATGCTCGGTGCCACACGAGGGAAGGTGTTGGATAACCTGGGTGCGGCACAGGCTCCCTGTCATCTCACAAACACCTTCTTCACAGAAACTCTGGTGTCTTTGGTAATCCTCACTTTATAATTTGATGCTGAGATGAAAAAAAACTTTTTATCTTAAACAAAGCTTGGGGTTGATTGTTTTGGTTTTTTTGGGTAGAAGCCTCCCTGCTTACTTAGTGGCATTTAATCATCTTAAGATCCGTAATACAAGTAAATACTCCCAGAAATATGGGAGGTGCTCTGATTTGCTTTTTTATTTCTTGGAGAATTATTCTGGAATATACTGAAAGAGGATTTTTATGAGCTTCCTGGGGAAATTACTCCTGTCCTGCATTCTTGTACTGAAGGACGATCTTGGAAACAACAAACAGCTCCCTGACTCGGGACAAAAGGGGAAAAGAGCCTGAAAGTGCTAATATGTATTAATTGGAAGGGAAGGTGGCATTAAATAGTCTTAATGATTGAAGATGGCTCAGTGTTCTGCTGTGAGTTTGGAGGAAGCTGGTTTTGAAGACCGGAAGCAATTTCAATTGGGTTTTGTATGTCTATGTCCTGCATTTGCACGTATGAACAAGAACATTCCCTATGGGTATCCCGGGAAAGCACAGGACAAAAACACATCTGATGTTACTGCTGACATTAAGAAGCTCATGACAGGGATGAAAGTAATGCAGTTTTTCTACTTCAAAAAGGGGAAAAGCAGAAACACCTGGGAATAGGTTGGGTGGCTGAACGCTCTTGATCTTGGCTTTCTTTGGTGTGTGGAAGGATGGCAGGGAAAAATTGCTCCCTGAGAATGTTTACCTGATCATTATCAGCTGGCCAGAGAGGACCACCATAAATGTAGGAACCACATAAAAAGGGAAACAAAGTGGGTGGGGAATGGAGGGGAGGATCACACACGGAAAAATTGAGACTTAACTGCAATTGGTAAAAGCACCCCCTGAACGAGCTGCAGTGATCCCAGCCATGCTGTCAGCTAATGCTGGCAGGCATCATAAATGTTTAAAACTGGCCTTAACAGTGCCAAATTTTAAGGACTCTACACCAATAAATGGAATGGTTCATAATGTACTTTTAATTAGTACCTGTCAGGGAAGTAGCACACCTCCAGGCATCTCCACTCCTTCTGCTGTGCCCATGTTTTCCAGGCAGAGCGAGGAGAAATGTACACCCCACAGCAGGGCTGAGCTGCTCCCCACGCAGAGCCACCGACACGGAACACTGGGACAGAGGTGCTTTGGGAGGGCTCCCTGGAAAGGGTGGAAAAGCACCATTTGAGGAGCTCACTGCCAGCAATCACATCCTGCATACCAGGAGCGTGGTCCGGGGGATGCAGTTTGGGTCTGGGCTCTTGGCAAGACGAGTCCACAGACTCACATGGAGTCATGGGAGTGTGGCATGAGAATGGCTTAAAATGGAGCCGAGCAAAACTCCCGCTGGYTGGGAGCTGGCAGGAGCAGAAGGGAGGATATTTTTGAGCTGGAGAGTGCAGGGCTCTGGCGGGGGAGCAAACTGGCTCCGGTGGTGTGGAACAGACTGACACCACGCTGAGGGAAGGAGCCAGCAGGGCGGGTGGGTCTCGCCGAGCGCGGAGCGCGAGCGTGGCGGGCACGTGGGTGCGAGGGCACAGGGCTGGGGTGACAGGGGCTGGGCTGCCCCAGCTAGCAGCTCCTGCCCATCTGTGCCTGGCAGGAGGCTTGGGATCTCTACTGGGATTGCAGGCATGGTGTGTTTGCGATCTGTCCCCTGTGTTTGTCTGGGACATGTTCCCTGTGTTTGGGTGGTGGCAGAGGCCAGCCCAGAACAGGCAGCTGCTCCCTGGGCCTCATTGTCATTGATGCTGAGGTCTCCGTGCACCACCAGAGCAGTGGATAAATGAATTTCTATGGGTTTAAATGGTACAGTTTACAATCTGCCTCCTCGCCCTGGCAGAAAGCTGCAGAATGGTTTGGGTGTAAAAGGTGCCTCGTTGGCCAAAAGGCCCCGCACTGCTCCCTTCTGCCCTCATGGTGCAGCTTCACCCCAGAGGGCTGTGCTGGCTTTGGCCCTTCATGGGGCTGCTGTGCCCAAAGGACAGTGGGATGGATGGGCACCTCCTTGGGAAAGGAGCAGGGTTTAATTCCATGTGCTGGTATGGACATGGTGTGACTGATCAACTAAACGCTCTCCACCTGGCCTTCGTCTCCAAAATGGGGAATAAACCATTCCTTAACCCACACTGCATGAACAGAAAAGCCTGATTTTTTTTTGGTCCAGTTCTAATAAAAATAAATGCTACTTGAGCATCTAGAATATGAGTTTAGGGAATTTCCTGTTTGCTTTAGTTTTTCTTATATCTTTTTGGAAAGAACTCAAACTAATTTTGCTTCACCCACCAGCTCTTTTCCACTTAACTCTTTTTTCTTCCCAGTAAAAGATTTTTCTTAAGGATTTTAKACTGATTTTACTGTACACATATTGCACTGAAACAACTGGTAACTTTTTCCTGTGCCTACTCTGAGAGCTGGGACCTATAAATAGAATTTCACATGGCAGGCATAGAATACCCATGCTCTGCGGTCTCTGCCAACAGTTTTAGGTATGGAAATGAGGTTAATATTCATCTAAAAGACATAACTTATTTGGAAACTCTTCTCTACTGAAGCGTACCCTTCCCCACATAGCTGTGGGAGGGAAGCAGAGATGGACAGCATCTTCATCCCTGGGAACAGATGGAAGGTGCAAAGCAGACATCTTCAAGAAGAGCTGACATTTGAAGCACTGTAAAGTCTGCRGGGAGAGATAATATCGTTCCTGAGACATAATGATATACTTGGAAAAGCCGACAAGCCTTAYAGCATGCAAGCTGAAAAAGTGTTTTGAGCCTGAATGCTTATTTCTTTTTACCAGTCTATCCTTATGTGCAATGAAGATGTCATCTCTTCCCTCAAACCTTGTCTTGCTTGTATCCCAAGACCTTCCTGTCCAAAATTATACTGGTAGGATTTGACTTTCTAAAATGCTTTTCCATCCTTGATATTGATGTCTGCATCTTCCCACCTTGAAGGCAATGCTGTGTGTCCTGGACGTGTGACACAGGATACAGCAACCAAGGGTTTGTTTGCTGTCCTCATTGCTTTTATGGATGAATGTTTATTTATCCATCGAGTCAGAATAAGCAGTCATTTGTACTGGGTCCTAATTTAGGTTATGGATATCCTAAGTACTTGGGTAATAATGTCATTGTTTGTTATTAGGTTTTAAGTAACAGGCATGAGTAAATAATAAGACAATATAAATATAAATCTACTTAATTGTCTAAGCCTTCAATGCCAGGCAATAATACCAAATCTAAAACCAGAAACCCATGTGAATTACTAACATCAGAGACACTTCAGAAAGAATCTGTCTCTTATTAAATCTAAGTGGGTCAAATCCTGCAGCTCCTCAGTGCAGAGGAGAGGTTTGTTCAAGGGTTTTAATGGACAACACCATGGTAAATGGTGACAGAGGTGGTGATAAATGCAACATATTGCTCATTAGGACAGGCAGAGATAGGATGGTAAATGATGGGTACAGATCTAATGATTTATTTGCAGAAGAATTRGGAACTATTCAAGCCCTAACTTAATGTAAGCTGTACATTGGGATGTTACTAAATACTTTTGTGCTAAACTTGAGTCTTAGGAGTACTGTTGGGCTTGCTGAAGCAACTGGGACCCTCCCAGGGGCTCTGGGCTCAACCCTCCTCTCCCCACTTTGATTTTGGTGCAAGGCCCTCCCTAAGCTGTCGGTGGAACCGGATCCAGGCTGCACTGGGAAACGTCACGCTGCAAATGGAGAAGGTGGTGTTACTATCACATTGTTATCCTCACGCAGAAAAGATCAGGTATTCAAAGGGCAGGAATGCTCAGTGCTTTCAGTTTCCTGCTGGCAGACATGAGTCTGGTTAGAACAGGGCTGGGTGTGGTACTCCAGAATCATTGCCCCCCACCCCTCTCGAGTTTCTCCTGGATCCTGGGCTTTATCCTAGCGGCCCTCCCAGGCACCAGCGCTGAGGAATGCRGAAGGTGTATGTGTTTTGTTGGAGRCAAAGTTTGCCACCTCCACTTTTGGCATAACTTTCTGTCTTTCCTGCGACAAAGAGAATCTTTAGAGAGAGTTTGTTCTAAAGYAAAACCACAAACACAGGCAGTAAACACCACCGTCTTCCTGTGTTTCCTCAGACCACTGCCACGGCCGTGAGGTTTGCTGCTCCCACTTGGATGCAACATCCAGACTAACCAAGCCAGAGCTGTCACTGATCTCACTGTGGAAGCTGCAATCAAAAATAAACTCATCTGCTCTCAAGGACAATTAGCAGCTTTTGTGGGGGATTTCAAAACAGATGGGCAAAAAGACAGTGAAAGAGATGCTGCTTGTTTTCTTTCAAGGAAAAAGTAAGGAAAGAACACAAYTCCCTCTTTTTCTCCCCCAATTTTGTTCTCCCTTAGCTGTATGGTTACTATTAAGGCAGTAATTGTGTTTATTTTCTATTTATGTACAGGATTGTCAGACTAGATAGGGTACAAGATGCTCACAAGGTTTGGGTTTCTTCCAGAAGATATGCTGTCTAACCTTAGCTGGCTTATTGCAGTAGAATATTTTCAAGATAGATTTTATTTCTTTATTTCTTTATTTAATTTTTTATTCCCTAAACCAGGTGAAATGTTCAGACTGAAAGGTGTTCATTGCCTGTCAGGTCCATCAGCATCACTATTTCAGACATATGGTGAAATATAATGTTCTTCCACCTTGTACCAGTGAAATGCATTCAGGCTGGATGTTAAGCTAGAGAATTASTTAACCTTAAGGGAATTGAATCTTACATTATCTGTGTTCTATATAAGCAGAAGTAATAGTAATAASGAATAAAATTGTATATCCAAACAGATTGATTGAAATTACAACCTTAGGGATTTTCTTCGTCAAAAACTGGCAGGAAAAACTTGGTGCTTGCAAGATGTTTTCCATTTACTTCTGAAGAGCTCATCTTTGGGTGAAGCATTAATAGGGAGTAAAGTGGAAAACTGACAAAAGCCTTCTGTGTTTCCTGGGTTTCAGCACTTTGAGTTGATTCTGTGGCATCTCTGAGCCCAGCCTGTTGTTCTGTGTGGCTCAGATGAGCTTTCCTGGATCACCAGGACCCCAGGGCACCATCACTGCACSAGAGTATCCTGCCTTCCTGTTTGAAATGGAAGGAATAACAGCCCTTTTAAAACATTGCCTGCACTTCTGCAGCAGCACAGGGAAAGAAGAGCTAACTTGGGAAGCAACCTCTCTTCTTGCTTTGTTTGAACTCTTGAAGGGGTGATGGTGCAGCAATGTCTGCTCAGTCTTTTCCAGGACAAAAGTTATTTATGATCTGGAAAACGGGAAAGCAACAAATGGCAGCCATAGCTGGGAGGGAGACAGGGCAGGGTGAGCGGGAAGGAAGGACAATCCAAAGTAGCAGGGAAGGGACCAACCTGTCCAAGGAAAGGAGCCTTCAGGGAAAAGATGACTTTGCCCTTGATAGCCAAGGTCAAGCTGTCAGACACAACCACGAGCTGTTACATAAAACAAATGCAGCTGCTCCAAGGCTTTGAGCACGCCAGTGCTCCTCAATTGGTTTTACATTCCCCAGGGGCAACGTGTGCTCTTCACCCCTCAGAGGTGTGAAGGGAAGTGGATGTTTTCTGCTCCCTGCAGAGGGAGTCTGGAGGGYTCTGGCTGGGGCAGAGGAGGGGGCTGRGTGGCAGGACAGTTTTAGAGACGARTTTGCTGTGAGGACAGGGGTGGGAGCTCTGCTGCGTGGGCTGAACGGGAGTCCCACCGCATATGGCTGAGAGGGAGCTGGTTTGCACTTCCCTCACTCCTCTGCTAAGATTAACATCTCCAGAGCCTTTCAGGAAAGGACTGCAAACCTCAGAGCAGCGTCGAAGCTGCAGTTTTGCTGTTTCAATCTGCATGGATTTCAGAAGCAGCCTTCTACCTAAGCAAGTATTTTGGTATTGAATTAATTAGCAGTTCTCTTACCACAGCACTTTCACAGGAACTGCATCCCACACCTGCACCCCTTCCCCTTTCCTGGCTGCAGCCCGGGCCAGTCACTCAGCCAGGCTCCGAGGGTGCCAGCACCCCTTGCCCCGACCCAAGTCCTCTCTGCTGCAATCCACCCTCTTTGTGGAGTTATACCCACAATGACCTTGCTTAATTATCTCACTGCAGAAACTGGTGCTCCATCAGCCTCTGGAGAGCTCCTGGTGCTGCTGTGACACTGGGGCCGGGCTGTGTTTGCAGTGGGCGGCTGGGGGTGCTCTCACAGGGTGCTCATGTGCAATCACACAAGGTCACACCACAGGGGCCATTCCCTGCTTGGTGTTAGTGTTCCCTCTGGCTCTGCAAATGGTTGGGGTTTTACAAGCCRAAGTAAAAGAGAGGCCAATGGCCACTGCCTTCAGTTATGGCATGAATTAACGTAGCTGATAGAGCCTGGCTGCAAAAGAAGGCAGGAGGCTGCTGAGGTGGAGCAGYGTGCAGGGAGGGGTGTGCTGAGCCTGGGTTGTTTTGTGAACCAGGCAGGCAAAAATTGCAGGGTGCACAAGGGGGAACAAACACCTTCCAAACACAATGTGCAGGTCACCAGTTTTCACTAGAGCCACCAGGCTGATCACAGGCTGGAGCCCCTCCGCTCTGGAGCCAGGCCGGGCGAGCTGGGAGTGTTCAGCCTGGAGAGAAGAAGGCTCCAGGGAGACCTCAGAGCCCCTTCCAGAGCCTAAAGGGGCTCCAACAGACCTGGAGAGGGACTTGGGACAAGRGCCTGGACTGACGGGACAAGGGCCTGGAGTGACAGGWCAAGCTGGAATGGCCTTAACCTGAAGGAGAGTAGATTTAGATTAGATTTTAGGAAGAGTAACTCACTCTCACTCCCTGAGAGTGTGAGGCCCTGGCACAGGTTGCCCAGAGAAGCTGTGGCTGCCCCATCCCTGGAAGTGTCCAAGGTCAGGTTGGATAGGGCTTGGAGCAACCTGGGATAGTGGAAGCTGTCCCTGCCCATAGCAGGGGGCCAGAMTGGATGAGCCTTAAGGTCCTTCCAAGTAAAGCATTCTGGGATTCTATTGATGCCTAAAATTGGGAGTACCTGAAACAGAGACTGAACAAAGTTAGTGAMTAAAAGTATGAATTTATTGGAGGCCTTCGAGTGGTACACCTCTGGTACAGAGCCTTGCCGATGCTAGGCTAAACCAAGATGGACCCTCATCACGAGTTTTCCCCCCCAGATATAGGTTTGGTACATTTGCTTATCAGAAGTTAATTGTCCAATTACAGTTYCAGGTAATGAAGTAAYATTCCCCCATTCACCCCCTCCCAATTCCCTTTTGTTTATACTTAGGCCTAGGATAGTGACCTTGTTTTCCAGGCTTGGAGAGAATGTTTTGTCTAACAAGAAGGTGAAGCACATAATATAGATTTCAGAATTACACACTAGTACAGTGCAGGGTTAGAAAAATCCAAAAGTTATCCTTAAGGCATCACTATGATATATTTAACTCTAGAGTTCCTGGTAGCCTCTCATTTCCATATGTTCCCTTCATTCCTCAAGTTCTGCCTCCTGGACTTTTGTCCCTTCCCTGTGCCCATGTCGTGGCTCAGAGGCAGGACCAGGCTGCCTGCAGGGAGCAGGGGGCTGTGAGGCTCAGCCTCTCCATCTGCTGCACAGCACTACAGCCAAACCACTCTGCTCTTCTCAGATAACATTGTTCGAGTGGAAACAACATCTAAGAATTATAGATAGGCCAGGATGAGAACAGCCTTGTTAAAGACTTTGTCATTCGTGATGAATTGTTGCAAGAACTGTTTCTCAGCTTCAGAGGATAAAGGGCTCTTTTTAAAGAGGAGCATCAGCTGATCTAAACCCAGATAAAATTCACAGCACTACATTGCATTCATCAGCCGAGAGTCAGGAAGATGATGGGTACCACTATCTCAGGAAAAAACCTACAACCAGCATCAGACCCCACACCTTCAGGGTTTCTTTTAGAGCTCAGCAAACTTCCAGCAATTTTCCAGCTGGGGATTAATTTCTGCTGTGATCTTGCTTTCCAGACACAACACAGCTGCTCACGGGGCTTTCAAACTGGGGCTAAGCCATGCACCCCTTTCCTTGGGAGCAGCAGGATTACAGGGTGGTCTATCCTGTGTGAGACTGGGTGCCCCCTTAAGAAGTGTGATCCAAACAAGAAACCAATTTGTTGGAAGTCTTCCATCCAAACTGGTGTTCTAAAACTCATTTATTCATGTGAGTGATCTAATGAAAGTCAAAGGAAATTCAGAATAAGATCTCTTCCACCAGAGGGGTTTTTTTAGCATCTTTGAGAACTGTGCAGTACAACAAGAGGTAGGAGAGAAAGGGAACATGCTGGACTGAGTAATGGCAATTGTGATGAACGTATTTCAGCTGCTATAAATATACAACTTACTGTAAAAGGTCTGCGAGGGAAAGGAATAAACAGCCAATCTGAGGAATTATTATTTTTTATAACATCCTCCAGAGTGGTTATTTGTGAAAGATGTGCTCGTTGTGTTCCGCTTCTATAAAAAATGCACGTAGGCAGGTTCCTGAGCRTCACGTACTTCACAGGCGTTTGTGCTGAGGGAGTGTTTCTTGGTCTGGGAAGCGGGGAGTGGGGGGTGGGTTATTTTTAGGTTTTTTGTTCGTTTTTTCTGAATAGGAAAATGGAATGGTGTTGAAGAAAATGAAATTTAAAAAAAGAAGGGAAATGGAATGGTGTTGAAAGCAGGACTACACCCTTTCCCTACCACGGCAGCAGGCAAGCCAGCAGACCCCCTGTTATCTCAATAAACTTCAACGTAGCACTAAGAGTTGTGTAAACTCTTTACATGGATGTGCTCATCAAAGTTTCTCCATGGAAAACGTGGTCAAGCATGGGACCAGGCTGCCCAGGGCAGTGGTGGAGTCCCCATCCCTGGAAGTGTTGAAGAAATGTGTGGATGTGGCACYGGGGAACGTGGGTTAGTGGTGAAYGTGGTGGTGCTGCTGGGCTGGCAGTTGAACTTGGTGATCTTAAAAAGTCTTTTGTGACCTTGATGCTTCTATGATTCGGTGTTTGGCTGGGGGAAAATACAGGCAGGCTGTACTAGAAAATTATTAAGTACAAGCAGAAAAAGACATTTACTCCTCCGTCTCTACTAATTTGCGCAGCCAGCTTGAATTTTTTCTCTCTCTAATATTTTCTTCTGATTGCCTTCATATTCAAATTTAAATTAAACCCAAAGATAACTGGCCAGAAGTTCTCACCTTTAACTTATAGATGCTTTTACTCTCAGCTCTGGTGTGTCACATAGCAGCAGTGGTGCTGCGTGAAGGAGCTGCTGGCTGAGAGGCTGAATGGAGCTTTGGTGACACATGGTTCATAAATCTGAGCAAGTCAGAGTTCTGATTTAAACTTTAATTAAAGTATGTATCATACATATATTAAAATTCAAATGCTTAACTAATATAAAGGTCAATGGAATGCAGCAGCTCCTCTCTTCCTACATTTTTAATTTCCACATTTTGGTTCACTCAGTCAAATGTGCACACAGAGCGATCAAGAAACTTAATCCAACAGTTTATAAGGAAAGATATAGTGATGTGTCTTAATCTAAATTCAAATTACTTTCTTCTGGGGAAAAAGTCATAGCTGTCAAAACCATTGCTGTACTAACTGTAAGTTTATCACTTTTGTTACATAATCTCTGGGGAAATTAGATTATAGAACCTGTTTCTGATTCTTAAGGCTTATACACGAAACAATAAAAAATTGCCTTGATTCATAACCTGTTACACTTCATTAAAAAAATATGGAGCCTAGAGATTTATGAATAGCAGTGACATTGACATAGCTTCATTTGCAAAGAAATTACATCCATAGCTCTGCATTAATCTGTAAATGCTTATGAATGAGAACTTATTTATAATTGTTGGGAAAAAATATTTGTAAGATTTACAATTGAGATATGATTTATCTTGGGGAATTTATCATTTCAATTATATACAATTAATACCAGTCATAACTTAAGACTTCTGGCTGATGAAAGGCAGTGCATATTGACTAGTTATCTTTTTTAGTCAGACATAAAGAATGTTGTGCTTTGAATAGTTTTAAGGACTGTAAGTTTTCATCATGTAATAACAAGCAATGACACAGATCTCTTTTACATGATATAGACAACACTTGGCTCCTAATTAACTAAGTACAGAATTCAGGGTTTGCAATGGCAGAATAATGTCACATTAACATGTGACAACTAAAATCTTTTGTAGTGAAAATCTTTTGCTGGTGAAATCTTTCACCTTTTCRAAGGTGAAAATATAGTTTTATGGCTGTAAGTGTTGTCTATATCTACCTGTTCTCTCCTTTCGAGGGTGTAACAACATCAGTTTGCAGCTTTATCCTTGACTACCTGCTTGGTTCTTGTCACTGCTGAAGGGCCTCTGGCACAGGGAAGTTGTGCTCAGCAGGGACAGTGACACCATCCACCCACACCTTTCTATATTCCACACCTCAAGGCTGCTGGGATGAGGCAGTTTCTTGTCCACATTAGATCAACATTAGATCAGCTTGGATGCTGTGGTTCCCAAAGGTTTGTTTCCTGCAACAGGGGTGACCAAGGGAGATGTTTTGTGTGGAAACCCCTTTTACTCATGAAATCTTATGTTCCTGAGACTGTAAGTGCCATAAGGATGCAGCTGCTGTCCTGGCTCTATATCCCCTGGGGAATCGGGTTATATTTGCAAATAAACTTGCTTCTATTTGTGTTTTATATCTACCAAAGCACCAGTCCCAGGGAAGATTCTTTAACATCTGTTCCAACGTCCTTGACCTGGTGTCTACCTAAATCCTGAGTCTGAAATAGGAGGAGGGATGTCCACATGCGAATATTTTAGCAATCGCTGGGAAGACTGGACAAAGAAATGAGAGTACAGGAGTTTCTTTTGAATGCATGATGTAGAAATAGGAATAATTACAGTGTCTGTGAATGCTCCCAGGCTGTTCTCTGGGCCCAGAAAGCCCTCAGTGCAAGTCCTAACAATCCCGGTATGACAATGTCCCTCAGTTCTCTCAATGTCAAACCATTCGATGCATTGCTAAAAATACTCTCCTCATGCACAAAGCCAGCCGACATGAAAGGCTGGCGTGCTTTGAAGAGGAAAGCATCGGCGCTGTCTGCGCTGATTGACTACTCCGAAAGAGCTTTCTGCAGAGAGCTGTTCAGCTTCCCGAATGGATTAGCTCTGGCTACGCTCACCCCCCTTTGTGCTTCCTCTGGCACGAACAGACAGGCRTTAGGGGTTGATTGCCGCGGGTGCGCTCGCCGCGAGCTCATTTTAGCTCGCGAGCGTGGACACAGCAAATGGTGGCTTTTAATTTTGCTTTTGAAATCTGTTTTGATCAAGAATATAAAAAGTTATGCTCATCTTGTTAGAGAACTAGAGCGACGTGTGTGTCTTGGGAATAATCAAAGCTGCTGGTACCTGTTTGGGTAGGTCATTAGTACAAAAAACCTTGGCAAATAAATTAGTTGTTCAAATGCTSTTAGTTGATGTCTACATTTGTATGGTGTTTGAGCTGAGGCTAATAAAGGTCTGGATGAAGCAATGCTTGACTTTGGGGAGCTTCCACCTTCACTTGCAGGGAAGATCCTGTGCTGTTTGGTGCAGCCATGGCATTATAGAGCATGAGATATGGGGTGATGTGCAGTGATGTGACACTGGCTGAGCACTTGGGAGAGAGCTGGAGCACACCTTAGGACAAGGTACAGGAAGTGGAGGAGACAGATTGAAAGAAGAGCTGAGGAGGATGAAGTGGGGAACTAAGCAAGTGATGTTGCAGGTGATTATAGTCTCATTAGCTTTTTTCCACAGCCATCATCTACTGGGATGCTGCGGCAGCACTGAGGAGGGTGATGGAGTTTGGAAGTGTCATGGACGGATGAAATTCTCCTGAAATTTGTGCTGAAGATTTTGCTATTTTTGGAAAGGCAAATAAGCTTCTCAAAATGGCAAATGTTTGAATGGGCCTTAATTTGACCATAATGTAAATTCTTCTTTTTTTTTGAAGATAGGCCAAAGTTGGGATTGAGCAAGAGAGATCAAAGTAAACTGGAGCTCAATGCAGCTGAGGGAAATGTGAAACTAATTTACGAAACCCCAAGTTGTTTTATGATCTGAACAAGAGAGATCAGTGCTGGAAACTGTAATATGGCTCCTACATGGGAAAGCCAAGAGCACTGAGAGAAATGCAAATCACTTGCATATGAGCCAGTCCAGGCAGTAAATGGTTCATCCGATAATTTGCTGCTTTAAGTGTTTAGCTGAGTTGGTCTTTGTGCTTTCATACTCTCTGTCTCTATTTAGTGACACTTTCAAATTGCAGGATTAAATGACTTTGTAATATTGTCTTCCTGAGGACAATTTCCTCTTCAGAGATTTGTGGTGTTGTCATTATTCCTAGAAATAATTCTTATTTTCTAGCAGCTTGGATTGGCCTGTTCCTATTGATTCAGTGTTGTGACTTGATATCTTGATGAAGTTTTCAGGCACCTTCCCACGACAGCCCATGGCCACAAGAGTGTCCTGGGAAGAACGGATAGCAGAGGGTCTCCTAAAGCTCAAGGCAGAAGGCATAAGAAGGGAGAGCCCATTTATATCTTCTTTAAGTTGGCAAATGGATGATGCCTCATCCCTGGAAGTGTCCAAGGCCATGTTGGACAGGGATTGGAGCAACCTGGTCTAGTGGAAGGTGTCCCTTCCCACTCCATGGCAGGGGGAGGAACAAGATGAGCCTTAAGGTCCCTTCCAATGATTTGAAATCATTCTGGGATTCTATGATCACAGGACTCTCTCCCTTGCAGTTGCCAGGCCCTGGATCACACCACTACCATCACAGTCAGTCCTGAAACCAAAATAGTTGCAGATGCACACATAGGACAGTACAGGAACATGAGAGCACCTGTAACACACCAGCTGATCCCATAGAGATGCCCTTTAGAGCATCCATGCATGTTCTCTGCTCACGGCAGGGCTTCAGAGTATTCTGAACTTGGAAGACACAGACAATGCCCTGGCATTTCAGTAGGTGCTGATGGCTGTCCTGCCCTGGGCACCGGCTGCTGCATCCTCACAGGAACAACCCCACCACCCAACCATTCTCTTCAAAATCCCCAGCCAGGTTCTCAGCCAAACAAGAGTCTTTGACAGCTGGGATGCTGAACATGCTGAAACCCAGCTGTGTTACCAAAAAGTGCTATTTCTTCTTTAAAGATCCTTTCAAAAAAAGTTGATGAATTAAAATGCTTTTCAAATCACAGAAGGAACCGAATTTCCATCTCGTGCCTCCCTTTCACAAAAGAAACCGCAGTCATTACAGGAGAAGCCAACGCTTGTCTGCTCGTGATGGATGTGTGCGAGTGAGAAGTGAAAGTTCGTTTTATTCTGAACAGCCAAGTGCCACAGTCAGAGCTTCAGCCTCTTCATCAATCACTGTCAGGCAGTGTCACAGTCCCTGAGTGCCACAGTTAGCGCTGCACTACCCTATTACTCCCATTACTGCTCCTGCTGCTAAACGGGCTCCGCCGTGGAATTTCTTTCATCAGGAGAYGGGCTCGGGGTGTGTGAAAAAATGCTTTGCTGAAAAGACTTGCTGGGCTTTGAGACATCCAGATGTCTGCTGTCTTCTCAGCTGGCTCCAGYGGGCAGATGGCTAGGAAGGGAAAGCTTCTGCAGAGTGGGGCACAGTCGGTAAGGCTGAAAGACAACATATTAATTACACGAAGGGAAGGGAAGGAAAGAAAATAGAGAAGGCTGAAAYATACCATTGTGGGTGAATCTCTCAGTCTGGTGTTGTTCCTGTCTCTATTACTGRAATCACTAAAGGAGGCTGGAATGGGGACAGATGGCACAGCTGCAACACCACTCTGCTGCTCTAACCCTGCTGGAGTGTCACGGGCAGGGCTCGGGCTGTCCTTCAACAGGGCTTATCTGCTCTTGACCTTCAGCTTTATTGCAGTCTCTAATGTGAGGACTGAAGTTTAAATCAAGCCAAACAGATTACTTTTGTCATTTAACTTCATGCTGCAGCCTCACTGCATTGCTCTCACCCCTACCCTCACCTTTTTCATCTTGGACTGATTGCCCAAAGGCATTAGGGAGAAGTATTGTTTTAGAGACACGTTGCTTCTAGAAATAGGAAAGCAACAGARGGCTCTTTTAAGGGCTTGCTGTTATGGTGTGGTCTAGAATTTTTTTCTTTGAAAAATGTAAGTCTTAAAAAAACCACAGTTGCGGTGAGAAAAAGCTAATGGTGGAAAAATCATTTTCTACCTGACAAAGCAGCATAGTTCTCTACTCTGAACAAACCCCTGAGGGATTCTGTGAAAATCTGAGTCTGTTGCCTCCTAAACCAGAGTCTCTAGGAAAACATTAACCTGCAATTTATGTACAGTTATTTGGGAGAAAGGGGGTTTTCACTCTCAATAAGCCCTGTTTGGGTGCCAGCACCTCTTCCTCCATCACGTCCAGCAGACATAGACAGATGAGGCAGTGGGAAGGCTCTGCCTTCTCCCCCTCACCCCCCACTCTCAGCACTGCTGTGATGGTCAGAGAGGACCTTAAGGATGCTCTGAGCATATTCCTGCCCTTCTTCCAGACAACAACTGCAGACCATGCCCGGGTCTCTCCTGGAGACCCTCCTGGCTGAGCAGCCCCAGGGGCTCCTGGCTGAGCCCTGTGTCTCTGAGCCACCCTCCCTCCTGCACGGAAGAGACGTGAGTGCGGTGTCTGCACAGGCCTGGGCAGGATGGACTCACCAGTGTGCCCAGTGAATTCTGAAATGAAGCTCTGCACGGACCAGCTAGATGCTATTACTTTAAATGCTTATCCTGTTTTTCCTCTCCACTGTGCTCTGGASGTTTTTGGAGCTCAGCACTGCCCAGGCGTGCAGCTGCTGCTCTGTAGTGGTTCATGACCACCATCTAGTGAGCATTTCTGCTCCACTGCTGCAGGCAGAGGCTCAGTACCTGCACAGGGTCACTCAGGTGGTCACTCCTTGCTGTGGGGCTTTCCAAAATTCCCACTCTTCAGAAGAAAATCGCTTTGTTTTGCTGTATATGATTGTGATGAACTATAAAAAAAAATGTTTTAGTCCCCTGTGCAGCAGTAGTCAGATGTGACTACTATCAGTAGATCTGTATTTATCTCTGTAGAAATGTGCTCTAAATAACAATTCCATCACAGCTGCTTTTGGTTCACCAAGTTTACTTTTTGTGTTTATCAGGCCTGGAGCCTTATACAGATGATGTCAAACCTGTGAGTGCTACTCTAGCAGAGACTATAAATACCAAACACGTGCTGCAGGTTTGTGCGGTGCTTCTGTGCCTACCACCACAAAGCCCTTCAGAAGGGCTGTACAGGTGATATCTTAATCCTCTGGTTTGGTGTGAGGTCCTTATCCCTCTGTGCAYATATTTTCTGCTGGACTCTGCTTTTGTTGTGGTCCATTTGACTCTTCCTGAGCTGGCCTAGGGGTATGTCCCTGCGGGAACCCTCCCGAGAGTGCGGAGTGCAGCCAGGTCCAGCTCTCTCTGTCCTGAAGAGTCCTTGCTGTCCCCAAAAGATTTGCACCTTCAAATGCAAGGCACACAGGTTTTTTGGGATTAATCCAAATGTGTGTATTGCGACCCTCATGACCTGCAAGAAAGTCGTTATGTTGTTCCAAATGCTTTGGGAAAAAATCCTCACGACAGAAACCCAATCCAGAAACAAATCACAGCAGTGTCCTGTGGCCATGGTCACCTTGGGAAACCCAGAGAWGACTTGGACAAACACCTGGCCTAAGGTGGGCTAGTCCTGAGCCATGTGCATAAACCCACTCTGCTTCCTTTAGGTCTAGGGGCCACTTCCAGAGGGGGTGCATTTAGCACTAAACATCCTCCTGTCTCCTGCTCGCATCCCTGTACCCATTCCCACAGCTCCAAGCAGAATCAGGCACGAGATGGTTTTTGACATCAAGGGGTGTGTTAACAACCAGAAGCAGGTTAGCAAGGACCATCTGTCAGTGACCCTATAGGTATTGTTAGTGCTGAGAAATGAGAACGGGGAGAGGAAAGCTGTGATTTACTGCAGTGCACTGCTAAAACAGAATCGACTTCAGCAGCTACAAAGCTGACAGATCGATATGGCAGGCTCCTGAAATCACAMTTCAGTGAAAATATTTTATTAAGAGACTTTAGAAAAATTTGGAAAGGTGCTTTTTTATTTCCCCCTCATTAGAAACAAGTGAAAGGTTATTTTTTGTAGAATTACAACTTTGTTCTCAATTAAAACTTGTTAATAACTAGGCAAGGTCATTGATCATCTCTAAAAGATGCTTAGAGACTGTCCTGGTCCTAAAGACATGAGTCTGCTGGGAAACTGCCACAGAGATAAAGTGATTTGCACAGGGCCACAGTGAATCAGTTGCAAAGCAAGATATGAAAGACTTGTTTGGGAATTTGAAATCTTTATCAGTTTTACTCGGTTTTAAGGTCAGGTACATAGAATCATAGAACACTTTGGGTTGGAAGGGACCTGAAAGCTCATCCAGTCCCATCCCTGCTGTGGGCAGGGACACCTTCCACTATCCCAGGTGGCTCCAAGCCCCGTCCAACCTGGCCTTGGACAGTTCCAGGGATGGGGCAGCCACAGCTTCTCTGGGCAWCCTGTGCCAGGGCCTCACCTCCCTCATAGGGAAGAATTCCTTCCCAATATCCCATCTAAYSCTGCCCTCTGGCAGTGGGAAGCCATTCCCTGTGTCCTGTCCCTCCATCCCTTGTCCCAAGTCCCTCTCCAGCTCTCCTGGAGCTGCTTTAGGCACTGGMAGGGGCTCTGAGGTCTCCCTGGAGCCTTCTCTCCTCCAGGTGAACAGCCCCAGCTCTCCCAGCCTGGCTCCAGAGCAGAGAGGCTCCAACCCTGGGATCAGCTTAGTGGTCTCCTCTGGATTGATTCCAAGAGGTCCACGTCTTTCTTGTGTTGGGGCCCAGAGCTGGGTACCCTGCTCCAGGTGGAGGGGAGGACTCCAGGGGRAATAAGTCACCTCCCAGATGTGTGGATTGGGGTGGTTTAACTGCAGACACACATTCCTGGGCATTGGTTTCCAATGCAAAGCCATACTGAACGTGTGTTGTAAAGAGCAGGGATGGGCTCAGGTACGTGCTCCTCCGAGACACAAGGAGGCACCAGGCACACTTATTTTCCTGCATAGGTAATAAGGAATTTACATTAATCAAGAGCCACCTGAATAATCTCATTGCTGAAAGATGTTACTGAGGGCAGYTTGGTTTCCTTTGGCCTGGGAGGAGATCAGAGCAGTGCAGAACACAGCTCAGCACTTCCAGCTCTGGCTGAGGCAGGTTAATCGTGCCTTGGGACCTTGGCCAACCCATCTGATTAGTGAGTTACTTATTTATTCAACACTTATTTCTAAAAATCCCAGGCAGATTAAAATTTGGCAAACACTGGYTGCTAGAGTGAGTGATGCAGAGAATCCTAAATGGAGCAAAATTAATCCAACTTCCTCTTGGAAACTTTGCAAATATGCATATTAAATCATGCTTGAATCACAATGAATATAAAAAGTAAATGTTCACCAAAACACAGTGCCCATTTACAGCCTGTGTTCCCCGTAAATCCAGAGTTTACAAGGTATGTAAATCTCACCCAGGCCAACCTCCACAGTAAATCAAAATGAAGAGAATTTGTTGTATGCCAGAAGCTGCTTCATACTCCTCTCCAGGATGTTCTGCTAAAATAAATCCTTCAGGAGAATCTGCACTGCTGGGCAGGACGGAGACCCTGCCAAAGAAAAAAAAAAAAGAAGTAAAATTTCTGAAGAACAGCCTCTTAGATTTCCATTTTTATTTGTAAACTTCCATATTTGTACATTGTTATAGGCTACAGAGTCAAGGGATTCTTGTTTTGAAACATTTTTAAGACCTCATGGGCTGTAAGCCAGGTTGTCAAGCTTCTACCTTAATTACTTTTTTAGTGTTAAAAGTAAATACATACACCTGCATCAATGCCAAAAAAACCCAGAATGTAAATGCTGACGTGGCTTGGATTAGCCTGGGAAAATGTCCCCAGTTTTTTGGGAACGTTCTTGCGTACAAAGAATGAAAATGTTATATAAATAAAGGGCRTGGTGTTATGTCTTAGAGGTATGTGAGTGCACTGTAGCCCCTTAAAAATAATAAACACTTACAAGTTTCTTGGGATTTCATTTGATACTTCTTCTCTGTCCTACTTGGTTTTACCCTTAGCCTTAAGTGGCTCATGTGTGCCCTTAGTCCCACTACCTGCTATGAGAGGTGTCTGGGTTGGTTTTATTTTAGGGATGTRTTTTGTTTTGGGGGTTTTGTGGGGGGAGGATGGGTTGGGTTTTGTTTGATTTTTTTTGTGTGTGTGCGATGTGTTTGCTTTTATGGGTTTGTGGTTGTTTGGTTTGGGGTTTGGTGTTTTTTGTGAGTGGATTGTTTTCTATTTGTTTTGTTGTTGGGGTTTTTTGGTGGTTTATTTTTTTTGGTGTGTGTGTGAAATGCCTCAGAGACAGAGTTACTTGCTTAAGGCAAGGATTTCTGTTGGTGAYATTGAGACAGAATCATGGTGTTGTCATGGCAAGATTGTTCTGATACTCCTCAGAGTCCTTTTCAGTGTCTTTATTTTTCTTCTTCTTCCAGGAGCAGAAAATTAAGTACCACTGGCTAACAAACTTAAACCAAGTATTGAAAGTAACATGACCATTCTTTCTTTGAAGCTGGGGTTTTTCAGGCTGGATTTGACTTTTTACCAAGTTCAATGCTTTTACTGAAGGGGGAAAGGGCTCTTCTGTGCTTTCCTATCTCAGGTTTAAACCTGATTTTTCATTTCGAGCCCATTTTTCCTCCAGGTGCACCAGTCAGGTGCTTCTTTTTGGTTTAATTACATCTGAAACAGGACARGACAAACTCCAGGAAGAGCAAGAGCCTTTTCTCCAAGAGACTGCTGTTGCTTGTGGCATAAACTGCTCTCCTTCCACAAACATGGGCAAGCAAAGGGCAGGAGTGGAAATGTTGCAGTGAGGAGACAGGCAGGAACTAGGCTGGAGAGAGCACAGAGGCTGAGACAAGGAGTAGGTTTAAGAATAATGTGCTTTATAACTGCTCATCCTATTTCTGCTTTAAAATGAAAGCAGATTCTTGTTGGCAATATTATTTATTTCAAGATTTCTAACAGTGGGGCTCTGTTATGTTAAACACCATAAAGACAGTTCASGTAAGTTTACATTGCAATCAAAGGTGTGACTGACGTAGCATAGTTTGGGTTGGAAGAGACCTTAAAGCTCATCCCTTTCCACCCCCTGCCATGGGCAGGGACACCTTTCACTATCCCAGGTTGCTCCAAGYCCYGTCCAACCTGGCCTTGGACACTTCCAGGGATGGGGCAGCCACAGCTTCTCTGGGCATTAAGTTTTGTTTAATCCCTGGTTTTCATTCAGAAGAAAAAAATTAGTTTAAGTAATAAAACAGTTATAGAAAAATCCTTCTTTGAATAATTCCAGTATTCAGATTTCGCTTACTTAAGTTCATGAAATGGGAAATCTGAAAGTGCTGCAGATGTCTAACTTCATGCCTTAGCTGAGGGGGGGAAACTTGCATGTCCCTAAACACTGAAGGTGCTTATGCACCTAATCCTAAACCAGTTCCAAACTGGGCAGCTTGAGCAGTCCGAGCAGTGTGGAGCTCCACGSAGCTCACTCACACCTGTCTGCATTTTCAGAGTCCTGGAAGGATTTTGCAGCCTGCACAGCACTTTGTGCTTTTTTGTACAGAGAGATCAGCTCGTTTGCATCCTGCCTGTCACCCTGCAGCAGTATTCACTGGGGAGATGGTTGGTAGCCCAGGCAGTCCAGGCTCCTGCAGGAAGTTGCATCCTGATGCCTTCTACACGTTTGTTAGGGATAAAGGGGCTCTGCTACCTAATGGATTTTTTCCCTGGTCGGATTGTGAGCTATAGTAAAAAGCTGATGTTTGATTCTCACACTCTGCAGTCTCTCCGGGTCTGTTTGCCTGTATAACCTCGCGTATGTTGTGTCTGAAGCTGTGTTGTGTGGGGAAAATGAACCCCTGAGGAGCACAACACTCTGAGCGGCATAAAGCTCGTGCTSTTGTGTGCACTAGTGCCAGGAGATGAGCTCAGACGATTTAGGAACCYAATTGTTCTGCAGAAGAGGAAAAGGTATCATCTAGGTGAGAATTAGGGGCAGGGAGGAAGGTAATATACAGTTAAGTAATGACCTGAATGGAATTGAAATACAGAGATGGCATTAAGGTAATTTCCCTCTCTCTGGGTGTTGCCTTTGTCTCTATTTCTTACATCTGTATGAGGAGTAAAAGCAGGAGAGAACTAGTGTGGCCAGCATGTAAAAAGAATTAGGGTTTTTGCTGGAAATGCCTTTTGGGTACTTCCCCTGGAGAGGCCACGAACATTCTGAAGTCTTCCCAGTCCACATCAGGTCAAAGTCTGCACACTCAGTCCTGGGTTTGCTTCTAACCCAGCTCTGGTTTTGGCTCAGTAGTGAAGAAAGGGGTGGGGAAAAGGTGGTGTGGTCTTTACAGCTGCTTACACTGATTTTAAKATTTTGTTTTCTCCCTGTAATGACGCTGCTCACCTGTCTTTCAGTTGCACAGAAAAAGACCTAGTTTTATTCTGCTGCTGACAGGCAGTTCTTACCCAGCAGTTCTTACCTGCTGGCAGAACTGGGTCTCAGGGAATCCCTGCCAGCTGCATATTGCAAATAAACATTATGGATTTTAATGAGCAGTTCCATGCCCACATAACTCAGCTGTCTGGAAGTAACATTGCTGCTGCCRCCCATCGGTTCAGAGGAGATTCCAACCCACAAATATCCTTATCCTGCAGGGATCGTGTCCCCGAGTACACACTTTGCCAACATCACTAATTGGTGTTGTGAAAGGAGGTTCTCGTTTCTTGGTGATAAATAAATCATCTGCCAAATAAAGCAGTCTAGTTCAAACTCAGAACCTGCTTACAAAAGAGTAACTTCATCAGCCACTTTCCAATATCAGATTTTCTAATCTATAAGCCACTCCTTGAACCTTTCCCTCTAATTGATTTTATTCTTCACATGGTTGCATAATCATCTTCCAGTTTTCCTCTCTGCCTTTACATCACTTATTTTTTAATTTTTTTTTGCAAGACATCAGTTTCTTCCTCCTTATTTCTCAAGATGCTACAGTCAGTTTTCCGAAGTACAAAATAAAGCATCCGTAAAAACAATATTACCAAGTATGTGATAGATTGTGTTCAGGGGGAATAAAATAAACCAACCCCTACACTGGCAATCCTGTTACAATGGCAGAGTAATGTGTTTTGTTGTCTGTGTGAGCTGAGTTGCTGTGGTGGCTGTGAAGGGGAATCACAGAGTGCCAGACTGGTTTGGGTTGGGAGGGACCTCAAAGCCCATCCAGTGCCACCCCTGCCATGGGCAGGGACACCTTCCACTATCCCAGGTTGCTCCAAGCCCCGTCCAACCTGGCCTTGGACACTTCCAGGGATGGGGCAGCCACAGCTTCTCTGGGCAACCTGTGCAGGGCTTCACCACTCTCACAGGGAAGAATTTCTTCCCAACATTTAATCTGTCATGTTTTCTTTTAAAACCATTCCCCCTTGTTCTAACACTATCTGCCCTGAAAAATAGGAATTTTTCCTTGCTGAGCTGAGCCCAAGTTGCATTCTTGCCTCTGACTGGCAAATCTCACCACTCTGATTTCCAGTACACTTAAAAAGTGAGCAGTGACGGTGGGACAGCAGTGACTGTGTGTATCCTGTGCCCAAGAGAGCAGGAGGAGCTGGGTAGGAGGAGAGAAATGCAGTTCGGGGGTTCATTATGGGCAAAATCTTTTGTATTCTCCTGCCTCTCCCAATAACTAGGACCATACAGTAAAGGAGAGGCACGTGGCAGGGCTGTTCCCTGTGAGCTGGACGCATTGCCGGCTTCCTCTTCAGCCCTGCAGGTCTCTCCGGGTCTGTCACCCATCTGCTCACCTAAAACAGCTGAAAGTTTATTCAGCTCATCCTTCTGAAGGCTTTAGGATCCTCTGGATTAAAGTGGGGGGTGCCAGCTAAGCAGTGCAACAGCAGCAATAACAGTCCAAGGGCATTTGTTAACTCTCTAGGCCACACGTTTCAAGAGCCCTTGGCTCAGCTTACAGTTTTGCAAAATGGAGATTTCAGTTTGAAATATCAACCTTTGCCCTTCTCAGAGRAATTCAGCGTACCTGGTAGCAAGAACATCAGGAATCTGGTCTGTTTTTCAAAAAATGGCTTTTCAACCAGTGATGGAGACAGCTCAATGGGTTATTTTCACCCTCTGTCTGTTTAAAGCCCTGAGTTACTGCAGGCAAACCTGCAGACTGTGTGATGGCTGCTGATAACAAACTCAGCCTCTTTTCCTCATGAGCTTTGTGGAGGGTGGTAGGTCAGCAGCTGTGGGAAGTTCAGTAATAGCTGGGAGGTGACTTCGAGTGCTGTTTCACTCGAGTCAGTTCTCTTGTAGCATCCCTTTGGAGCGTCCTCTGGGAAGATGTACAGCAGAACTGAACTCCAAGTAACAATGGTGCAGGTTGGCCAACATCTTCTAAAATAATTTGGGTAAAAATGAAACGCAGACACTAGCTTTAAAAACAGCTAACTCAGCTCTGGCAGCATCCCAGCTGAACAGTTGACACTGGTGAGTACAACAAACTCTCCCAGTGAACCTCTCCTTCTCCCAGGTCCTAGCAAGGTGTGAGCTGTGCAGAAGGTTGATGTACAGGGACAGGGATTAGAGCTCATTGAGTATCTTCCTTTGCGTGTTAGCTCAGAATTTCATTCAAATCAGGCTTTCTGTGATCCACCAYTGCATCTTCTTTTAATAGAACCATCCTTTCAGATTAGGAAGATCAGGCTCGCGCTGCCTGCTGAGCGGTGTCTGAAGGGTGTCTGCACCGGGGGTTAAATGAAAGTGATGGCACTGCCCTTCAACTCGGTCATGTGAGGCTCCTGTCAGTTGTGAGCCCTTTAATTTCATTACTCAGCAAGCTGCTGAAATTGATTTTGGTTCTCCAGCTGTTAGCAAGGGTAAAATTACATTTTTACTAGATTTCTGGCTTTCAGCAAATTAACTTGAAGCCAATCAGGATTCTTCAGGGAGTATAGGAAGGAGAACAATTAGCCAAGCCATAAAAATCTAACTTAAAAAAAGMCACCAAATACAAGGCCAGCTCTCTCTTTAAAAGTTTTATATCAGCATAGCTCCACTTATGTAAATTATTGGTGCAAACAAATACAGAAAAGGTCTTTGCTCCCTTTCTGCAGCATGAATTTTAATATATTTTCTCCAATTAATAGGAATATTTTGCTTTGAGTTCTTATTAGGTGAACATTGCTGTAACGACWCACAAAATCTCTTCCAGATGATGGTCATGGATATTCCTTGCTTCAGGAAGGGACGTGGGTGAGCATCAAAACCAATTTGGGACCTTCTTATATAGAAACTGCAGACCCATTTCCCWGAATGGTACTGGGCCTTTTGTCGAATGGAGATATCCACAGGCAGTCCCAGTTTAGCATTTGGGATAACTGAAGTTAAGATAACTGAAGTGTTGTAACTGAACACTTTAGTTGTGCAGGGAAACACCCTTTTTTTGTGGGCATCTCTCCTGGTTTTGTCTCTTTGGTGGATAGTTTGTGAAGGAAAGCTCCTGCTGCTTTTTCAATCACCGTTTCTGACTCCYCCTTTTTTCTCTCCATAGACTGTCCTGAGGTGACCTCTGCCGCCTCCAGGCTCTCTCTGTTGTCACCTGTGGTCTGTGCTTTGATTTCCCATGAGCTGTCCATCCCTACAAGCTTTGCTGCTGCCCTTCCTCGCCACTGCTGTCATTTCTCCACCTACTTTATCAGGAAGGTGAGAGGAATCATCCTGTCCTTCTTCCTCTTTCCAAGCATATCCAGCCTCCAGGTGCATGTCTATCTCCCACACGGTGGATGCTTACCTCATTGAGATGCCAGTGTTAGCCTTTACCACTTGGGTCATTTTACTGTCATGAGGTACATTAGGTGYCACCTTATCCTTGTTTCCAATCTCAAAACATCCCAGGAGTTGTCAGTATGTATTACTTTCCTTTTACTCCTTCACCTGCCTCCTCTGCTTAGCAGTATCTATCTTTATTTTTGCCCTGAAGCTCTTTTCCTCCCTTTTTTCCCTTTGATTCTCCGTTGCTCTTCAGGGCATGGATGTGCCATTTAGTCTTGGCATCTTTTTGCAAGCTTATTTCTGCACACGTCCTTTTCCTTAGCTGTACCCTAGAAAAGAAGAAATCAAAAAGAATTTCGTCAGCAACCCTGATGTAAAGTATGTCCATGGGGGAAAATGTGCTTAGCCCCATTTAAACCAATGGAATTAATGGTTTATATGTACAGCAGGAGGTGGGTAGGTGGCACAGGCCGGGGGAGGGAGRCAGCCTGCTCCCGGGAACCTGAGGCTTGGAATTCCAAACCCAGGGAGGCAGGTTTGGTTTCTTCCCGGTGGGTAACTCCACCTGAAGCTTGTGGGACGATGTCGGTGTTGCCAAAGGTGCTCCAGAACCGCTCGCCGCACTTCGCCTCGGTCCCTGGGCTGTGCGGGGCTGCGGGGCAGGTGGGGCCAGCGCTCCCGGACGGAGTAAAGCAGGAGCAAAGTAAAAGCAGCCGCAGCGAAGCCGCGGGGAACCGCTGCTCTCCGGCCTCTCGCGGGGCAGGAAATTCCCGGGAAACAGCAACATCGCTCCTGGCCGGGCTCGGCTTTTTGTGCATCTCCAGCGGCATCTTGTGGCTCCTCGGGTTATGGCACACGCCCGGCGCCGCTTTTCCGCATCTCCCGCAAAATTCTTTAATCCTTTACAGAGATTTCCCAGAAATTCCTGCCCGGGGATGGGCGCGGGAACCCCTCTGCAGCCCCCACCGCCACACTTGGTGGGGTTTTAAGAGGAAGGCCCAGAGAACACTCTGTTTATCTGGCGTGGAGTGGGGAGGCCCGGGCCCTCGGCGTGGGGTGTTGGGTCCCCTCCTCAGCATGGGTGTTCCCTCGGCGCAGGGCACTGTGTCCCCTCAGTGTGGCATGAGGGGCGTCCCCTCCTCAGCATGGGTGTCCCCTCAGAGCAGGGCCGTGTGTCCTTTCAGAGCGGGGCAATGTGTCCCCTCCTCAGCATGGAGTGTCCCCTCAGTGCAGGGCACTGTGTCCCCTCAGAGCAGGGCAATGTGTCCCCTTCTCAGCATGGAGTGTCCTCCCCAGAGCAGAGCAGTGTCCTCCTCCTCAGCATGGCATGAGGGGTGTCCCCCTCAATATAGGGTTATGTGTCCCATCCTCAGCATGGAGGTGGRGTGATGTGTTCCCCCTCAGTGTGGGGCACTGTGTCCCCTCCTCAGCATGGGGTGTCCCCCTCACACTGCATGTGTTCCCCCTGCGGTGGAGGGCAGCGTGTCCCCCCATGGTGCGGTGTGTTGGGTCACCTCCTCAGGGGTGTTCCCCTCAGCATGGGATGTCCCTCGCAGTGTGAGGTGTGTTCCCCCTCAGTGTGCCATGGTGGGTCTCCTCCTCACTGCTGAGTGTGCCCTCAGTCCAGGGCAGTGTGTTCCCCCTCAGTGTGCCATGGTGTGTTCCCTCCTCACTGCTGAGTGTCCCCTCAGCCCAGGGCAGTGTGTCCTGCCGTGGTGTGGTGTGTTGGGTCCCCTCCTCAGTGCAGGGTGTCCCCTCAGCCCAGGGCAGTGTTCCGTGTCCTCTGCATGGCGTGGTGTGTCCCCTCAGTGGAGGGGATGTGTTCCCCCTCAGCATGGGGTGTTCCCAGGGCTTGTGCAGCACTGCCACAACACCCTGACTTGGAGCGAGGCATTTGGTGTTGCTGGAGCACTTGTCAACCTTAGCCACGCTTTTAATGCTTTAGTGTTGACTATAGGCAGTGTAAATTTAGGATAAATGAGTTCTGGCCATAGAGATGGAATATTCCGTGGAGATGGAATACTCAGAGGAACATGGCCAYATGGCCACATAGGTCTTGTCAGAATTGGGCTGTACTCTGGTATTTTCCGTGCTGTGAGGCCACATGTGTAATTACTTCATCCTTTTCCTTGGGACAGACATGTGCCAAGTACACTGCTGACCCTAGCACGTAATTTTTTTTTCACTAACAAATGAAAATAGCGAGGGGAAAAAGGAGGTATTTCGAAAGGAAACTTTCACTATAAACTTTAAAAATGAAATGCGCTGATTCGGGATAACTGATAAGTCCTGCTTCCTTCAAACTGTCACCTCGTGTTACGCACAAGATGTGACCCGTGAGCAGGCATCTCCAGGACAAGGCAGATTACATCTGCTCACGTCAGAGGCTTCGGGACTCGCTGGGAGCCAGGCRAACGCGGACACGCGGCGCGGTCCCGGTGACACCCAGCCGGCTCTGCGTACCCGAGTCCTTCAGCACTTACGCAATATTTACTGGCCCAGGTCCATGCCAAGTGAAAAAATCTGTCTGCTTAAAATGACACAAGTTCAAAGCTGTTCCAGGTTGGATGAATGATGACAGCTCAAAGGGTCTTCAGGCCTTTTAGCTCTGGATTTTTGGGGGAAGCAGAACTGGACCTGCTTCAAACCTTTTTATTCCCAGTATGCCCAGCAGGGCAACAATTTCAGTTGTGTGGGCCAAGATAAAGAACCACTTCCAGCATCCTGGAGTCCACCCAAAGAACACCCATTTCTTGCCCTTTTTGCAATCAGAGGGTTCAGCAACTCTGGCAAGAAGCCACGASGGGAAAAGCAGTAACTCAGGTGGGTCGGTCCCAGGTTGTTTCAGGTTAGAGTAGTCGCAAGCAGTGCCTTGCAATGCAGGTGAAAAACCAGAGGGAAGCTGYGGCCCACCTGCTCCCAGCAGCTTGCTCTCCCAGTTGGAAAAATCTCAGTTTGTCAAAATATTATTGTCTTATTGCCTTTTACCACAGTGAGAGTTCCAGAACCTATTACATAAGGAGCAAAATTCTAGASAAATATGGAACCAAATATTTACATGACATGTAGAAACCATAGATACATGTCATATAGATACCATACATATCCTGTGGTATATAGTACCATAATTTGTGTCTGCAGGAGAAAGGCAGATCTCAGAGGCTAGAAAACAAAGTGAGTGGGTCTTTCCAGTTGTCTATGAAAAAGAGAAGGTGAGAAATGTACACCATCGAGGTCAATTTGCTTTTGTCATGTTTCCCAAGGTGATGCTCACTTAGAGAATTAAAGCTACTCATTTTGGGGGGAATCAAACTTCTCTCAGTGGCTGTGCTTTCGTCCCGAAGCGTTCAGCCCTCAAAAGACTTTAGGTAGTTTCCAAAATCCATCATGCATCAAGAGCAGCAAACAACTCTTCAAGCAGCTAAGAGATGCAGTATCCAAGAGGTAAAATGAAAACAGATTGTAAGAGTTTTTAAAGCCTTTGCGTGAGGCTGAGAGATGAAAACAGAGTAGTCAATCCTGTAGCTTCTTAAAATGACTTAGAGAAACCCACAGCAGCAGTGACAGTGGAGTTTGGTGCCACCATGGCAGTGTTAAAGTGCTTCACAGTGTTAATGTTAATGACAGTTTAGCTCTGCCTCCATAAACCTGTACCCAGCTGTGATAATTGTGTGTGTGCTCCACATTCAGAGCTTGTTACYGAGGAGTCATGAGCTCCTGCAGGATGCTCCTGGGTAAGTGGATGCCTGGAGAGGAGAAGTGATCTAATTGTGGCCTTCCAGTACCTGAAGGGATCCTGCAAAAAAGATGGRGAGAGACTTTTTACAAGGGCCTGAAGAGACAGGACAAGARGGAATAGCTTCAAACTGACAGAAAATAGGTTTAGGTTAGATATTAGGAAAGAATTCTTCCCTGTGAGGGTGGGGAGGCCCTGRCACAGGGTGCCCAGAGAAGCTGTGGCTGCCCCATCCCTGGAAGYGTCCAAGGCCTGGTTGAACAGGGYTTGAAGCAACCTGGGATAGTGGAAGGTGTCCCTGCTCATGGCAGGGGGTGGAATGAGATGGGCTTTAAGGTCCCTCCCAACCCAAACCTGTCAGTRTTTCTGTGATTCTATAAAGTGCTGTTGTGTTTAAAGCAGGGGGAGGTTTGCAWGGATTCAGTATTCAGGCCCTAACTCTGCTGACCTCACTCAGCCCATAACTAAGTTTTTATTTRTATCAGAAGATGCTTTTCAATGCCTAAAGACTCTAATTTCATTCACATACTCCAAGCCACCATTCTGTGTGGCCATACTCCTATTTGAAGATCTCTGCTYATTATGGAACAAAAATAATACCCTGACATTATCTTTAAGAGCAAATTCTCAGTGCCTGTGTAAAAGCAGTTCATAGGAACCCCCCACGTGAAGTCACCTACTATTTATATGCCGTATGTTGGTTACACATAAACACAAGTAATTTACACGTGGATAATGTGTCCAAAGAATGTCTCTCATTCTCTGCAGACCTACTGATGAGTATGACCTCTGATCATAATTAATTTTCCAGGAGGACTTGAGACTGCTATTTAACTTACCTAAGTAATTTCTCATTCTTCCCAAGGCACGTCATTAGAAGACTTCCTTCTTAATTATAAATATAGGAAAGGGTGTGAAAAGGACTTGGACATTGATATATATGTATGGGATTGTATGTTCCATTCAGGATCATTGTCTTTTCTCTCATTAAAAATAAATCATAGCTACTTGTAAACAATTAATTCAATTTCCTTTATTACAGCATAATTTAATTTCTCTTTGCCATGCATTTCCATGACATTACTGTTTTATTCTCTCTTCATAATGCTGAATGAAGAGATGTTTCCCCCTCTCCTCAAGGTCCCCTTCTGCTTTCTCTCAGTGGAAATAACACACTGCAGACCACCCCCTTGTACACAGCAGCACTGGTAACTGCTTACTGCCCAAACCTGCTCTACAGATGGGCTTGCCCGTTGTCACGTTGTCCCCAGGTACAAATACCATTTCCTTTGCTCTAGTCTGTGCTGGGTTTAACTTTGTCTGATGTCCTCTCTCCGGAAGGTTTTCTGTTCTAAGCTCATTCAGTATGTAAGRTGTGTTTAACATGAGCTGGCAGACCTGCTGTGCTTGAGCACTTCCTTCCTTTGCCCAGGTCCTGGCCATCACCCCTGGAATCACATTCATTTCGTGGTGGAAGCTGCTGTCAAACTCTCTTGCTGTGAGTTCTCCTCATCAGCTTTTCAGGGCAGCCTGATCTTCACTGGAGAAGGCCTGCAGAAGGGAAAATGGCAGTCGGAGAACTGGGCCAGGTGGCTTCAATTTCTGCTTTTCAAAATTTCTTTTAAAATTATTCTAAGACTGATCTTCATCCTTCCCTGTCTTGTCCAGGAACTCAGATTCCAAGAAGTTCCCCAAGTGTTAGCACTGGCCCTAAGTGTGGAGAGGAAGGCGAACCCCACCTGTATTTATGAGAGAAATGCTGTATAGTTTACAGCATGGTTACCTATTCAAACTACAGTTTTCTGAGAAAAGTTAGGGTTTGAGAAATTCCTCAGTTGCACTGAAAAGAGGGACAACAAATGAAACCCCCCTGTTCAGCTCCACGATGGGATGCACAGTCCTCCCAGTGAAGAAAGCGTCTGGCTTCATGTCAGTCCAGAGAGACAAAGGAGCCCCCTTCCATCTGTTCATCTGCGCCAGTTGCATCCCAAATCTTTCTTTAAGGTTCCGTGCCTCGACGGCTCCTCTCAGGCAGCCAAGGTTCTCCAGACTGGATGTGCTTATTTGCTTAGGTGGTATCTTAATTGCAGGCAGATTGGGAGCGCCGGGCCCTGCGTATCTTGGCCCAGTTTGTCTCCCAGAGCCATTGTAGTCTGTCACCCTCCATGCTCTGAGACTTCCTGGAGAGCGTGCTCTATTGCTGGGCTGTCCTGAAGAGCCTACTGGGTACAAGACATGTAAACACTTAGGAAGCAAGTGGAAAATACCACTAGGAAACAATGGGAGCCAATTGCTCCTGGGGAAGCTGGGTGTATTGTTACTGGGATCTTGCCCAATCCTTTTACTTAACCCTGAGCCATTTACAGGGCTCCAGAGACCTGCCTGGGGACATGATGAGCTGGTTCCCTAAGAGTGCTCTGCAATGCAGCATTAAATTTGACAGCAAAGGTAGCACCCCGCTGTGTGTGCAGRGCCAGGTCACAGGTGAGAGCAGTTTCTCCTTCTTGCTGAAGACCAAGGTACRTATTTCCTTCTGTTCCTAAGAAAACATTCCTTTGAAAGGACCCAGACTGCTGTGTGCTCCTGTGAGTGGCTGTCATGAGCTGAAATAGCAGCACCAACCCTCTCAGCTGATTGCAAAGGACAGGAAGGGAGTTTTCTTGCAGATGTGAGACTCTCACRTGGGCTGGTTCTCTTTATTTTAGCAGCAGTTCTATTGCTCTCAGTCTGTGTGTGCACATATGCATTTATGTTACTCCAGTCACACACACGTGTGTGAACACTGCTCCAAGGAGTGATTCCTCCCCACTGGAATGATTGCTTCGTGCTGGCTGTGCCGGGCTGTGCTGCAGAGCCCCCGAGCTCCAGCCAGTGTGTGCCCAGCCTGTGCCCCCGCAGCTCGGCAGGCTGGGCTGGGCTGGGCTGGGCTGGGCTGGGCTGGGCTGGGCTGGGCTGGGCTGGGCTGGGCTGGGCTGGGCTGGGCTGGGCTGGGCTGGGCTGTGCGTCACTCAGCCCTCTCCTGCATGCACAAGCAGGACACGAGCAACGTCACCTGGTGTTCCTCAGGAACCCTGCAGCTGGGATGTGTCCCTGTGATCTATCGATTCAGACCGAGGGCTCTGGGAGGAGTCACAGTGACTGGAGATGTGGATACATTATCTCACTCTATGAGACAAGAATGCAGTTACTTGGGATGATGCTCAGCCAGAAATAATCTAATATTTGAAAGCATGAGGAACATCTTTAAATTCCTTATTGGAAAAAAAGAGAAAAAGATAGAGAAGCCCAGAACTAGTTCCCTCCTACCCTCCCAGAATGGCTTCTCTTTGATTCTAGCTGCATAGGAAAATATTGCATGTTTCAGTTRGTTGATTAGTACTGCTGAATCCATTGATGTTTGTTTATATCTCACATATCACCTCTCCTATGCTCGATACATGTCAGCCCAGCTGTACATGTGTCCCACAGACAACGTTAACAATCACTCTGAGGGCTGTGTCTGAGCTTGCACTGCCACAGCCGAGGGGAAGGAGCTGTTCTCCGTGTACCCCTCACACACTGGGCATGTGGGCACGAAGTGTGTCGGTGCTTCCTGGATGTGAGCGAGGGGAGAAGAGTTCAGATAGGCAGGAAAGCGGTGATTTATGGTTCTGAAGAGATAGGATGAACCATCCATGACTCTTACCCAATCCTTGTCTGGTGTATGGGAATGCAATACTCCTGGCGTATATTAATACCCCCCCATCCTCTTCTAACGTCACTGTTCAGCCTCTGTTGCAACCAGCCAGGCACTGGGCCTTCCTCCCACCCGCAGGAAAAGCTAATCTCCCTTCAGCCTTCTCCTCCCAAGGCCACAGTCAATGTCTCTCCGTGAGTCAGCTGCCAAAGGATGTTCCTGCAAAAGTCTGCTCACACCCTGTGACTTTTTTGTCTGTTAGCTAAATATAACATGGGYAATAATTCTACTGACATAAGGTAAATGGCCATAATTTTTTTYACAGACTATCTACTGGGGATCCTGTATTATAATGTGGCTTCAGAAAAGAGACATTTTTTCAGGTAAGTGTCTTGATGCCATATTGCACTATGCTGTTACACGTTGTTTAAATCAATACAGTGATGCACCAAACACTTTCACATGAATTGATCTAATTTGTTTAAAAGTATCTATTTCTAGRTATTTATATCTGGTGCTACCTAGGTCTATATCAGTCATTCGTACTACAACTTCAGCCTTCTCATGTCTTGAGAGGACTGGAACTCAAGAGAAAAGAATTACTGCTCTGGAATACAAAATGTTTGCATACAATTAGTATAGAACAGMTGATGCTGATAAAACATTTAATGAAGTGCTTTTAAATATGACTCTTTGGCAACTTCATTTGTACTGTGATCATAAACTCCTCTTTCTTACAAAGTAAGTTTCGATGTTCAATGTCTTTAGACAGCTCCAAACAGTCTGAGTTCTACCCACCAGGCATTGCCACCAATGTGCAATGCTGCAACAAAAAGTTCTTTTGGCTCAAGGTTGAAAGCAAGCAAGATTAGTCTTAGAGGTTAGTCTTGTGTAGCTGAAACTGAGTGATTTTTTGTTCCATTTCTGCCCTAGAAAAAAACATCTATACTTAGTGTTGCTGCCAATGTGATTGCCATGTTCAAGAGAATATCAGCTTAARTAGGAAACAGGTCCTGGACAATTTATGTGTTCTGGGGCACAGACAGGATCAGGCTTCCTGCAGRAATGTAAGAGTGATGGGTTGGGGTTTTGTTGGTTTCTTTTCAGTTTGTTGTTCTGCAGCCTTCTATTCAGTGTCCTAAGGGATTTGTCAGGAAGTGAGAGGTACAGAATTCCCTCCTTTGCTTGCRTTAGCATCCTCAACTCCCGCCTGGAAGGAGGATGCTTCAACTGCCAGACAGGTCTGGGCACGGGCAATCCRCACCACTCCTGCTGAACTCTGGAGTGAGTAACTTTTGCTGGGCCAGGTAGAGGGGAAGGAGTGAGCACGACTCTCAGAGGAACTGGTTGGGAAGAGAAATTTCAGTTCCTGCTCGCAGGGCTGGCTCTGTCCTATTGCTGTGCTGTGTATCAAACAGAGCAGGAGCTGCCAGGCCTCTTCCCTGGCAGGGGAGTGCTGCAATCCCTGCCCTGTGCACTCCCCCTCCCTCGCTGACCCCGTAACTGCTGCGGAGCAGTGCTCTGGCCCCAGCAGGAGGCAGGAGAGTGTGGCCACTCRCATTAAGCTGCCAGTGCAGTTAGGGCATGGTGCTGGGAGTGAGGAGTGGGCACAGGAGCCRGATCATTGCTGGCATGAGTGGTCTCACTGCTCACCTTTGTTCCTTTGCTTCCAACAAACTGTCCTGTTCAGGTTTTTGGGAATAATGGGTCAAGAGGTTTCATTCATAAAAAGTTCTGGACTATGTTTCTAAGTGGATACCACTTCACTGCAAATCTTRTGTGTTGAGGGAGACCTGGGATTTAGGACATGCTAAGCTGAGGTTTTATTGTGCTCATATCAGTAACTATAAATGAAGCCTGGCTTTAGGCAGCTTCCTGCAGTTGATGCCTGAGTTTGGACAGGGAATTTTTAAGCTCCTGTACCACAKAGGGAATCCCTGGAGATCTAACTCTCTGCACTGCTGAATCCTTTTYGGATCTAGTAGTCCCTAGTGGTGCTGTTGGGCTGTGTGTCTGCCCTGAAATAAAGCACAGGTGCTGTTCTACACCCAGCTGAGTTATTCCTCAGACTCCTCTGCAGGCTCTTGTTCTCACAGTGGCTAGTAAAACACAATTTCACACCTGAGCAGACATTTAATTTTCACAGTATGTCTATGAACCTGCAGAGAGCTCTTTTTGTGCTCTCCAAACACACCAAAGATCAGCTATCTTGGGTGTACAGGTCCTCCTAGCCCAGCCATCGTGCCATACTAATACACTTATATACCTTCTAGACAGAAGCTCACATTCAGCCAGCTCCAAAGAAGCAAGATCTCTAAAGAATGGCTGTAATTTACGTTCCCAAAGCTCACTTTAAAAAGAACAAAACCRTATGTCTCTGATTCTTCTAATTATTTCATGTGCTTTCTTTTAGAGAAAAAGGGGTTTGCGTTTTCTCCCCTCTCAGAATACCTTTGTAAACATCCCAGAAAGGAAGAATTTCCCTAAGAAGGTGCTCCTTAGTATGTTATTAACTCTGGAGTACTTGCCCTGATGGAGGAATGAGAATTAATTGGCCGGTTGTGAGCTGAGRATGCTGGCAGAGGAGATTCTTTGTCATGTCAAAGGCGATAAGTTCTGATATATTGCACACTGCTSCAACAAAGGATTTGGGGCAAAGAAACTGTGGTTTGTACAGTAATTGTAACATTTGAACCAGTGAAATGGTTTTGTACATGCACACTGCTTTCCTGACTTCTGTGAATGTTTTCAACGTGTGCTAAMCAATATGGGTGTAACACTGTTATTGCTGAAGCTTTAGGGTCCAGAAGAGTCCACAAACATTCAAGTTRAAGGGCTTATGTTAATTTGGCTCATTCTCAGTGTTGAAAGGTTGTGTGGATCCTGCCTCTTGGGGATAAGCACTGTCTTGTTCGGGCAGGCTGCCCATTTGCAGTTACATAACCYTGGCTCTCCGCAGAACCGGCTGCAGCCCGGGTGAACTAATGCCAAAGGAATATGAACCCACCTAATCCCACTTCTGTCCTGGTGATATGAACCCCTGTGCTCTGCTGGAAATGGAGTCCTGGGAATGCAGTGGTGCCCTCTGCCCGCCCAGGGCCAGCGTTAGGGGCAGGTTGCTGCTTCCTAAAACTCAGRAGCCAGCCCCAGATGAAGAGAAACAGGAGGGTAGCACGGAGTAGCTCAAGGGTGGGAAGGCAAACTATCTGGGGAGCTGAGAAATGAGCCTTTGGGATAAAGGTTAACCAGTCACAAAGAGGAGACAGAAGCATCTTAAAGCTTTAGCCAGACAGAGGCCCTGCCCTGAACACAGGATCTGTACTTTCCTGGAGAGCATGGAGTCCATGTGAGAGATGCAAAGTGGAGAGCAAAATAGATGCTGTTTTTCTCTGTGGGCCTTCATCACACTAAAGAATTTACCTTCCTTGCTGATAATAAGTGTCAGCCCTGAGACACCGAGGGGAACCAAAACCACGGGAAATTCTTCACTGCATAGCATTAGATGAAAAGAAATGGTCATAACATTGCAATGTCTTCGCAGCATTGGTATTCCTGGGAAACATAAAACGAAACTCTTTGGGATAACCACTGCCTTGCCAACAAGCAAGTTGTGACAATACCGACTGTGTTGCAAACAGCTCAGCTCCTCCAGTGTCCCTGCAGGAAGCTGAGGGCTCTCACGTAGGCTTTGGGCATGTTTGAGTAGCCCAGTTCAGCCCGGGGATGTGGGTGAACATTGTGGATAGCATTGTCAGCACACAGGTTGGCTGCAGTTCAGGTAGGTCTGACATTATAGTAACAGGTACGAATATTTTGCCACAAAAATGAAATAAACTTTTTGATGAGTGACATCAGCAAAAATGTGGAGTTTTGAACATTRATTTGGCAAATGAATTGCATGCATGGTTTGGGTTTTTGTTTTTAAAACTCSGTATGTCACAAAACAACAGTCATGTCGAGTGCTAACACGGAACAGGATAAATGCAGCTGAAGGTGTCACCCTGGCTACTTCCTAGCCTGTTCGTAGATAATTTGATATGAAACTGAAGTTCACCAAGATTCATTGCTGAGAAACTGTTGAATTCTACTTCATCCATCAGATGACAGGCAGTCAGCTCTGCGGGCATGAGGAAGGGAAGAGGCCATGTTCACCTAAAGAAGGTGCAACTCAAGAAGTCATTCCTTAATGCTCCTTTCCCCCGCTCCGGTGTGACCCAGTATCTTGCACATTTCCTCTCTGTAAGAAGCAGATATGCTGGAGAATGCTCTCTGCCTCAATTAGTGAGGAGACAGTGAGCACGGTGCTGCCCTTTCCTCTCTGCCGTCGGAATCAAACTGAGAACACTTCCGGGGATTGATTTCCAGGCCTCTTTATGTTTAGGAGTAGTGAGATTTGACAAATTATTTGCTTCCCCCGCTGGCTTTATCAGTAAAGCTGTCCTGGTTTGACTGAGTGCCAAGCTGTTTTTCGTAATCCCAAGTGATGGGAAATGGACCACAGACATTCTGATTGAATGGGTGAGAAGATTCACGAAYGAACTGGAAGGCAATAATCAGTACAGAATGTGGCACTTGCAGAATACTCATGGTTTGTGAAAACCTCACAGATTCTAGTTTTTTACCATTATATTAAAAAATTAAGTGTTCTAATTTTCTGGGGGAACTAATATTAAAGATCAGCACAGCTTTTTGGAAGTTTGCCATAATAAAAACATTAATGAAGATTATTGTTATCAATTATTAAAACTTATTCAAGATGCTGCCAATCTTGCTCTCCATGTCCAGTTATGGTAAATGAAGGGAATAATTTTACAGGTGGTTATAACTAATTTTAGTAATATAATTATTAATTCCTTTTTTTCCTTCCCCTTTTCTGCAACCTTGTGATTAAACATTTAATTGAGAATGTTTAAACATTCCCTTTGGAAAAAAGTGTGTCATGTGGTGGGACAGGAATGGGAAGCTGGTGCCCTGCTCTCTGTTTCTTATTGTACTTTGTATAATTATGGTTCTGGGCACAACAGAAGTTTATCCAAAACTACAATTGTGTTGGTGTGCAGGTACCGATGGCATTTCCTAATGGCTCACAAGGATCAACCRTATGTTTTAATGTTCCCAGCTAGAGACAAACACTGCCCTCCCTTTACAGTGAGTTGTGTGAGATCACAGAAACTCCCTTTACTGTTTCAGTCATTCTGGTGACACTGAGAGGAAAACTGAGCTCATAGCTTAGTCTTTGGGTCCAACAAAGACATCACCTGCACAAGTTCAGTGTGCTCTTATGGGAAATATTGAACGGCATAATTCAGTTGATTGAAGGTGAAATAGTCAGAAATAGGAGGTGAAAGAAGAACAGATTTTGACCTGTTATAATATTTTATTCTCCTTTTTTAGTGCTGACCATTGCTGTGGTGTTGGAGGGGCCTCCATGTTTGAACAGTTACACTCCAGACTGTAAGGTACATGGAMGTCTGTCTCCCTTTTAGGTATCTGTTGCCATGCCTCTGTCATGCTTCATGTGTGTGCTTCCTTGTTGGTTTTTGATTCTGAAATCAGTCTCACACCTGATCCATTGGCTGTGCAAAAATCCTACTTTCACCTGTGCAACTGTGAACAAGTTTCATAAAGCTGTGACTTCTTGGGAAGGCAGGGGTGGCCAAGGTTTGACCATTCCCTTTTGAAGGGMAGAACTGCATTCTGAACCAGAAATAAGGTTTGGGGGTTATCTAGACTGTCTGTCAGAACAGTCCTCAGGTGCGTGTCTGTGTTCCATACMACGAGCAGAAATGATGGCCTTTGCATTAGAATGAGCTCTGGGCACAAGAATTTTTGTCTGTTTGCTCTCACAGTCATGCTCATAACCTCGTCCCATCTCCTCTTGCTGCCTTTTTGCTGCAAGCCTCTATCTTGSCTCATTGTTGTAGTCACCTCTGTTTTACCAAAGAACTTCTAAAATCCAAAACCTCTAAACAAACATGGGAGCTGAAAGCCCCTGGGAGCAGAGGTTAGTCCAGCCCTAACCTCTCCAAAGGGATTATGGTGAAAAGAGCTTGTCCACCTGTGAACCTTGAATTATGTGCCACTCAGCATCTCTTCCATGGCTGGACAGTGGCYGAATAGCCAGTTGTGCTGGRAAGGTGAGGGATATGGCCTTCACCTCTCTCTGGGAGACAACTGAGCTTATATTTCCRACTTCTCAAGATCAGGCTACTGTAAAAATAGTGTCCACTTGTGCTTATCAGAACCTTACAGAAATTGGTACTTATTCTGTAAGGAGCACCGTGCTGTTTCTGTGCATCCTGCATTCTTTCATAATACCTGGGCATGGAGTCTTCACATTAAATCGGTTTGGTTTGTGCACCAAGACCATTGGATGTGGAGGGTGTCAAATGCCACCTGGTCAGCAGAGTACCACTTTGTRTCCACACCCTGAGTGCTGATGTGGGCTGAGTGCTGCTGCTGCATTTCTTTGTTCACAGCACTGGTACTACGAGCAATAAGCTCATGAGCTCCCAATGAAAGAAACTCCTTTCCACACCCATTATTCTGCAGAATAAAATGAGTGCTCTCCTAGGCTTTGTCAAAGTGGAACAAAGACCCTGTACTACTGGTGTAGAAATAATTACCATTCATCTACTTCCTGTGCATGAGGGAATTATGCAGGTTTTTTAACTCCCTTCTCGGCAGGTAACATATCCATAATGGCAATGGACAAACTGACATGGACTGCTCTCTTYGCGTGTGCTTTTTTTAATCATAAGAAATTGGTTTTTTTGAGAATTAGAGATTTCATGGTGTCATAAAGACTTGAAAATGTGATTTAGACGTTTAAACAAGCAAGTCTTGGCTCTGTATGGCCTGACACGGGCAGCAGACAGCAGGCTGAGGGTCAGCTGGGGGAACCCAGTGCCAGGCAGGGTTCGGGAGTGAGACCCTTGTCTGAGGTCAGCTCTGCAGACAGAGCCCAGAGGGAAGGGCTCTGCCCACTCGTCCTGCTCTCCTCTCCTCTTCTGCTACAGACAGTATTTCCCACCCCTGTGCTCCCAGTGTGAAATCCTCCAGGCAGCCCCACCCCGCACAGGGGGAGCAGTCGGGTGCAGGCCCCAAAAAACCTGTACCTGCCTGGAATCTGAGCTCACTCTTCTACAACACACACTTCTTGCAGGGGAAAACAAGTGTTTCAGAGAAAGAAAAAAGTCAAATTTTTGTTCTAAGTCAAAATGTGCCAGTAATGCTTTTGAAGAATATTTTAGGGTGTGCATTGTGCATACACAGAGTCCCCTGCTCCCTCTCAGCTGTGTTATAGGGATCGTGAGGCCACAGCAAGTGTCAGCGAGCACACCCCAAATACAGAGTACAAGTCAAGTCTCTTTGGGAAAATGTACTTTGTAATCACTCTGAAAGGGCTTAGGTGAGAATAGAAATGTCTCCCAATAAGAATAGTTTGTGCTTTATAAGAGTAAACCCTGACCAAGGGCTGTAGTTCCTTTGGCATCAGCAGTTAAGTGACTGCATTGGTAGGCCCATACATAGAATCCCAAAGCCATGGAATATCCTGAGCTGGAAGGGACCCACAGGGATCATCCAGTCCAGCCCCTGGCCCTGCACAGACACCCCAACAATCCCACCCTGTGCCTCCCTGGGAGCGTTGTCCAAACCCCCCTGGAGCTCTGGCAGCCTTGGGGCCGGGACCATTCCCTGGGGAGCCTGTTCAGTGCCCACCACCCTCTGGGGGAAGAACCTTTCCCTGATCTCCAGCCTGACCCTCCCCTGACACAACTTCATGCCCTGACCAGCTTCATGCCAAACATCTCCGAAATAATAAAGAAAGATTCAATTAAAATCTGTCTTCTATTCAAGGCTTTGAAAAGTATACTTGCAAAGTGATTTTGCTTCTTAATGAGTTTAATCAGTATTGAGAAGCATTTATCTCAGGAATTCTGTTCTATTAACAGTTTATTACTTCATCGGACAAAAAAAAAGATCTTATTTTGTTCTATTTTTACAAATATAATAATTTCAGCATGTGACGTGTCTTGTATGGATAGCCTAGAATGTTTTGGTTGGTGCTTTTTGTTTAGCTCTGCCTTGACCTATCCTGCAGTTAACCCTCGGTCAAACCACTGGAGGGCAGGATAGAAACAAAGGAAAGCTCTTTCCAAACCGGGACTCTACCTGGTGCACAGATTTGTGTGTGCAGGACATTTATTTTCAGTATTCTGCAGCCCCACATGTACTCACTGTGATTAAGGCCTTACACAGTGAAACCCTGACACAGATAATTACAGGGAAAGTCCATTTGTTTCGAGTAAGAGTCAAATTTTTTATTCAGCAGATTTTTTTGTAAGTCTGATGAATAACCCTCCTTGAGCACTCAGGTTATTATAGAATCATAGAATCCTAGAATGGTTTGGGTTGGAAGGGACCTTAAAGATCATCCAGTTCCACTCCCCCATCCTGGGCAGGGATGCCACCAGCTCAGCTATATTGCAAACCATGCAGCAGAAGAAACAACCCCACATTTGAAACCCAGAAGCATCCCTTGGACAGCAGTGCGAGCATAGGCTTCAGCTGAATGCTGGCATCACAGACAGCTTTTGGGAGTCAAAATTAGGTGCCCCTCTTGGAAATTCACTTTTTTTGGGGAAAACAGATATACTGGACAGATTAGTTAATTTCTGTAGTTGCACGAGTAAACCACTATTGTATATCTTGCTATAAATATTAACCTTTTCATGTCTTTGATGCAACTGTTCCAATACAGCTGTAGGAACTCTCTTGTCTCAACGTATTTGCTGGTTTCTCTGTCTTGTCCCAGTTATTTAKAAGTAAAAAGATTAAGGTGCTATATTGAAGTGATCATTGTGAGTTGTTGGGGGCCAGGTTTTTGTGGGTTTTTTGGTTGGTTAGGTTGGGGGTTTTGTTTGTCTGGGGGTTTTTGTGGGGTTTGTTTGGTTTCTTTGTTTTTTAGGAAAYCAATTCTGCTCAGCAGCGGTGACATGATTAAGAGCACTCAGCAAAACCTTCCTAGCTCTTTCAAAGTGCTGGCGACATGAAATGGCACAAATGAGTGAATGTCCTGYCACTGCAAGGAGCTGGTTGTTAGCACAGATGAATATCCCTAACGTCTGTTATCCATCCCCACCCCGAAAATGACTCAGGGGAAGAGCAGCCTTTGAAGAGGATGCGTTAATCTCAGCAGTGCTCGTGGTGGAGCAGGCAGGAGCAGGGAGGGGAAGTGGGTCAGCATTCGAGAGCAGGCTTTAGGCTGGTGAGGTGCCACTAACCCAGTGGTGTGGCTGTCACTCCTCAGGAAGGACAGGCCAGTCCCCTGCATCCTGCTTTGCACCAGGGATCTCTGCATTTAGTGTGATACATTAGAGCTTAATTTTTTGTTTGTTTTAATGCCACAAATGCAGTGCCTCGGCATCTCCTCAGCAGGCAAGAGCAGCTGGTGCCAGCAAGCACAGCTCTGTTCCAGGCCCAGCTGCTGTACCTGCACCCACATTGTTTCCAGTGAAATAGAAGGAAGCTCAGGCTCAGCTAAGCAGTGAAGTGTTTGGGTAACAATGACTGCATCATTCTCCTCTATTAAAAAAAAAAAAAAAAAAAAAGTCTAGACTGGGAAAATAAGTGGGGTTAGAAGGTGCCTCAGGTGATGAGTGCAGTAAAATCTATTTGACCAGCACATCCACCAGAGACGAAGCTGATCCCTCCACTGAGTACTGCCCGTGGTCTCAGGGAGAGTAAGGCTCGCTGTGACTTCTGACAGCTTTATAAGACCTTGCCTAATTTATTTTCTAGGCAGTGTACAAAATATGCTAGTTGAGCTTTGTGAACTGATCTGCTTAAAGTCCCACCTACTTCCCTGCCAGGTCTCCATGCAGTTCAGTAACCCAGTGATTTCCCTGAGATTATTCCACTAGTTTGGTCCCACTTTGATCTGGGGCTTAGTGCAGGTGAGGTGTCAAGTGGCTGGAAGAGAGGTCAATCCCAGTGAAAATGTGTATCCTATGTCCCCCTCGCCTGGTTTTGTTTATCTCCAAACAGAAGCACTCCTTTATGTCCCGGGACAGCTCTGATAAAGGGGCTTAGGAGCGCTGGATGTGCCTTGTCAAGGCAATCCGGAGGCAGATGCCAGCCAAGGAGAGGAGCTGATGAAATGCTTGATAAGGCAGATCAGCTGCAGAGACACCACAGCTGCACCTGGCTCCGCTCCGGCTCTCCAGGTGAGGACCTGGTCCCTCGGGAGCTCTCCCCAGGCACGGAGCAGCAGCACAGGCAGCGAGCACAGGGGTGAGCACATTTCTGCCTCAGTTTGCTCTTACATTTTCACGACTAACTCTGTGTTAGCAGTTTATGGTTTTTGTTTTCATTTCACATAAGGGGAAACGTATTTTTGTTAGCCAGCTCATTCTGTGCTTCTGGAAATCCTGCTTCCATTCTTAGCAACCTGCCTGCTTTGTACAAATTAAGAATACCAAGGGAATATAACAATGTGTTTTCCTTGTGGTGAAGACAGCACTTAAAGTACAGAACAGCTATTAAAGACAGTAAAAAAATGCAATTTTGATGTTTTCCAATTTTTATTATGGTAGACAGGTAGTTTCATGTTAGAGATAAGCCTATCTGTAAGTGAAATAATTACTCTTTAATTAAGATAATTATAAAAACAGGAATGTAAATACTCAAGGTATAGTATGCCTCAACATTTTTCCTTTCACATTATCCACAAACTTATCTTGCATACCTAAACCCTGTTTTTACTTGATGATTACAACAGCACACACTCAAAACTGAAAACAGAGTAAGCAATTAAACTGTATGTAGACTGTTAAGTTTAATAGCTGAGAATGATAACAAAAAGTCTTTTTCCTAATTTCTTCAATCTTTATCTTTTTATCTTATTTTCTAAGGAATTAGGGGGATTCTTCCACCAGTCTCTGATACCGAGCTTATTTCCAGCTAGATCGGGTCAAGGGGCAATGCTTTCAAAGTTCCATCAGGGTTCACAAAAATACCTGGGCAAAGGTAAGAGACTCCACTAGTGCTGGGAAAGGCARTAACAGAGGGTGAATTCTTATTAGAGAAACAGGTGGAAAATGTTCTGAGTGCCCCAGCTGCAGAAAAGTTGTGTCTTTTGAGACCCCAGTACCTCCAACCACGAAGCAGCAATCAGGGGCCAATCCAACTGCAGCAGGTCTGCTGCTGGTGGARTTGATTATTTCATCTATCCTGGTCACTCGTAGCAAAATATGAAYCTGCTGTGTGTCTTCTTAACATACAAATCTACCAAACACAAAGATGCAACTGCAAATTTGTAACATCATTCTATTCTGATCAAAGCAAAATTAAGRCAATAACCAACTCTTTGCAGTTACAGAGCCCATTATTTCTAGGCTTTTTCCTGTTCACTACACAGTAGTGAACAGAAGCTATTAGAAAATGATGGCAGTTTAGTGATTTTATTTTATTATGTTTTGTAATAAAAAAGGGAATCGTGCATATGGAATTAATGGTCCCATGCCCAGCTGCTCTCTTGTCTCTCTTTGGAAAGTCCTTTCTCTGATGTGTCTGTGCTGCAAAGAGTCCCATGCTGTTCCTCTTTGAGTCTCCCAGTGCTGTTCTCCATTAGCAATAATGATTTTTCTGAGTCAGTTGTTTAATGTTCTTTGTCCCCCTTTATTCAGGTGTATATGACACTGCAGAATTTGACATGGGGGATCAATGCCACCAGTCCACAAAGCTGTGATTTCTGGCACAGTTGCWGAGGTGCTGTAGGAGAGCATTTCCAAATACTTGGAAGCTGTGTTGCAYGTTCATAACGTTCCATTATCACAGTTTGTGCTCTGCCTGTGCTTGTTCCAGACAAATATAGTGGTAGTGTGGGAGTTTCAGGCTCTGGTGCCAGCATCTCTCTACTATGCACAGTGGGTGTAGGAAATCCCTGTGTCTCCTGTGCAAATGTGGCCCTGGAAATGAAAGCTCTTGGGCTCTGAGGAAGATGAAATGTGGTAGAGGCACACATGGAAGGGAAAAAAGGAGCAARAGCAGCACCTGGATCACTTTTCAGTGTTGGTGTCTGTGCACATTGCTGCACTTCACCTGATATGGGACAGTGGTGGCTGTTTGCTGCTCTGCTGGGCTATGGAATCAGAACATCTTCTTGGTCTTGTAAGACACCAAATGAATCTGGAGGATGCTGAGTGCCCTCAGTGCCCGCTGGAGAGGGAGACTGTATCAAATCAGGTGAAATAAGAGCTCTGAATATTTTAAAAATCCACAGTTATCTGATGGCTTGTTCAAACTGGGAAACTCAAAGTTAGGTCATGATCAAGGTGTAAATACCCTGAGCAGAATTGCCCCCTGTACGGAATTAGCACTTTTTCACTATTGAAGCAGAGAATCAGTGGGGCATGTATTGCACTTGTCCAAGTGTACAAGGTGTGTTCAAACCCACTAATTTGATATAATGCATTGCTTCCCTGTTTGTTCTCTGGGAGCTCAGTCCCGCTGGGAAGAGCACGAAAGTTGTGTGAAACGGAGATTTCAGCTCGAGTTCTGCAGAGCTGAGAGGATGWCTCAAGTCTGCTGGACAATCACTTGACCTCAAGGTCTCACTTTCAGCATAGATGGAGCGATAATTTTGTCCACTTCACACAGGTTAGAGATGTAGTCCCTGGCACCTGCAAGTGAAAGTGTCTCTAATTGATGATGCTATGACCCAGTGAAGAATTGTAATGTCCTTTCTTGGGAAAAAAGCCCCAATTTGAATCAAGTAGACATGGTGAGAGGTCTGTCTGTGTCAACAATTCAGAACCAGTGCATGCCCACCCTGAGTGCTGCCCAACCGCACTTGGGGTGGGATTGTATCAGTAAAGGCTTCCCTTGGCTTCAGGGGTATTTGGATTAAGCTTTAGGATTACATTAACTCTTTTGGTTATTGATATTTTGGTTTGACGGAAAATTAAAAAAAAGTTTCTTTAGAAAACCATTCCAGTACAGACAAAATGAGGAAATATTCCATGTCTCCAGAAGGTCTGACTCTAGGAAGTTCCCAGTCTGATTACCGCTTTGTTCAGGGTAGAATGTTCTTGAACAAGTTACGATGAGGAATCCAAAATAATTATCTGAGGTTTTGGAGGCTTTTAACTTACTCATTTAATAAGGAAGATGATCAGGTGCCCATTCATTAGAGGAGTCTTTGCTTGCACTCCACRCTGGAGCAAACCAATCATCCTAACCCTTGTAAAGACAATGAAAGAAATCACAGAATCCCAGAATGGTTTGGGTTGGGAGGGACCTTAAAGCCCATCCAGTGCTACCCCCTGCCGTGGGCAGGGACACCTTCCACTATCCCAGGTTGCTCCAAGCCCTGTCCAACCTGGCCTTGGACACTTCCAGGGATGGGGGAGCCACAGCTTCTCTGGGCAACCTGTGCCAGGGCCTCACCGCCCTCACAGGGAAGAATTCCTTCCAATATCCATCTAACCTTGTCCCCCTTCAGCTTAAAGCTATTCCCCCTTGTCCTGTCACTACATGCCCTTGTCCAAAATCCATCTTCATCTCCCTGGGAGCCCCCTTTAGTTACATGTTTTACTTAATTCACATGTATGTATTTTACTTTATTCTTAGTGATGCCCCCTGGCTCATTATTTGACTTTGTCAGTTATTTATATTTAACTATTTTTGTCCAAGAATAATTGTCTTTCAAATGGGAACATGTGGGCTATAATCATAATCCAATAGACTTTTAAAGTGTAATTCCTGACTGACCAGGCAGTTTCATTTCCTGTCTAAAGGAGCCTGATCTCAGGTGTGATCTTGCCACTCAACACCAGAACTCCTGAAGCTGCTTCTTAAAATTTGCCGTCTGAAAATGTTGTCTCAAAGTTCAGTAATTTGAATTGTATATTATCTTTAATGGTTTTGTTAAATCATATKGTACTACAGAACATACTCTTTTCTATTTTAAAGATGAGTTAATTCCTGGATATARTCATTCACATTTACTTATTAAAAATAGCTACTTAGGTTCCCTCAGTGCAGCAAAAAGTTCAAGGATTCATTTTCAAATTTTTAATCCTTCAGATTTTATCACCCAAAGGCAAATAGTAATCCAGAAGTCTGTTTATATATATACCTGTATTTGCATATAGAGATCCCTTTTAAGCCTATCTGATGAGCTTTTGGGAATTGACTCATGACTTTTGAAAGCATAAGGGGTTGGCAATACTGCAAAAGAAGCAAATTAATCAGATCTGCTGAAAAGAATGTTTAGGTTTCTATCTAGGACAGTGCAAATGCTTTGCTTGGTTGTGAGGTGAGACCCTGAGTGTTAACATTTTCTGTGGCCATGTCTGGGGCTGGTGGAGGGTGGCAGAGTGGCCCAGGAGGGAACAGTCACCAGCGAGTGTCAGTGCCCTGCTCTGCGTTTGCTCTCTGACATTCGTTGAATACCAGGGCTTGTTACTGCGTGCCCCAGGTAGGAATGAAGGAAGGGGGAATCTTTTCCAGATCRAGATAATCCTCACAAATTTCAGGGACAGAATTCTTGAAAACCAAGTGCTGGGGCAAAATTAGAACCTAATCATTTTCTGGAAATTTAAATCAGCGGAGAGAATCTGACTACAAAGTACAACATGCAAAGCCTTGAACAATGTCAGTCGTGCAGCCTCCTAACCTGAATGTCCAGGCAGACAAATGGGGCGTCTGTAAAAGCAGACAGCAGCTCAAAATGACTCCAGATTGGTAGTGACAACCAATTTTTAAATTTTAAAGGAAGTTTAGTGAGTTCTGTAAGGCAGGACACTCAGGATGCTGTTTGCAGAGCACAGATATCCCAATTTAACCATTACTGGGTCACTGAATGGTTTTTTTACTGACACTCTTGACAAAGCAGCCAAATGGAGAATGATGCCCAAGGAGTGGGGGCTGTGCAGTGTGGCACCTACAGCTCGATGTCAGGACAGCCCAAATTCCTCTTGGTAAACTTCACCTCTCCTGGTGTCCTTGATGTCCTCTGAGGGTATGAGCCAAAGAGCTTCACATTTTAAGCCTCTTATAAAGCAAAGAATGAGCATATGTTTTGTGAGGTCGCATTGTTTTGCACTAAATGATCTAAATCAGTAAACTTGATTTTAGGGCTTGTTAAAGGAGCAGYGTCTTGAAAGTAACACCTGAATCCTTTTTAAAACTACTGTTATTTTCACCTCATCATGTTACAATCCTTTAATTTAATGAAAGAAAACAAATGGTCCACACCAGACAGCTCCTAAGCTGGACATCAGCATCATTACTACTGTTCTTTCCTGTTGGGAGACTTTTGTACATCCTGTCTCCATGCCATTGACTCTGGGACAGTGCAGCCACATTAACCCTTTGCAGCAGGTTCACTTCCAGTTTAACAGGATAATTGATCAGCAAGGGTACGGCAGGCAGGTGGGAATAGTCTGGAATTTGCCTGAAAGGAAAAAGGATTAAAGAAACCTGGGTGCATGCGTTGGACTGTAGCTCCTTTCCTGTAACTTTTTTGTAATATTTGTGGTGGTGATGTGATTGGTATCTAACTGCTGCAGGGTTACCTTTAAACAGAACACCCAAATGGCCCAGTAATGCACTTGCTAACAATCTGGTTGGGATAATTTATTTTACTTTAATTGAACATCTCTCCAGGTGTTGGTGGAAAATGTATAGAACATCCTGTTCCTTGATCAGTTTATGCTCGTGTTTCTTCTTCCAGTTTTTATCTGGAATTAATCCTGCAATATGTGGCTCATTTTTGYGGTCTTTCACTGCATCTTCTCAGTAAATAAGGACAATCAGGATGCACACCTGGTTATACCTGATGCCCAATGCATAGCTGGAATAGATTCTGGTTATCRCTTGTTACTGACCATGATGTTTACTAAATGCATGATCTCTCACAGGGACTTTGTGATGTTCCCCTTGTGAAGGTGTGTAAGTTGTTTTCCTCCATCTGCTTTAATTTTCTTGTTCATAAATTGGGATTCTATATGGATCTCCTCTTACACAGCTGTTATCCCACTGTTGTCAGCMATAGTCATATGCAGCAGAATAAACTACTGATTGCTCATTTCTATCCAATCTCCTCATTTTGTTTCTGTGGGGTAATGCTTTTGCCATTGTGATAGCACAGGAGATGAGARTCAGATTTTGCCCTACATGGGCAAAAATTGCTTGGGCCAGGAAACACTGGGAGTTGATAAATCCAAGGAAATGCTTCGAATTTCCTTATCAGAGGAGTGGCATTGCCTTTGTGTCTCTGAGCAGGGTGGGGCCCCGCTACTGTCGGAGTGTCTCGGATCCTGGAGGGAGGACACACGAATTCCAGGTACTGCCAGAGGGATTCAGGGCTGCATTCTCCACTGTGTTGCTCCAGTTCYGTGCCAGCACTGACTGCACTGCTGGTGTGTGAGCAGTGCCACGCTGACAGAGCCATTTCYCCCTCAGCTGCAGTGGCAGCAGGGCTGGCAGGCAGTGACAGCCAGCTCCAAGCACCGCCGCTCCCAGGGGGGAACCAGGGAGTCATGCCAAGAGGCAAAGCATTGATTAATGGACTTGAGAATTAACCCATTTTTTTTTTATGCCTGGTTGGGAAATGATTCAAATCCTATCCCTTCTAGATTGTGTATGTAACAGTGTGATAGGAAATACATGTAATGTAAAACAAAGTTTAGGGATATAATAATGAGTAAATYGACGTGTTCTGCAACTTTTGTGTAATGCCCCAAACACCATGTAGATTTACACTTCACAATTTGCATGTTATAGAAGTTGTGGCTGTAGTGTTGTAGAGTTTAATGAGAAGTGGTGTTTCTGTGCTAAATGGGAATGCAAACCCCACAGTGGCTGAATTAAGCCATCCTCACACCTTCTATGGACACAGGACAGAGGGGGCCAAACTACTGATAGGCAATTGGAGCTCAGCACGCCCCAGCCCTCTCTGATCTGATCTTACCTGGAGTGTCAGAGGTGACAGGCTGTGTCAGGCCACTCCAGGCTCAGGGGTCACYAGAAGTCTTCCAAGGTGGAGAGGAGGGTTGGGACACCCAGGCTGTGGCTCGGGAGAGGGGCAGCAGGCTGCACCCCGGGCACTGCTGGTCACACGCACCACGGGGTACAAGTTCTCTGCTGTTCAGGTCGCAGAGACCGTGGAGGATGAGAGCCTTGGTCTGTGTGAGCCTCGCAGCACGTGGACACGTGAGACTGGAGAAGCACAAAATACGGAAACCGGGGCTGGGACAGAGGGCAGTTCTAGGTGGGAGAGCAGGAGGAAGAGAGCACAGGACTGGGCCACTCAAGGGCTGCTCCAGGCCACACCAAAGTTTTGGAGAAGGACTGCTCATTTGATCTTTTCCCGCAGCCTCTTCCCCCTACACTGATATAGGAAAATCATAAGAAAAATCCCCCCAAAAAGGCAGGAACTAATTCTTGATGTAGTTTCAGACTCTGGCTGCATTGGATCCATAGTTTTGTGCATCTTGGTGGAGGAATGCTATGATTTGCTGGAAGATAGAGCTGGAAAACCGTTGATGTCCCTGTGCCCTTTCTGACCTCCAGAGATTGCATTAGGATGGGACCACAAAGAAAACCAGTACAAAGTTCCCAGTGGAACAACTGTCACAAAATAGTTTCACCACCCTGGGCTTTTGTAACTTGAMTTCAAGATCACTTTTATGAAAGCAGTGACCAGTCAAGTCTTAACTAAACCTGTAGCTGGAATTAGAGCAAAGGTAATTAAAAGTTTCCATTGTTCATCTTTCTGTCTCTCTTGCCATGCTGCTGAGGACATTTTCATCTCTCTTGGGTAATTAGTCTTGAATTTTGTTGTTTTAAAAAACCCTTTTGTTAAGTTTTTATTTTGTAAAAAAAATAATTATAGGGAATTCTTTTACTGTTTCAATGTCTGTCACGTGTTACTCCAGTAAATAACTTAAAAAAATCAAATATTGATTTATATGTTTGGCTTYCCTTTGTTCTATACAAGAGCAATGATTTCACTAAGCTATTATGATGGATAAAACTTCAGAGATAATTAAATACATTAAATCCCTAAGGGAAGGCTTACTTCAGGTCTGAACTATTCAGACTTAAAAGCATTTGGAAAGTGTTAAACCCACTATCATTTCAATATTGTGACTTAAAAAAACCCAACAGACCCTCGCTGAGCAGATGTAGTGCAAGTAACTGTTATGTGTTAAAGGCGTTTTCCCGTATTCTGACAAAACCAGCAGCAGAGCAAGGCTGTTGTGTGTTTTATGTAAATCTTTAAAATATCCACAGTAGTTGAATAAGAAACTGGACTTAGTACGCTTTTAAAAATGATGTGYAACAGTGGCCAGGTGCGAAGAGTCTTGTTTGCTCATAACATYGGGGCTGCCAGCTTTGGCACTGCTGTGCTAAGACTGGTAAAGCCTCTAGATGTCTTTTTTCCCCTGCCTTTTTCCCAGCCTTTCCCTTTTCCTGGGCAAGAGCAGAAAAGTTATTTAACACAGCCATCCTAYTGGATGTATTCCCCATCCCTGGAAGTGTCCAAAGCCAGGTTGGACAGGGCTTGGAGCAACCTGGGAGAGTGGAAGGTGTCCCTGCCCGTGGCAGGGGGTGGAACGAGATGAGCTTTAAGGTTCCCTCCCACCCAACCCGTTCTGGGATTCTGTGATAACAAGTTGATACTTCAGGACTTGTCAGCTATTCAGGATTATTAGCAGTGTATTTAGCACACAACTGCAGAGAGCATCAGATATCTCCTGGATCTTCCACRTTTATTCTGGATTGATTTAGGACTTGCTGTTCTCATTAATGCAACTGTCAACTGTTGTCAGCTGAGCTAGTCGGGGGACACTGAACCAARGAACCCTGACTAGGAAACTCTAGGAAATCATTAACTGTAGTGATTTGCACTGTGAATTATGTTTAAATAAAAWTATAATTTTTTTGCGCTTCTTTTATATGTAAAAATGTGTTTTTTAACTTCAGCTGAAAATTTGGAGTAAGAGGCAAAGCATGAAATTTCCTGAAAAGGGTAAAAATTCACACACATAAAATATTAACATTCCACATGAAAATCTATTATACATCCAAATTGAAACAGAGAAGGTGGGGGTGCATCCACATCCCCCTGCGTCAGGCACTATTGCCCTGCAGCAGTGCTGGGCCCTGGGGCTCTCCCCAGGATTTGAGTSCAGGTCAGCAGAGCCACATCCAGCCCTGGCTGACTTTGCCCAGTTTCTCCTGTCTGTGTTGATCCAAGGGGTGGATGTGGGAAGGCCAGGTTTGCGTCCAGGCTGGGATGGCCATAGGCTCCAGGCTGCCATGGCACCTGGTGCAGGCTGGACGTGGCTGTGGGGACACTTTGGCCACTTTGGTGTTTGAAAACAGATGAGCTGAATCCAAGCTTTTCAAATTCATTATAGCTGGGTTTGCATCTGACCAAATACAGGGGACAGCACAGGTGGGGAGTGTTGTGCTGGTCCTTCAATTTTTGGCTGAGGTATAATTGTGAACAGAGAGACCAGACCCTAAAATAAATAATATTAAAAAAAGAAGTTTAAAAAAAAGTCTTCAAAGCTTTCATTTTCCAAGAAAAGCAAGTGCTCATGCTGRCTAGATGGATCCAGGAGGACTCAACCTATTTTATCTGTCTTTTGACAGCATATCTTGACAACCATTGGTCTGAGACAACCATTAACCATTTTAAAGCACCCCTTCACTCCCTGTTTGCTTAGCAGTCGTTATGGGACAGTGCCATCCAGTGCCAGCAGCCAAGGCAATCCTTACACACACCATGTCAGCAGCCCAGCCAGCAGGGCAAGGCATTAGCATGCTGTAGGCAGAATATGTGAATCAGAAGATTTATTAGCTAGAGAATGAATCCAGTAGATGATAATGTGGGAGACTTGGCCTCTCTGTTTTGCCTGCTTCATGAATAAAATTCAGTATTTGTGTGTTTAATGAAGAAAAGGAACCCCTTAATATTAAAAGGGTTAATTCTTAACTCATTTCTCTTTCACAGACAAGAAATATTTTCTGTAAGTCATAAATAACACATTTTAATAAACKGAGACTTTGATTACTTCATGCGGTCCGACTTGCATTGTAATTTTGCAGAGACTCTTTGACACCGTTCCAACATCCAGTTTCTGTTGTGCATATTAAAAGTTCTACATATTTCAGACGTGTACAGGTCTTCATGGTCTACTAGTGAACAGTGTTATTACTGAAAATAAGTTTGACCTTCTAGAGAAATAATTGACTTTTAACGGAAAGTGATTTTATTTTTAAAAAAAACTTCATTGTTTTCATGATTTACCTTTAATTTATGTTCCCGTACTATACAGTCATTTTTCTCAAACTGCACTAATTTTGTAGTTCAAACAAGGCTTCCATTTCACCCTTGAGCCAGGATCCCTGATTTTTCTTTCAACTGGAAGTGCACAAGCTAAATTTTTGGAATCGGTTCAAGGTCAAATTCAGTTCCTTGGAGTTTTGTCTTGAATGTGAACTTCAACAAGGAATGAGAAAGTGTAAGTTTTTCTTAGTGACAAATSCTAGCCCATACATTGATGGTGGCATTAAGAGAGCAATAGGGCTCATGCTGGTATGTGCTTCAGTGCTAGAAGGAGCTTTAACTCTTTGAAAAGGCTAGAAATTAATTCAAGCAGCATCTGGTTTGCCCTCCTTAATTTACTTTCATTGATTATATCCCTACAATGAGCATTTCGTAGAGAACATTTTTAATGTGATTCCCTCCCTGACCCTCAGAAAAAGGAATGAATATGCTTAGAGTGAGTTCAGCAGGTGCATGTTGAMTTGCTTGGAATTTTGAGTTTATTTCCATACTGGGAAGAAGTGTGCCTTGTGTACTTGGAAAACTAGTTCTCTATGTAATTAGGTGTACAAGAATCGTTGGTTATAAACTACTGTGTGTAATTAAGTAAACTGTTCCAGAAGGTTAAAACTATCCAGTCCTGCAAACGAGTCAGGAGTGACTCTAAGGTTGGGGGATAAAATCTCTTTGTTTTGTTCCAGTGACGAGGGTCAGAAATCAGGGACATGTGCCAGGAGCTCACTTAGATGTGTCAGTGCTCCCAGTGTGCCCCCTCAGCCAACGTCTGCAGAGCAGGAACCAGTGTCACAAGCTGTGCTCGATGGAGCTTTGGCCAGCATTTCTGGAGAGCCTAAAGTCATATTGGGACAGCCTTTTCACAAATACAGGGGATTTCATGGGAGGAATATGAATGTTTTCACTCACCTTAGGGGATTGTTTCATTAACTCCCTGAAAATGTGCAAAATTATAGACAGTTGTTTACTAAACCTCATTTTCCACAGAAAACTGTTTGGGCAGCCCCGAGCAAAAGATGAGACCTTGCCCCATGTTTTAGCTGGATGAGCTTCTTCCAGAAAGCCTGAGTCATTTTCTCTGTTTACAACTACATATCAAGAACTTTTCCCTGTATCTCCAGTATTTCACTGTCTTTTCATTAAATTGGATGACACCAAGGATCTGCATTTTTGTCATTGGGGGTTTCTTGTGGCCTGGAACAGCTTCCACAGAGGTGACCTGCTCTCCCTCCCATGAAAATCGTGTTGCTGTATGGAGAGGTGGCAGGATTGACTCTGTTCTCCACGGCACATCTGGGAGTGGCTGCAGCCAGGGCGGAACAGCAGCCCAGAGCTGGGSCCACCGAGCCACCGCGGGGACAGAGAACCTCTGCAGGGTCCTTATAAAAGCCAACCATTGCTGTGAGACTGCAGCCATGCTTCCCTGTCTCTGGAATTCCTTTGTTCAGAGCTGACTGTTCATCTTTAACCCTGGTTATTTATGGTTTACCTGATTTTGGCTGAGCCGAGTTCAGGGCYGAGTAATTTTCCAGCGACTTTGTACATGATGAACACTTCACTAAACTTGCTACCAATGCCTTTGATCAATGTTCTCTTATAAAACTAATTATTCAAAGCAAAGCAGGCTGCTGATGTAGTTCTTAGCTCCCTTTTGAACTGCGAGACTGGTGGTGGATAGTGTTTATATTCTAATTGTAAATGATAATGGTATTTGTTGCTCCCTGCAGTTGCTTTTACTGAAGGGTAACTGCTGTAACTTGGGGCTTTTCTATTAACTTACCCAGGCATGTTACTCACTGTACCCAGAGGTATTTCTCACTCGTGCAGTGTCAATGAAAGAGCTCCTGCACAGCAACATAAAGGGATATAGAGGCTGCTGAAAATTTCCTATTAAAAAAAATTAAGTCATTCTTACAAGCACATAGAAAACAAAAAGGATGAGAATGTTTCAGTGTGGTTGCAGGAGTTACAGTAAAGCATTCTTAGAGAAAGGAGCTTGAAGGAAGGATTTAAATGAAAAGTCAGAAATCATCKGAGGCTTCAAGACTGGGAAGGTTGTCTCTAGGGTCAGGAGTAGGGTAGAAGCAGTGAAGACAAGAATAGGAGTCTGTAAAAGGAAAGTCACAGAGATATCAATGGTACCAATAAGCCTTGAGAAACAAAGGCTGGAAGAGTAACCATGTACTTTATTTTTTCTTTCTCAGCTGTTGAATAGAAGCTGGTTTTGCRTCAAACTTTGCATATTATAAAGAGATTAGTTATTTCTTGTTGAAGTTCCATCATGAGTTTATAGTCACAGCACAGCACCAGAGCAGGAGGTATAATATGAAACACCTTAGACCTTCCTTTGGAGCCTTTGTGCACACAGGAACTACCAATAACACTGCCCACAGTGGTGTTACAGCTGAGACCTTGTCATAGACTTTTCCTAAATGTTCTTTTTCATGAACTGCTCTCTCTATTTACCAGGAAACAAGCAAAYAAATAGAGCCAGAAAAGAGAATCTCCAGAAAAGAATTCTTCCTACCATCTTTCAAGTGCTGCATAACACAGTATTTTTCATTCTTTTCTGGTCATGTGGAAAGAGCTATTCTTCCTTGGACTTCCTTATTTTGCTGTGCTTAAGGATTATCCTCTTAGAGTAATTTCCTACCTAGAGTAAATTTAGGCCATTATGTGTTACCTCAGATTATTGCCTGCTGTAGTTGGTTTCACTGGCCCCTATTGATTTCACTGGCATCAGAAATCCAAACGTTGAAGATGTGCTTCAGTGTTTAAACAGAGATACTGCCATTYGACATTTCTAATAGTTTTGTCCATGTTTTGACTTAGTTGAAAAAAAAGGCAATTATTATGATTACTTGGCTTTGGAGGTGTGTTAGAACCTGTAGTACCTCTGTTTATGTAACTTGTGTAAACATATTTCCAAGATACTTCCAATTTTACAATGGAAAATGATTAACTGAGGTACTTTGGCTTGTCATGCCCCAATAGGACTTCTCCTGTTGTCCAAAATGACAGCACTGACCTCTGTGTTTGCTTCCTTTAGCAATGCCAGCTTCTCATGTCAGATGTACACAGACCCTGGCCAGACGGATGGAATTATTTCGTGTTTGCACATGACTACATCCATAGAAATATGAGGAGTCATTATGAATCCCTCCTTAAAAGAAAACACCACAAAATTGGTTTAGTCTTGTATGAAATGAGCAATGAGGCTTCTGATATTGGCAGATGCAGCTTTCCATATCTAACAAACACCTTCCTGGACAGGCCTTTCACCTGGTGATCTGCTGGGTGTTTTGTCTCTTCCTCAGTAAACTCRTGAGCCAAGTCTGAATGGGAAGGCATGAAAAGGGCACAAACTGGAAACTTTCCTCTGGGAATGAAGCCAAATGTAGCAGGAGAGCACAGAGGTTCCCAGGTTTGCAGTGCAGATCAGGGTGTGCACACTCTGGAGGGTGCCACAGGGTGATGCTGCTGTGGGGCTGTCACGAGGCCTTCAACAGGCCTGCCTCCTTCTGCAGGCGTTTGTTTGGGGTTTCTCTGTTCTTCTAGGAGGACACAGGAGCTTCTTACAAAACACTGCCAGGCTTCTTTCCTCCTGCTATTGCAAACTGTCCATAAAAGAGAACAGTGCTCTCATTTGTACTTCACCCAAAGGCAGACACTTCGTGCCTGCTCAGATCCATGTTTTCACTGTCTTTCCTGTGTAACAATGAATTTTTCTGGTCTATCATCAGATGTTTCYGGGACATCCTTGAGCTAGGGTTCAGCTGCCTTCTCTTGGACGTGGTTTGCCGTCCCCTGCCCTCTCCAAGGGCCTCTCTCCATGGAGTGCAGCAGCAGCCACAAGCCCARGAGTTTCCTTTATCCCAGGTGGACTCAGCCTGGGTCTGACACCCGCTGTGAAGGCAGCAAAGCCATTGATGCTCTTTGTTTCTCTCATTCTCATATCCCTCACACCAGGATTAAATTTTCCTTCGGCTTCAATGGAATCACTTCTTATTAACTCCAGTACAAATAAGAGTAGGAGCTGGTCTGCAAACGTTGAATTATTCATTGTGTCTTCAGCAGGGCTTTCTAAGATACCCAGTATCTTTGATCTATGACATCACTAGTTGTGAAAGCCAAGAGGAGACATTCTACAACTGAAATGTAAATTCCCAGATATGACCTGAGACGTAAATTCCAGTAATATTCCTCCTCCAGATGATCTCTCATTTCATATAAACCCAGCTTAACAAATATTCACCGCCCCCACTGCAGTCAGCTTTGTGCAATTTAAAAGCAATGATGCACAACTAATTGCTGGTGCATTGTGCTCAGTTACAGCAGCTGTGAATGATTTCCAAAAGTTGATTATTCTTGGATGAATGATTTTCTTACCTCTGGTACATCCAGGATTTACTTTCGCTGCTGTGATAGACAACTAACCACATGTTCTGCCTGAGTGGAACACCAGCCTGTGGTGGTGAAATCCATTCCACCCATGGCAGTGGATATGTTCTCTGATGGGTTTTGACACTGATGTTTTATGCCTCTGTGGTGTACACAATCAACAGGCCACGCTTGGAGAGAGAAGGCTGAAATGGAATTTAATGCCTTTACATTTGATCCCAAGTCTTCAAAGAGTTTCCAAACAAAGAATTATGCACACTGGCAGGAGACAGTGTTTGCAGGTGGAACACTCTTACTCTCTTCAGCTGTAGAATATGCTAAAAATAAATAACACTAAATGCATTCTTCATGGCAGGCAGGTGACTTCAGTGAGCTTCTCAGAGGGCTGAAATGAGCCCTGAGTGTTCAGACCAATGTAGCCATCAACACATGTGTCTGTAAGCTGCTCAGTAGGGTTATCTACCAAGGGGTTCAGAAAATATTGGTTCATACAGCGACTTCAAGCTGTCTCTTTTAGTTCTGGCAAATTAACTGAATCCTTTGCATTCAAAGCCACTCACTGATAGGAAGACCAACTCTCCACGTCCAACCCTCAATGCCGAAATAGAGAGGAGGGAAATTATTACAGAAGTTTAAATGAGTTAAAGCTSAAATTAATATTTCTGAAATAATTTAACAGTTTGCCCAGAGAAGCTGTGGCTGCCCCATCCCTGAGATTGTCCAAGGCCRGGTTGTACTTCATGCAGACACTCGGGTGTCTAAATGGTGTCATAAAACAGTGCACTGAGTTTCACTCTTGGTGGAAGTCCATGGGATTCAGCTCCTCCAGTCTCAATTTGTGTTTGTAAAGCAAGCTCCCAAATTTTAGTAAAGTTTGTCCAGGGTGTATTGTTATCCATTAGAGTTGGAACCTGCCAAGACCAGATCCTAATGTGATTACTTAGACAAAAGTATCACTGAAGTTGGAGTTTTGCCCAAGTTARGACTTCAGTGTTCAGACCTTGGTCTTTTATGTCATCAGCAATCATAATGAAGTTATTTGTTAGTGTTCTCAGCTAAATAGTATCTAACAAGAAATCATCACATTTGTTTGACAGAACAAAATATGTTTTCATGTTAAATCTGTTCTTCAAAATTCCAAGCCCTGTTTACACCCAGGAAATTGCTTCATTTGTAGCAATTTCCTTTTCTTTAATTCCATTTCCAATTCCCATTATGAAACTCCCAGGCATGTAGTATGGCCCAATAAATAGGTGGAGTAGGACCAGAAAGGAGGAAATACCTGCCCTTTTGTACATTTCACTCCCATTTAGAGAAGGAAAATAAGAGAGACATATACAGAAATTCCAAATGTAAGCACTTACAATAATTAGCAGCAAGATTAGCACTTGATTAACATTTTTTGATTTTTTCCGTATCCCCATTCGCAGCCAGCCAGAAGTGGAATATTGGAGCTGACGTACGAGCAGCCCTTTTGTGAAAATTCCTGTGCAGATTATGAAGCTACGCCCCTGAGCCCTGCTCCCAGCAGATCTCTGTTCCCAGCTCACAGAAGGGGACAGCAAACTGTCMCTCAGAGCCGTGCTCGGGGTCGGTCACAGAGCTGCAGGGATGGGACTCAGCTGCATCCACCCCATTTTGTCCTCTTCACCCACTTCCCAACAGAAAATGTCCTCACTGGACGGGGGAGGCAGTTCTGTGTGTGAGCCCAATGGGGCCCTGTGGTTGTCCAGACCTTGCTCCAGTGGGACACTGCTGGGATCAGCTTCGCTCCTCCTTCCCTGGGCTGCCAGGGCACACTGAGAACGCTCCTCTCCTGCTGCACTGGCTCAGTGCTGCTGGCACTGTGCATGTTCCCAGACCTGGGGGAGTTGGGGTGTTGGAAAACCAGGCAGGGGTGGGCGAGCGCTGCCCTCGCTTTGTTGGCCTTGGTGACATTTGTGCCATCAGCACGAGGGCCAGCAGCAGTGACGAGGTGGCCACAAACAGCATTGCTGGGCAGGGAGGAGCAGATGTTTAACACAGGGCAGGCACTGGCATGGAAGTGTGAGAGCCAGAACAAACAAAAGAAAAAAGAAGTTGGTATATATTTTTCTTCCTTGATAACAGACCTGACTTAACAGAGAGGGGAATCAGAATGCCAGGAATTACCTCCCTGAACCCAGCAGTGTAATGCGGTGGCACGACAGCTCACCTCTCCCATGCTCTAGTGCTCTCTTTGCTGTCTGCAGCCTCTCCTGTGCTAGACTCCAGCTTTCCTTGTCCCTAGGCTTCTGTTTCTGTTGACAAATGCCATCTGATGCAATGTCACTGGGAGTTCCATGTCCATATTTATAACAGGGTGTGTAGCTCTTTAGYTTCCTACAAATAAAGGGAGATATGATTGCAAATCCGAATGTGCTGAGGGAATGGGAACCTCTTTCTCACAGCCATATCATCTTCCATGTGTTTCCTTCTCAGCCTTCCCCATCTGCCCAGCAGCTTCCCCACAGCCCCRCTCAATCAAGAGGGTGTTGTCCCTTGGTGTGAGCTCAAGGAGGTGATCCTGCTCTCCAGCACTGATGCAAACAGCTCAGTTCTGCTCAGCCTCGTAACCTTGACACAGTGCTTGCAAAGGAAATGGGGRAAAAAAATTAAAGCACAGTTACTCTGAGTGAGAGCCTTACAGGARAGCAGTGAGTTCAGAAATGGCCCTTCAACTCACAGTGTTCTTCATCAAGTTTTCCTAAAYGAAATTTCTGCTGCTGATGTGCATGCAGGGGTTGTGCACCAGATCGTGGTGACACCCCAGCTCCACCTGCTCTGCTCCAAGCCCTGCTGCTCCTGGCGATGGTGCTGGAGCACACCAGACGATGAGCCCAGTTTCTGCCTGGTGAGGTTTTTATATTCTCTATTCTGCCTTCTCTTTATGGCGTAAATGACTTGGAGAAGGTTGGGTGGATACTGCCACAGGAGTACTCTTAGTCCTCAGTGCAAATGAACAAGTCCTTTGCTGCAGACATTTTGTCCACGCCCTGAGCTTAGCAAGGCACTCATCTGTCCTGGATGTGTTACCAAGGAAGTGTTCTGATTGGCACGTTTGTGTGGGAAAATTAGCCAAACCACGTATTTTGCATCTTGCTCRTTGCTTTATGTTCTTATTTTCCTCTGTGGGGCAAAGGTTTAAAAAAAAAACAAATGAAAAAAGGGCAACTTTCCCCTCAAAAAACTGCAAAACCTGAAGCATTTTAACTTTGAAAATAYCAAAGACTCCTGACTGGGGTACAAAATACAGTAGAATTGTAGCACTGTTAAAATCTGAGAGATTTATCTGATCAGGGCCACACACCTGATGACCCACGAGGTTAACTTGATTTAGAGACATTGGGGCTTTCAGCTACCGTAATACAGGGAACTAATGCAGCCAAGGTGTGTCTGGCARCCTGGGCTCCTGGACCTTATGGTCCTGAGCTCAGAAGCTTTGGACTCGCCTGGGTATGACTTTCTGATCCAGTTAATTGCAAAGCTCARATTCACAGAATCCCAGGATGGTTTGGGTTGGAAGGGACCKCAAAGCCCATGCAGTGCCACCCYTGCCATGGGCAGGGACACCTTCCACTATCCCAGGYKGCTCCAAGCCCCATCCARCCYGGCCTTGGACGCTTCCAGGGGTGAGGCAGCCACAGCTTCTCTGGGCAACCTGTGCCAGGGCCTTTCCAATTCCAACAAATTTGGAAAGGTAACTAGTTTGTAAATGTTCCTTGACCACTGCAAATGTACGTGCATAGAAACAGATTTCGCCAAAACCACACTGGAAGTCTAAACAACGTGGCATCAACAGCCAACAAGACATTTCAAATGCCAGGATTCATTATCAGCCATCCTAGAACCATTTTTTAGACATGCACATGGAAACATGCACAGCCATTTCCCTGGGTGTTTGCAACTACAACAGACATACAACARGGAGCAGTGTAAGTTCCTGCTCCCTCTTGGGAGCTAAAAGCCCAGCCTGGTGTTATGCCCCAGGTGCAGGATTGTGTTGTGCTGTGTAAGAATACTGAACACAAGACTGCTCAGGTGCAATATTGTGTGAGAAAGGAGAACATCCAGTTATATTCCATATTCTGCTCTTCCATATATTCCATATTCTCCTCCTCTCACTGAATTTTACTCTGTAGCTTATGCCCTGCTACARGATATATATAAGTGACATTAAAATGGTAGATGTGAATGCATCTTCTCCTTCAGAAAATATCCATTCCTAGCAATGCCTCTCCTGATTGGAATTGGCGCACTCAAATGTTAGACATTCCCTGCAAATGTCAAATCTGGTGCATCTACAGATGGTGGAATTTGAGCGGAATGTAAATTATTGTTCAGTCCACATCCTGGACACAAAAGCAAAATGATAAAAAACTATTTGAAAAATGGTCACTCTTTTGTTTTTTCCAATTCTCACAAATATATATAGCTTGTGAGCCACCTTGTAGGGCCCTGAGGCCAGCAGTGAGCAGTCTTGAGCTACGTATTAATTTTGGATTTAATAAAAGGTATTTCTTAATATTTCCAACAGGAACCCCTGCGCTCTCATGTTAAGTGCGGAGTGGCAGTAAGGAAGCCTCTGCACATCCCAATTTATTACACTCCCTTACTTTTATGCGTTTCTTGTTGAGAGAAAACCATTTCTGGTGGCCTCCTTCAAGGAAAGCCCTGAGGATATAAAAGCAGGACTTGAGAGGCTGCAGTGGGCTCTTGGCAGAGGCCACCCTCACACTGGGGCTTTCCAGCTCTGGGGAGGCACCTCCCTCTCCCTGTCAGCCCAGGCTCAGCCCCACCTGCCTGTGTCCTTCTGGGCTCCAGTTGTCACCGTGGGGCACAGAAACGCRCCCTGCGGTTGGTTTTGCTCTGGTTTTGAGAGGCTGTTGTGTGTTTTACAGACAGAGCTGTGACTGTCACGTATTCTTTTGGGTTAGAAATGGCCTCACTTTCTCTGTGGTCTATTCCACCCTTATTTACCCATCATTTCTAAAGTGCTAAAGCTATAAAAAAGTGGATTTTCCACACTGCTTTGCTTTTTTGAGGTTGTTTTTTCTTCTTTGCCATGTTGGAGGTCTCTTCCTAGATAACGGAAGAGACCCTCCTCTTTCCCTGTTTTCTGGGTATTTTCCAYGTTTTTGGCTGGGAAGTSATGTKTCTATGTAAGTCAAAGCAGTTTTTKGGGATTTTCATTTATCTGTTTATKTATTTCACACTGAAGTGTARTCACYCTTAASGAGGGAGTTGAGTGGTAACTGTTAAAACTGAGAAATAGATCTTTTTGTTCTGCTCCTGCTTTTTCTGCTTCACRATGGTTTGTACACAACCAGAGTTAGCCCACAGCAGCCCTCCTGTGCCCTCCCTGTCCTGTGCATTTGCTTTGCACCAGCTTTCTCTCAGGCATTATTTGCCAGTGAGAGCAGAATAGGCAGGGAGGCAACCAGAGCTGCTGAGGTTGGTTGTTTTACTGCTGCTGCTTGCTGTTGTCTCCTGTCTGCTCCAGCAGCCTCATCCTTGATGTTTCCAGCTTTGGCCTTGCCTTTGTGACTCCACAGTCTGCAGTGTGTTTGCAGTATTGATGTTGAACAACCACGGAGCAATTAAGTTTGGGGAGCCCTACAGTGGCACGAGATCAGCACTTTGATGTGTCAGGGCTGCCCTGATAAATGCAGCCCCTCTAACCAACAGAGCTGATGTGTGCTGGCACTCACACTGACGTTCTTGTGCTCTGGTGTTAATAGCAGATTGTGGAGCCAGGGACTTCATCAGGTGTTGTTCTGCATCACTTACTCCTGGAGAAGATTATCAATCTTTATGTATGTTCTTGCTCCATCTTTAAGGTTGTACAGATAGTTACTCRCAGAATATTTTATGAGGTAAAGATCTTTTCTTTTTTTAGTCTGCCTCTTGTACGTCTTACACAAGCATGTGAAACATTTGTTGTTTCAAAAGGGCTTTCAGTGGAAAGCAGGACCAGATTAAAAGAAAAAACAAACAATCACAAAACTGCTCCACTGAGATTAATTGGGCAACTTTCTTAATTGGTGTTAGTATCGGCTTGAGGAAAATCCAATGAAACCAGTGCAGGTCCTCTACAGTCTCAGATAAGCCTTGAATGGGGCTGCAGCCTTCTCCYTTGTGCCCTACAGAAGTCAGTCCCAGCATTTCTCCTGTTGCAGTTCTGCCAGAGCAGTTGTACCTGGTTAAACCTGCGCCATGTGTTCCATGAGTAATGTAAAAGATCCTTATTGCTGTTCTAAAAATACAACATGTTCAACCATCTTAATCCAACAGTGCAAGACAACACAGGTCTCTTTCATTAGTGGATTGTGGTAGGTATTGCTGAATCTAGTTCAAACAATTACTATTCAATTTTATATCTGCAGGCGATGTAATAAACTGGAATATAGTTTTCACTCTGATCAGTCACATGAGAAGTATCTCCTTACTGCTGCATACCCTTAAGCATCCTTATTCATCCATATGTTCATTCTGGCAAGTGCTGTATCCTCTCCACCATTCTGTTATGTGCAGGCTTTAGCCAGGGCTCGTTATTTTAGGAGTCAGGCAGCACCTTCCTGATGTGCCACTGAAGATGCACCCAAAGCCACACACTGAGCTCGGATTCTGAGACTGGTGAGCTGGATCAGAGCATCCAGCCTGGAGTGTGGGGATGGGAGGAGTTGTGTTGGTTCTTAATCTCTTCAAAATTTGGGGRGTTGCTGTTGTTTTGGTTTGGGTTTTTTTTAAGAATAATTTCTTAAGGAATAGTAGGAAGTGGTGAAAGGAAAGATTTACTAAACCCCTCACAAAATAGGTTTATATTCTTGATCTGAATTAATGCTCTGACATGGGGGTTTTCTTTTAAACCTTTTGTCTTATTTCTGCAGAAAATGCAGCATAAGCTTCTTACAGATAAGATCAGGGCCTTTTTTGAAGCCACAACTCTGCTGCATGTTGTAGTTTACAGTGTATTTTAAACAGAACAGTTGGATAAAGGCAGATCAAGGAAGTTGTTSTATTAATGTGACTCAAAAAATGAGAGCGAACAAGTCTACTAAACAAAGAATTTCAAGGTTTACATACTTCTGGAAAAATCAACTTCTTGATGAAGTCTCCTTGCATTCCTAGATGAGCTCTGCTAGATTTCATTGCGTAGGGACCAATCCAGTACAAAACACGGCATGGAATTGCAAGGGAATGTGAGAGGGGATGGGCCGGCTGAAAGAGCAGAGGCAGCTCGGACCTTGCCTGTGGATGAAAATGTGTCACTCCAGCACAGGAGGCACTGCCACTGGAGTGACTGCTGTGGGTCAGCTCCGACTTCTGCCTGGAGAAAAGGAGGCTTCATCTTATGGGAGTGGGAAGGATCTGTTTGTAGATCTCAGGAAATGAGGAAGTAGAACGTAATTCTATATGTGGACATAGAAATACATAAAGCTAATGAATCATGTAAAAGAAACTGTTTTAAAAGCTCAGGAAAATAAAACTGGATAAATTTCTATTGAATATTGCATCAAGTGACAAAGTGTCACTCAGGCCTTGTGCCAAGCTGGGTGGCTGAAGAGCTGCTGCTATTTTGAAATCTGCCATGAGGCAGTGAGGTGACTCCAGATAAATCCGTCCATGTGCTGTGCTCTATGGTTTTGCTTGGCCATAAATGGGGATAATAGTCCCTAATTCCTCTTTGAAAACTTGTGGTTATGAATGTAGAGCAGTCTTTAAAGTTACTGCTAAGACTAGCAGACAAGCCCAGAGTAGTAGACTACTCYAAAGTGATCTCACCACCTGCCAAGGTGGCCAAGAAGGCCAGTGGTGTCCTGGCTTGTATCACGAAGGATGTGGCAGCAGGACCAGGGCAGTGACTGTCCCGCTGTGCTGGGCACTGCTGAGGCCACACCCTGAGAACTGTGTCCAGCTTCATCCCCTGACCTCAAAGAGGTGCTGAAGTGAGTCCAGAGAAGGGCAACAGGGAGCTGGGGAAGAGTCTGGAGAGTGAGTCCTGGAGGTGCTCAGGGAATGACTGGACATGGCACTCACTGCTCTGGTCTGGTTGACAAGGCAGTGATCAGTCAAATATTGGACTCAATGGAGGTTTTTTCCAACCTAAATGGTCCTGATTCCTTACTACATATATGATGTTTTGGAAATGCTTTCTGTGTGGTGCTGGTGTGTGTTGAGCTCACACTGCTTTGCTCCAGTGCAGGCAATCTGCCACCTCCTGACACTCAGCCCATGAGGGCTGGCCTGGTGTTTAATCCTTTGACCCACGGGTGACTGGTCAGGACTCACCTGCCTGGTCCTGGCTGAACTTCCAGCTGAGCCACAAACTCAACCCAGAGCTGCCCTCCATGGGAGACGAGGGCCCTCGTTTTTTTAGAACAGCTGTGAGACTCTAAGGCCTCATGAATAAGTTAGGAAAAGAGCTAAAAATTTAGGAAGGGCAACATACAACTGCTCAGACTGCTTTGTTTTGTTCTGTTGGACCCAAACCACACAGTGAAATCTACCTTTCGTAAAATACTGGGGAAGACTGAGCACTTCTGTATCATTCTGTATCATTTCTGTATGCAAGCCTAACACAAAGGAAGGCATGTGCATGTACCAGGTTATCACTCGTGCTCAAAYGAGCTCCCTTTCCAAAGCTAATGCTGGTTTGGGGGCAGGTAATAAAGGAAGGGGGCAGGTAGGCTCTAGAATACATCTTGCTAATTAGCTTTTTTCTTTTTTTTTATGTCTGAGCTGTGAAAATTGGCTGCAGCACTCCCTGTGATTATGCCTCTACCTACTACAAATTTTGCTGATGTTTGGTGGAGAGAGGAACGGCAATTACGCAACGTGCAGGTGCCGTGGGAGCACTCCAAGGTGTGTTGATGAAGTAAACAGCCCTGCAGGATCAATTTCCCCRTGTTTCAAAGCAAAGCATGTATTCTCTAAATCTGCTGATGCTGAAAGATGTGTCTCTTCACATGTCCAAACCTCAGTGCCAAACAGCCACAGAGAACACCAGTAAAGCAGTGACCTTGTTATATTTCTTGAAGGTTGGGCCCTAATGTGTCATGCAAAGGTAAACAAACACCAAGTCCTGAGAGAAAAAGGGCTCCATGTTCCTCATCAGAGCAAGGATTTAGACTGTTGATAAGGGGAACATGAAGAATTCTCACTAATGTTTTATCTGTTACAAAAGAGAATGCAGCATGGGCATGGGGAAGGTAATGATATTCTCTGYGCTGCTTCTGCTTTGCCTTCATAAAAGGTAGAGAATGCAGAGCCTTTTCAGGTCCACATGTGCMTTTTAAATCTTGCACTGACTACCAYGTCCTCATATGAAATGCTTACATAGTGAGATATCCCCTCCCTGCAGAAAATTCATCTCTGCATTCTCAAATGTGACCCAAACAGAACACAGAGACTGCCTTCTCGTAGAATCCCAGGATGGTTTGGGTGGAAAGGGACCTTAAAGATCACATAGTTCCCACTCCCTTCCACGGACAGGGACACCTTCCACTTCTCTTGCTCTTCCTGTGTCCCCTCAGTAACTCCTGATCTATTTCCTTACAATGCAGACTCTGCTGTTGTACCTCTCCCATCTCAGACACGTTTCTGTCACACACCTCTCTAGATCTTTAGGAATCTCTTGTACTCATGGCTATGCCTGTAAAAATTTCCACTTCCTGATTATATTGTTGTGCATCTTCTCTCTGGTGTTGAAAACGCTTCAGTCTTGGAGTCCATAATCAGACCTAGCAAATACAAAGCTGAAATTCTGGTGTGACCAGAATGAAATGAATTCCTGAGGGACACTTCAACACACTGACCACAACTACATTCAATGCTTGCAAGTCAATATTTCAGCCAACAACTGACACCCACAAAACTTTTTGAAGGGTCAAAAAAGAAAAATTCCAAAGCTTTTCAGTTAAGTTGTTGTAGTTTCTATTCTGAAATAAGTTATATGAATTTTGTAAAAATACATAGGTATTTTATCTCAAACAAATTAATTTCAATTAATTTTTCACCGTGATGTTTTGGGTTCTTTCCCCATAAAAATTAAAAATAAATACATTGTGTAAATCTGGGGGGCTGGGAGGTTCACTGCTTTTGGGCTTGAGGTGATTTTCCATGTGTTTGTTGGTTTGGTTTTTGGTTTGTCTGCTTGCTTGGGGGGTTGTTGTTTGTTTGTTTGTTTGTTTGTTTGTTTCCAAGCAACTTAAGTTCTGTCTTTGGATGGGATTTCAATTTGAAGTCAGAAATTCAGACTTCAGTTTAAATACCTGAAGGGTATTTGCTGCACGGAAGCATTCACTGCTCATCCAGACCAGTCTCGTTCAGGGGCCAGGTGGCCTTTCCCTTTCCGTGCTGTCCAGCACAGCACAGGGAAGGTTTTGTCTTCCATCTTTAAGATGTTCAACTGGGGCCTTTCTGCAACTTATCCCAGCCTGGAAGTTGTGACAGACCCATGGGGAGTTTGGCTTCATGTCAGTGTTCTACGTCAGACAGAAATGGAAGGAGATTTTCAGCCAACTCCATTTGGGGTGACTTAAAATTGCAATGTGAGAAGGAAGGATGGTGTATCCATGACATCGGTGTTGTGCACTTGATGACTCCTTCCACTGTACAGTGCTAGTTCATGAATTTAAACTGAATTTAAAATAGCTGAATTTAGTTTTGAGACAACTAGATATGTTTTACAGGGGAAAAACAAATTGGAGAGGGAATGAGAAAATCCCTTCAAACATTTTCACTCTGAACGTTACAGGGTAATTCTGTAACTTAGTTGTAACTCAGCCTTGGTTTCACCTCTGTTAAATTTAGGTCTCTAAATAGTCTCCAGCACACATTTTCTCCCAAAATCTCACTTGTGGTTGCAGGACAATCGTACCACAAAGTTGCTGTCTGACTGCACAATGGCACATTTCCTGGGGCTGGTGACGGTGCAGAGAGAAGTCTGCAGCTGGAGGGATGGGACACACACAAACCCCAAACACACACAYCCAGAGACCCAACCCGAGAAAACCCCAGACAAACTCTCCTCTTCAGGTGGAGAGGGAGCTCTTCAGGAGGCTTTTTGTAGGAAACAGAGAGTAAAAAATGTTGTGCAAGCCCTGGGTCTGGCACACAACCGGCTTTTACCTAAATTGAATAGGAGAGCTGGGAAGGTGGGGCAAGGCAAGCCTGGGGCCAGGCAAGCGTGACAAGGAGCCTTTCTACAAAGGGAGTGAAGGACTTTCGACTGGAATAGCTTTGAGAGGATAATGTAGGTGCATTTGGAAAGAAATGGGGACTGTATTTACTTAAGATCCCAAGCTGGCGCTTGTTTTGTGGAGGGTGGAAGGTGTTCCCCTTTCTCCTGGCATTGTTAACATGAAAAAGACTGAGCTTGTGGGTGAGCTCCACTTGTGGTGGGTGTGGAAGAATATAAACCAGGAAAAAATGGTGAGTTACTCCTTGGTTAACTGCGGAAAGCTAAGGAAAATTAGTGGCTGTTTGCTGGCTGGACTTCCCCTTTAGCAGTGGGGAATGTCTCTGGAGGTGAACTGGCACAGTCTGACAGCTGCTTTTGRGTGAGGATTCCTTTTATTTGCAATGCTGGGTGCAGCACATCTGTATGAAAGTCTCCCTCGAGTGAGTCTTTGCAAACACTGCTTTGTGGAAAAGAAAGGCTCTAGTTTGGCAAATACACCACAGCTATCATGAGATATTTCTAATTAACGTGGAATTGCCATCTCTGCCCCACCATCTGCTACCCAAGAATAGAAAATTTGAAGCATTGCTGCTGCTGCCTCTAAGCTTCCAGTTAGGATTCGTGCTTTAATGGAATATTTACTTCACAAACCAGTAAGATCTTGTTCTCCAGCCGTTAATGATGGCTCCCAATATGATACTTGCCGTTTGCTGGTTTCTCTTTCCCTGTTTTGCCCCTTGGCTCGCAGGAGGTGGGCAGCTGAGCTGGGCTCCAAACCGTGCTCCAGGGGCTGTGCTGCTGCTGGAGTGGCCGTGGCTCGTGTGTGGCCAGCCCCAGGCAGGGCAGGGGGAGGGCTCTGAGCAGGCACACGGCTTCTGCCCCGTCAGAGCGACTTGTCTGGAAACAGGCACTGCACCGCAAACGAGCAGGTTTGAAAAGCAGCTCTCATATGGCTGTTGGGGGATGGGAGAGGAAAACGGGATCTGGAGTCATCATGGCTCAGGGAAGCCAGGACAAGATGATGAGGATGATGATGATGATGATGATGATGATGATGATGATGATGATGATGATGATGATGATGATGTCACCTGTATTGCAAATTTGGTGCTGAAATTTTTTTTTTTTTTTGAGTAAAACAATCAGCTAGCAGCAAGGGAATTGATTCTGGGTTTTTGTCTCTTCCTCCCCCTCCCCCCCAGTATGCACCCTCAATGCTGATAAAAAGCTACAGTCACTTTGTGTTTTGTTTTGCTTTTCCTTAAATGGGGATGTTCCATCTACTCTCTTCTCAAGCCTGATCAAGCCTTTTATTTGATCCCAAATAGTCCAGGTTTTTAGTTTATAGAATCATGAATAAAGGCTTCATGTGCCATTTAAGTTACACGTTCCTTCTCTTTCAGAAGTGTTTGGCATTTACACTTCTTATTTAAACATGTTTAAGCGATTCCATTACTAAATACTGCTGGAGGGAACCAAAGAGGGAGAAGAAATTTGGCATAAATCCCAGTGCAATTTGGAGGCGAAGGTCTGAGGATGCTCACTATCCTATAGAATGACAGTAATTAAAATTAATGAAAAATCACTGCATAACACCCACCACTTGACATATTTCCTCCGGTGGTTTTTGCAAAAATCTCCAAGAGAGACCTGTGGCTTGGGGCTTTGAAGTTCCCCTGCCCTTCCCCAGTCTCACCTCTGCTTTCATAAATATAGAGAGTTGGATAAATATTCTGAAAGAAGCTCATTACTTAAGACTTTTCTGTCCTAAGCAGATTAAGTTCTGTCTTAAGATGCCTTTGTAAAACTGCAGTTGTGCCCAGGTAGAAAGACTGGCATTTGAGGAACTGCTGAGCCCAGTGGCAGGGGTACAACTCCTCTGCAATATTCTTGGAGAGTCAGCAAGAGGAACAGCAGGGCTGGTGGAGGGATGGAGTGTGAAAGAAAAAAAAAAACAAATGAAGAAAACAAAGCAAAAAACCCCAAAACAAGTCCAAAAACCCCCAAACCCCCTCCCAAAAAACCAAACCTCACAAAATATTTTGTGTGAAGATAAATCTGTCTGGTTGGTGAACAAAAACAGACTCTTCATGCTTCAAATACAAAAATCTGTAGACATGATGATTTGAAGAGAACTACCTTAAAATGGCATTGTAGGTGGATAAATCCTTTTATAATTACTTCTTTCTTTATACAATTTCGAATGTTGACTGAGCTGCTCCGAGCCATTGCACAGAAGTGAGAGTCCATCCCATAATCCAAAAGCTGGCTTTGCTGTTCTGTGTGCCAGATGAACAGAAATTTCCCAGGTTCACTTCCCAAGGGTACCTCATTTTGAGGACATTTCCCTCATCTGCAGCAAAGGAGGGTTTGGCAATACACTTGGGACTTTTCAACCTCCTTTTATGGCTAAATACTGGGTTTGTATCTGTGCTGACTTATTCTTCTGGAACCAGGATTATCTAAAGTAAAGGTCAAATGGTGCTGTGTTTCACATTTCCTTTTTCTTATTGTTTGCGCCCAACAGCACAAGCCTGGTAAGGCACGGGACAAGAGGCACACAGAAACAGTTATTTCTTCCACACTTAAAATCTTTTGGTTGATTCCCTCTTTTCTCTAGGTGTTAGGATGCCAAAAAATAACCTTGCTCTTTGACACACTTTGAGGGAGAAGGCCATCCTTTATGGTTTTTTTTCCCAGGTGAAATAGTCCTGGAGGAACCCTAGTAAATTGTCTCTTCCTATTGCCACCACACAGTGGCACCTACCCAGGGCTATGGATTCTCTTTAAGATAAAGGAAACTTCCTGATMTCTTTTTTTCTTTTCTTTTTCCTCCCTCCAATACAACACACTTAAGAGAAAATTCTGATCTATTTATAACAATCTAATTTTTTTCTTGCTGAAAAAAAAGATCGACATCAACGCATCAGACAGAAGAGCTTTCAGTGTCACTTGGAAGTGACATTAAAAGACTCTTTTGAATCAGCAAAGCACCTAACATATAAAATCCTCATGCTTTACAGCCTCAGTGTTTGGTGAGCAGTCAAGACACTTTATCACCCTAAGGAAAGAGACAGAGTTGTTTTTGTCTTGGTACTTCTTATTCTGAGTTATTCTTTGTTTTTTGTCATGTTGCAAATCAGCAATGAAGAAAACTCACTCAGCRAGCAGTAAAACCAGCAACAAATGTTTACCCCTTGGGATATGTACTCTGGAGAGAAATCCCCACCCAAACTGAGCAGACACTTCAAGGTCTACGCGTGCAAGTTTAGCTTGACTTGGAATACAGGCACTCAGCCAATCAAGGAATCACACAATCCAGGTTTGTATTTGAGGTTAAAAAATTCTCTCTCTTGCAGGTTAATGAGTTATCCATGAAGCACGAGAAGCATCAGAACTGCAGTTTGAAATATCTGATATTAAATCTCTAAAATAAACACTGAGAACTAGAGAAAATAAATTGCTCTGTGAAAGAATTGAGTAATATTATGATTTCCCTCTTCCTCACCCCTTGAATACATTGCTTAATCTCTCCTAGGACTGTAATTGCCATCCTTAAGAAGGATACGCTTGTGGGTGCCTTTGGGTTCCACGGTCTGCTTTTGGCAGCAAAAAGGGGCCTTTCTGACTTTATTACTTGTCAGTGTTTATTAATAATCTGGATTTGGGGCAAGATTCTGATGCCACATTGATGAGAATGGATCTTGGTCGGAGTGAAGTCAATAGGAACCTTGCCACTGATGTAAAGAAACTTTTAGATGGGCAAAGTGTCTTTTCTATAAAATGCAATGAAAAAATTGTTAGAGTATACCCCACTCAGCACTTTCTCCCAAAATGTTTGAGTCACAGGTTGGTTCCTTTGTACTTTTTCTGTGATGCGTTCACGCTCTCAACTAGAAAGGTTTGAGTAGGAACTTCTTCCAGGAGTTGCACGTCTTTGCAACTCCAAGCGGAGTGTGTGTTATAGTTTATGGGGCTGTGCAATAATTCCTTGGGYCATCTTATCCTCATTCAGGAGTTTCTGGAGAAGGGTTCTTTATGTAGATGTTTGCTAATGAATACTGTTTGTTGAGAAGTCTGTAACAAATTGTCACACCTACAACAGCAGTGTGACCACAGCCTCAGACTGTAAAATCTTCAGGGCAGCAACTTCTAGTTTGCAATCAAGTGAAAAGCCATAAGGTACATGAATCTGCCTTTTTCAGAGCATATGTATGACTGGCAAGTGCTTCCAGGAAAAATTGTAAATTCCTTTCTTTCCCAGAACTGTTCAGTTTTGCAATTTTGCTTTCGTGAGTTCTGGAATTGAATTTTCAGCCTCTCTTCTTGTTCGTTAGATTTTGTTTCTTCCTGTCTTGTCTTCTGGGTTTTACGACTACTTATTTATAGGTTTGTTTCTTCCAGGCGGTTAAATTGATCTTTAATTTTATTTCATGACCACAGAGGAAAACAGCACAAGCTCCAGCAAGTTGGGAGGCAGGCAGGTATTGCACTTTCCTGAGGCTAAACAGACCCGTGCTTCAGTGTCTTGGCTGCTGAAGTGTGCTCTTCTAAGGAAGAGGATGTTGAAGGAAATCTAGGGAATTTGCTCTTTTATTAGATTAAACAGAATAAAGATATGTGGTCACTCAACCATGTGTGGCCAGAGTGGAGTCCAGATACAGGCTTGAAGTGAGTCAGCCTGCGAGCGTAGGTGTGGGTGGGGAAAGAGCAGAAAAACTAAAACCTCCTGGGAGCAGAGCACATTATCACTGTGAGTCAGGGCTCTGGCCTCTGGAGTCGGTTTGGGATGGGAAATCAAGGTAGTTATAAAGACATTTCGTATCAGGACCCAAGGCCTCGCTGTTACCTAAAATGTGCCTTTTATTCCAAAACCCAGCGGATCATGGCAATGGGGCTTGTGTTCTGCAGTTCCAGCTGCGAGGGGAAAGAGGAGCCGACGAGCACCTGAGCAGGGCCGGTGCAGACGGAACAGGAGCTGCCTTCACTCGCCAGGCAGCTGCTCCCTGGGTGCAGAGATGCAACATGACTTTGCTACTGATCCCAGTACTCTGGGGAAGAGGATTGGCCACTTTGTTCCTGCGCCTTGAGCAATTGTCRTGTTTTCAAAAGAAAATTGCTCTGCTACGGTGCTAATTTCCACTTTTTAAATACTGGTTTTCATCTTCACTTTCTCTTCGCTTTTATGGGATGGAGCAAATCACTGCCTTGACAAGATGCAGCAGTTTCCCCACAGACAAGGGGGTCAAGGCGTTTGGCAGGTGACAAGTGCCTCTGTCACATTGCTTGACGTGCTGGCCAGTACCAGACTGGGTGGGTAGGAAACACAGTTATGCACAGCAGGGCTCCGGGAAAATCCTGGCGCTTGACTCCATGATTTAACATCCATGGAAGGCACAGGCACCTCACACCCAGGAGATTGGCTCTTTGTACTCAGCACAGAGCTCAGGCCTGGTCCAGAGCTGCTGTGGCAGTGCTAGAGTTTATTTTTGTGAGTGCTGGAATATAGAAAACTACAYGATGAGTACTTCTGTGGGAACTGAAGTTTTTTGTGTTCAGTAAGTCATCCTCAATGACAATGACTTTTGGGAGCTGATCTCTTGGTCAGGTATCGGTAGATTGTGATCACAGTTTSCACTGCAGGATACCATACATAGGAAAACTTAAATATGTGTGTTTCCTGTGCTGGGAGATCTTGCAGAAGCAATATTGCATATGACTGGGGCAAGGATCATAGGAGCTCCTGTCACTTGCATGTTCTGCTGTGCTGCCTGGATTCTTTTGGGAGGGATTTATCATCCCAGAACGACAACCTGAAATGTGGTGGATGAACCAAGTGTGGAACTGTGCCCCAAATCTTGCAACACTAGTGCTAGGACACACCTRAAGGAAATGCTAGAAGACCAACTTAAAACAGCTCAAAAAAAGGGAAATACTTCTCTATACAGCAGGTAGAACCTTCTGGAACGGGCTGTGACTTCCTGGAGCTGGCTGGAGACAAAGAGCATCGGCTGTTTTGCAAAGCCAGGGATGTCTCCACGACAGCTTCAATCCAACATTGTGGATCTCGGGGATGGACGAGGGAATGGTCTGCAGGAAGTGCCTGGGCTTGAGTGCTTTGAATAARTAACACTTCCTTTTTTCACAGCTGGAGAGACAACACCAAACTGAAGGGAGCATTGGCCAGACTGGGCATTCCACACCTGCCCTCGGGGCCCTGAGAGCCTCAGTGCCTGTGGTCCCTCCTGCCGGGGGTGGGACTGGGACTGACAGGCACTGCGATATTCCTGACGCGTTCTGGGATCAGCCAAGCGTGTGGCTGGGCAGGATTTGCCTACRTGCCTGAAGGGCAGGTGTGAACAGGTGCCAGACTGGGAGTTCACRCTGGATTGTATGAGCTACAACAGGAGCTTTGCAGGTGGAGGGCCAGGAGTGTTCCTGCTACCCCAGCACRACCACATGGGTCTGACCCACAGTAAACTGCTCTGCTCAGGTACCCTGCAATGGAGCTCTTCAGCTTTGGCAGAAAAAAACTCAGAGTTTTTCCAGGAAAGCAAGTTGTTGCTGCTTTAACCAGTTCAGAAAGCCTTGTTTATTTCAATTTTGAAAGCAATTTTTGAAAAGGATCTCAAAGGGATTAAACTTTATGCCAGAGGTGTCTAACGAGCACCCCCTTTGCCCCCTTTCCCTTGTCATAGCAGCAGGAAACCCATCCAGGGCGGCTTCTGCATRTAAACCATCTGATTCCAATAAAATAATTGGATACACAAACTTGGGATTTRATATCAGTCTTTTTCAGTGTCTTCTTCAGGTTGTGCACAATGATGAAGCCTGGGATAAATTGTATAAAATACCATGATAATTTTTTTATTAATATTGCCCAAGTTAGAGAAATAGCACTTGCACAGTATTGACTTTTTCTTTGTTTGTTTCTTTCTTATCAAGTTTCAGGCATTTCTGAGGGTTTGGCAGGAGTCCCTGCTCCCTGAAGCTCTGAATGATTTATCACCTCCCTGTGCAGCACTGAGGCAGCCKTGTGCCAGCTGCATCACCTGCTCTGCTCTGCCATTCCCAGTCCTCCATCCAGAGCTGCCTCTGCCCAGCCAGTAGCACACCAGTGCCTCTCCAGTCAGGACACATCTCTGGGAAGTTAATTGCTCTAAAAACTGTATTTTTAGTGAACACATTCAGGAAATGTGTTTGTAAACACAGATTTATCACTATTTTGCTGCCTCCAGAGGAGATAACTGTGGAGTGTTTCCTCCCAGTTCTGTCTGGACCTCCTGATCCCTTACTTAACCACTTGGAGGTCTCAGTCTTTTCTGTATCATCACTCTATGGCAAAATTAGGCCCTTTTTTTTTTCCATTTAGCCGTAAATTATGGTTTCCTGGATTTGACTTATGTTTTTTAATTAATCTTCCCCCCATCCCTTTCCCCTCTCCAAAAAATCTTTATCTGGCAGCTCTCCAGTGGAGGTTCTSCCCCAAGTCGAAATCCTGCCTCAGGATTTCCTGGTCCTGCCTCAGCTTATTGCATGTCCATGGAGTCATTCTGCAAACAAATTAATTTCTCCTTGTCTAGAAACTGTAGAGCCCTTTCATTCTGTCCTTCTCCAGAGGATGTTAGAACAAATCTGTCTGAGGGGCTTTCAGGGCACTGTGCACAGGAGTGCCAGGTGCATCTATGGATAGAACGGGCAATAGAGGCTTGAAAAAGAGAAAGGAAAAGCAAACTGTTATGGTGAAAATCGTTGTTTGTTCTCTTTGTGTTAGTGGGTTAAAGGGTGCCATCACCCACACAGACAAAATCCATCTCCCTTCCCCTACGCCTTGTTTTGGAGAATGCTTCAGACACTGCTCTGCAAAGAGCACCTTTTCTATCCCCCTTTGTCGAGTAGAATCTGGAAAAGTTATAGTGAGTTCTCTTCCATGCCTCTTGTGCAGGCTTTAAGCACATATCTCAGTGCTCTGTTTCCCACCAGCTTTGGAGCTTTGGCTCCTCACCCTGCAAACCTTCCACTGCACATATGAAGAGAGCTGGGGTTTTGTTTGGTTTTGAGGTTGAGTTCTTCCCAGGGGATTTGGGTGCCTGTGAAGCAAAGTGGCATCCCAGGGTTCTGAGCATCCCTGTTCTCCTTTGTCAGCAGATGAAAATCTGTCACCAGCTAAAAATCTCAGGCACCCAGGAAAAAGGAGCAGATGGAGTCTGTTGCCAAGCAAACCGCTCGCTGGGTTTGGGTGAGCTTTTAGAGTCACAGAATCACAGAATGGTTACGGTTGGAAAGGACCTTTCAGATCATCAAGTCCAGCTGTCAGCCAGCAGCACCAGCATGTCCACCACCAAACCATCTGAGGAGGTTTCTAACTGAAGAACACATCGTGGTTTTGCTGGGGGGTTAGAAATTACTCGGGTTTGTTTTTTTCCCAGTCTCACCCCATATGTAGCTGAACTTTTCTGACTCCAGAAATACCAGTCTAAGCCACACAGTATCTTTGTTTCTTGGTACTGAATTCTGACCATACACCCAGCTCTGTGTAAAACAACTCTTGTTGAGTTGGTCTGAAAAAGACATGGGTATAACCAACAGAAGGTTTACTGACACAGGGAACTTGACTTAGAAATTATAAGTTCCTTCCAGCATTGGTAATTAACTCCAACCTTTTCTCAGCTGGATTAATTTTCTAGTCTACTGGAACTGTGAAGAGATCAAAAGTTTAATGAGCAGTGGGGCCTGTATTACAATGCATTATCTTCCTTGTCTTAAAAACATTGCAAACCCAGAAAACGTTTTTAATGTTATATGATGGACCATTAGTCAAAATGCAGCCCTTAATAAACTCCCCCTCTGCAGGACTGGGTGGCAAAGGAGACATTGCACTGCTTATGGCAATGCACCCCCAGACAAGAAAACCTGATGGCATTAGAACCCCTGCCAGCTTCAGCCTGACTTCTGCTCCTCATCCTCGGGACACTGTAAACCTCCTTAGAACAGCATATGGAAAATAAATCTAGGTTTTGTATTAAAGTAAGTGTTCCACAGCACGGTGGTGATACCTAACCATGGTTGGTTGGTGATGGTTTGCCTCGAAGTTGCAGTTTAAATGGGATGGTTTGAATGTGGGCGTGTAAATCCCAGCTGTGCCAGGAGTGCTTCATGGAATGGGGAAGGGTCTACAGCAGGAACCACATGAGGAGCAGCTKGTTCAGATGGAGAAGAGGAAACTGAGGTCAGACCTCATCAGGGGCTGCAGCTCCTCCCCAGGGGCAGCTCCRACCTCTGCTCTCTGTGACCAGGGACAGGACCCAGGGAACGGCTGGAGCTGTGCCAGGGCAGGGTCAGGCTGGAGATCAGGGAAAGGTTCTTCTGTCCCCAGAGGGTGGTGGGCACTGAACAGGCTCCCCAGGGAATGGTCACGGCCCCAAGGCTGCCAGAGCTCCAGRAGCRTTTGGACAATGCTCCCAGGGATGCACAGGGTGGGATTGTTGGGGTGYCTGTGCAGGGCCAGGAGCTGGGCTGGATGATCCCTGTGGGTGCCCTCCAGCTCAGGATGGTTCTGTGATTTGGCATGCCCATGGTCAAGATCCTCTTTTGAAMGCAAGTGAAAGGCAGGAATCTCCTCACAGAGCACAGCTCAGACCAAGGCTGTCAGTGGTGGGGGTGACACTGGCTGTGTTACATCCTTTAGGAGRTCCCAAGGATAATACTGGAGCATGGTAACAAAATTTGGTTCTCTTTCTTGTTCTACTAATCACRTGCTCTCTGTAGGTATTTAACCTCTCGTGTCAGTTGAATCTTCTCCAACTTTCTTATGCCGGGGAAATGGAGCACATAAACAATGCCCGTAGGTACCTCTTGTGAAAGGTCCTGGGCATCAGCTCTTGGGACAGGGACTGGCTCTTGGTTTGTCCTATCCYTTGCTGGGTGAGTTTTGTATTTCATACATTTTTAACAAGCAGAAATGCAGTAGGTGGGCAGGATGTGCTGCTAATGCTGCACCTTGTCTATTTTTAGGAAGTTTGCTCATTTACAGCTCTTGCGATCGGGGACAATATTCCCAGTCAATGCTCAAATTAAAGACATGTTAATGTGCTGGTCTTGATTCTGATGTCACCCAGGCAGGTGCTGCTCTGAAATAGCTCCCTTGAAGTTCAGGAGTACCTCTGATCAAAGATGACATCAAAGCAGCACAATCTATAAAGCAATAGTGCCTGCCTGTAGAACACRCTGGTCTGCAATAAAGCAGGGGAGCTTTATTGAGTTACATTCAATTGTCAGGGTGGTAGGAGCATAACCAAACCTCACCTCTGCATTTTCGAAAGYGATGGTGGGAGGGAAATGGATTGTAGTTCTAAAGAAGAGCTGGCTTCGGCATTTTTGATGAGATTTTGCTACAGCCAGGTCCCAATATATGGTGAGATTCCTGCGTGGCTCAGCCCCAGGAGCTGGCTGAGGTGGTGGCTGGCAATTGCCCGCCTGGCTCTGGCCCTGCAGCTGGCACAGTAAGGCAAGTTTACATGTTTGGAGTGCAAGGAGATTAAAATGCTGATTTAAGGAGTAAGATAGGATTGCTCTGGCATTACTGAGGTGTGTAAATGATTATCCCTGAGGCGATGTGTGATGAGTGTGAACATGGCAACCTTTACCTGGTGGATTTTCTTGCTGTGTCCACACCCACTCTTGCACAATCACCTACTTTAAATGTTCGTCTTTCTCACCCTCTCACTGTTTGCATGAGAGCTGAGCGAATCTCTGAGGCGAAGCAGAGCTGCAGATCTGGAACGTGATGAGATCAGAACACCACGATGCTTCAGGCAAAGCTTTCAGCTGTGAACAGCACTCGGCTAGAGAAGAGTTTTTCTGTTTCATCTGAAAGATCAATATTCATTTGACAGTAAGCAGAAGGGGGAGCCAGAAASGCACGGTCTCAGAGCTCACACTGCATCTTGTCTTGTGGTGGAACTGGTTCTGTGTCTCTGTGTCTGGGTCCAAAGGTCTGATCTGACCCCCATTTCCATCATTTTGTGTGCTCTTTTTGCTTTCTCCATCTTTTCCCTGTAATACCACTTGACTTCAGTTCTAATAAAAACATTTCTAAGATAATGGAGGCATCTTGTTGTGCATTTGCTGTTTTAATTTCTAGCAAATTATATTGATTCTCTAAAGAGTGCTGGCCTCTGTGAGATGATACGTGGGTTTGTGTGGGTTTTGTTTCTGTGGGGAGTGGGAATAAGGAACATGCAGCAGGATCTGCATTAGTATCCTTATCAGCTTGGAGTAAGAAATTTCGGATGGTCTGACTGTATTTTATTCCCTCACAGAGGCAGAAAACCGATTTCCTAGGCTGAAAGATGCATGGGGTGAACAGAGCTGTGTTTGGATGGGAGGTTTCAAGGTTTTTTCTTTGAGTTTTGGGGTTTCTGCATTGGTTTGGTTTGGTTTGGTTTTGTTGTTTTGAGACAACCCCGTATTGAGATTAAATTCAAAATACATGGGCTGTTAATGAGTGTTTCTCCTGGCTACTCGTTCATATTCACAAAAGCCGGTTCTGTAACAAAGGTGTGGTAATGCTTGGGATAAGCTCCTGCTTTGAGGGAAGCAGGGGAGTTACCAACTGATATATTAAATTAATTTAAAATTTTTCATCCAGAACGTTTGGTATTTCATATCCAAACTGGCTTTTCTCTGAGCCTGCCTACAGCAAGCAGAGCAGAGGGGCAGGCAGTGAGTGGTGTTCTTTCCTTTCCACTCCTGCAGAAAGAGAACTGTTACAGACAGAATCAACATGCAGCTTTGGGCTTTCGTGCTGTGACAGCAATGCACGGACTTTAGGGCTCTCTTTTATTTCACATATGTTGAATGTTTTCTGTGTTCCCAGGCATATGATGGCATTGAGATGGCTGCGTGTTTTTGAGGACAGCTTTGGACCAGCTTATCTGACAAGGAATGCTCTAAATAATAATAAGACAGTGGGAACACTCTAAATGATAGTAAGACAGTGACGTCTGTCTTACTATTAGTAAGAGCACCCTAAAACAGTTCCTATTCAAAAGTGTACTTAAAAATAAAACCTGCCTCTGTGCTTGGAAAGGCRTGTTTTTAGGAGATGCATCCCTTATAGGAAAAGCCAAATTCGCTAAGTACTGCATAGGGTTGGAGGTAGCAGCTCTAAGTAAATAATATAAGGAAACAAAATGTAAAATCAAGGAATAGAAACGAAATTGTTTAATTGTGTCATCTGCAGCTATGACACATCCAGGATCCAGCCCTCTTCCCTCTGATGCTTGTGACAAAACATCCATTAACATTTCAAAGCTGGTTTTGAATTCTTTAAGGACTTTTGTTCTTCTGAGGGTTGCTGCCTGCACACACAAAACTCCCAGTGACTGACAGCACTATTTCATAAATTCTTTTCAGGCAAAAAGATGTAGAAAAATAAATGTTCTTTAGAATAGGGCTGACTCTAACTTCCCGTCCCTGGGGATCCTTGCTGGGAAGCCTCGGTGGCTTTTTAAAGAGCTGTAACCTCAGCTGCAAATGCCTTTGGTTGTCATCRCCTTCGGCTGGCAGACACTGCAATTGAGGCATCATTTTCAGCCCATGGATGTGACATAACCTTGCAGCTTTCTCCCAGCCTCCTCTGTCTGCCACAGCCTGGTTGCACCGGGAGAAGGCCCCGTGCCAGGTCCTTTGTTCCAAAGGGAGGATTTCAATCATTTAACATTTCAAAAACATGCCTAGAAATCAATAGAGGGGATTAGAAAATCAAATCTGTTCAAGTTCAGTGCAGAGCCTTGAGGGTTGAAAAAGGTGCCAGAGTATTCTCGGAGTCAAACCTGGGGATGAGGGCCCAGAACAAACCTTGGTAACAGCACAAAGTACAAGCTGGAGCCCAGGCTGRGATGGACCCGAGTTAGCTGAAGAATGCAGACCAAAACCACCTAAACTTGAGCAGAAAAGTTTGGCTTTCCAGAATGAGAGCCATGATCCATTTAATAAGTTATAAATCCCAAGTCTAACCCAGCTTGCAGCTCCATGCAGGAAATCAAACCAAAAACCTCTCTCCAGAACTTCTAAGTGTCAGGTTTGACACTTTCTAGGTTAGAATCTCTAGGTTTGAACTTTCTCCTTACTCTCTGTCTATTCTTCCAACATAAGGTGCTGGTCCCAGAAGAGCAGGAGGGATGGAACTGAGGAAAGCAGRAAGCAAACTCTCCAAGCAGAAACTAGGACACCCTCGTGCAGAGAAGGCGGACTTGACTCATGAATGAGCCCATGAATTTCCAGAACAGCTACATAAAAAATGAGCCTGCTTTGTAAACAGAGACCATTGCAAAGGGACTGCATGGATCTGCAGACCTGTTGGTAGAGATAGACTGGGACCAGTGAGGAGCTTCTCTTAACGAGTTGGAACAAGATGCCATCAGCATCCTCAGAGGACAAGGCAAACTTGGTTTCCAAATCTGAGCTCAGGTTTCCGGAGTCAGACTRGAGAGTACCGAGAGGTGGAAACTGGAAGAGGAGAGCAAAGAAGGTTTTATTTATTTGTGCAGTCTCTCAGCTTSGATATGACTGGATCAAAATCTGATTTTATTACATTGCAATTAAATTTCAAGGCCAGGTCGGATGGGGCTTGGAGCAACCTGGTCTAGTGGAAGGTTCCCATGGAAGGGGGTTGGAATAAGATGAGCTTTAAGGTCCCTTCCAACCCAAACCATTCTGTGATTCTAAAACTAAACAGAAATGGGTTTTCTTCTATCCCCTAAAAACCTCTCCCAACAGGAGTTGGAAACAAGCTGCAAATTTAAAATGAAGAAAGAAGGATGCTTCGTTGGAATTTAATTGGAAAAGTTTTCAGTAGCAGTTCTGCAGAGCTTTTCCACTCTGAAGAGTTTGAACCTTTGGCTCTCACCTTCCAATGAAGCATGTCCTTGGAGCTGGGGATAAGACACAGGGATGTACTTGGAGAGGAAAGGGTTCTGCTCAGAAGGCCTTTGGTTTTTGGGAGAAAGCAAAGTGRCAGTGGAGAAACTCCGGGTGCTTTCTTGGAGAAACCAAGACTGGTTTGTCTCAGGTACACTTCCAGAAGAGTCTTTCTATTTTAGATCAAAGAAAAATGCAAAAGCACTCTAGAAATCCTTTCTCAGGCTTTTTCTGTGGTTTGATGTGTTTTTTTCTTCCTCCCCTTCAGTTATAGTGTGGTCAACCTTGACGGGCTTTTAATGCTGTGCCAGGTTCTCCGGGAGCTGCAGAGCCCATCCTTCTAATGGATAGATGATGTCATTATATTTCAGCATCCTCTAAATGGGTCCCTTCCACTACCAGGGTGCTCACGTGTCCATGCAGTTGGAAGTTTTGTTTGGTGCATCTGTTTTTAATGAGGATGTGGCCCTAAACTCTCAYGGAGGGCCACAAGAGCCAGCTGTCAAGGCTGTCGGTACCCAGGGCTGGCTGTGATGACTACAAATGTTTTTCATTTGTCTGATTAAATAACTTCTCCAACATAGTAGTAACCAAAACTGCTTGTTTCCACTATTCAGCTACRGTACTAAGTGACCAGAAACGTGAAGAAAAATCAGGGTGGGGGGGAAAAAAAACCCTTCAGGACTTTAAAAGTTCACCTTTTAACCCATATTTTCAACACCTGCCTTGAGCAGGGCTTTGGTGCGACAAAGGCTGACGAGTGAGCCCCGTGCTGCCGCCCCGTGTGGGGCTGATCCCCCCTCCCCAGCAGCCAACCGTGCTCCCRGGAAAGCCAAAAAGCCCTGGAGATTTGTCTGCCTTTGAAACAGCAAACAGGCTCCTGGGACCCGTGGTTCACGAGCGGGGTGTGTGGAACACCTGACACTGCGAGTGCAGGCAGGGACTGGAGCTGTGTTTCCATTGGAAGCGTTGGGGCATTTTCCTCAGCTGACCTCACGGGGCTGTGGGTGCAGAGATTGGCTGCAAAGCCCGAGCTGGGCCGTGGGCTGCCTTGGGTTCGGGCGCTTTCTAGTAGTGTTTGTGTGGCTGCTCGTGCTTGAGCAGCAATGTTTGGGTTTCCAGAACGCAGGGAATTTGTGTCCTGCGCCTGCTCTGGCTCTGCTTGCCTGGTTTCTAAGCCAGTTTACAGTTCAGAACTYGCCCTTGTTTAGAAATGGATTTTAGAACATACACGTGGGCAGTGGACCCAGATGTCAAAATACAAATCACACAATCCCAGAATGGTTTGGGTTGGAAGGGACCTCAAAGCCCATCCAGTCCCACCCCTGCCATGGGCAGGGACACCTCCCACTATCCCAGGTTGCTCCAAGCCCTGTCCAACCTGGCCTTGGACACTGCCAGGGATGGGGCAGCCACAGCTTCTCTGGGCAACCTGTGCCAGGGCCTCACCTCCCTCACAGCCAAGGATTCCTTCCCAGTATCGCATCTAACCCTGYCCTCTGGCAGTGGGAAGCCATTCCCTGTGTCCTGTGCCTCCATCCCTTGTCCCAAGTCCCTCTCCAGCTCTCCTGGAGCCCCTTTAGGCACTGGAAGGGGCTCTAAGTTCTCCCTGGAGCCTTCTCTTCTGCAGGCTGGACACCCCCAGCTCTCCCATCCTGTCAATGTGTTATTATGAACAAACAAGACATTTTCTTTGAGGATGTGTTATCTTCACTCAGGTGTAACATTACTGTAGGAAAGAAAAAAATAGTTGAATCCAAGCTTGTTGAGGAGCCCCTCTGGCTGTGACYGACTGTGTGTGCTCACCTGTAGCAGCCTTGGTTCTGTGTGTTATCAAATCCCCTGACAGCTCACTGCTGTAGTGCCTAAAGAAAACTCACTGGGGTCACTGGTGAGTTTTCTTGGACAAAGATCACAGAAGACCMACGTCTGAAATGGTAGCTTTGGAAATCCATTAAATGGTAGATAATGATGCTCTTTTTTCACTCTCTRCTTCACTCTGCAGCAATGTGCTCAGAATAGCTTGGATTGGGTTTGGATTTTTTACAGTCAATATTTCAAGACAGAACTGAAAAGCAAAATAGGTGTGGGATTAAAAAAAAAAGAGAGAGAAAGAGGAGAGGTTTTTTTGAGTTAAAGGAAGAACAGATGTCTAGCAGCTTTAAAAATAAAAACAATCAATTTCCAGCAGTAGTGATTATGGAAAGGACCACTAGAAGATGACTCCAGGCACAGAGAGAGACAGTGGATAAAGGAACCCAGTGTGCAGCTTGCTCAGTCTCTGACCAGGTCATGAGAAGCTTCTCTGTGAGAGCAACAAGGTCTCAGTGCTGCTGGGGCTCCTTTGTCCCATGACTTTGAATTAAAAAGCAGGTTGCAAACACCACGTGCTAAACTCAGAACACCTTCACCTGCAAAGAGCTGGGTTCCTCCTGCTCTGGGCACACCCCAGGGGCAGCTGAGCACCCACAGGCACTCACACTTGTGCTGTAGGGATTTGTTTTCTTTTCAAAGCAGTTTCCTGTATTTTGGTCATATAGAATTACAATTTAAAGCCCTGGCTGAGTTGTTTGGCTATGCCTCAGTTCAAAGAAACACAGACTTTAGAATGCTATCCAAATACATACCACTTCTAGGTGCTCTTTCTATGTTACTTTTCAAATTTTGTGATAACTTAGTAGAAGAAGACTCTTAATGATGTGAATTTGCAGTGATTTAAAAAAAAAAAATCCTGAGAATTGTCCTTCGTGATTAAAGAGGCTGTAAATCAAGGGTGGAGGTAACTTTCTAAGCCTTGCCTTCCTCGGTGAGTTCTTTGATGTTTAAATGCAGATGTTCAGCCGCTGCCACCCCTGAGCCCCCGTGTCACCCTCGTGCCATCAGCTCAGTGCCCTGCACCCTGTGCCCTGGGCTCTGGGGGCTGCTCCCGCCTCCTGCAGCCCCTGCACAGACCACTGTGGGTTTGGGGTCAGGGCTCTGTGGGACTGCTCTGGCTTCTTGTTCTCCTTGACCTGGTTTTGCCTCCTGAGGTGGAATACTCCCTCTGATCTTAGGAAAACCATAAGATCAGGGAAGCAATTGTTAAATTTCAGCGGCCTCCATAGCTGGAAAATGTCTAAGGCATTTGAATCAAATAAATCAAACTGACCCAAGTGTCTGCTGTTGCTTATAACAAAATAAGATGGACAGAGTAGTGCTGAACACACACATTGTGTTTTGTGCTGCACCAAAGTGAAACAAATGACACGTTGTGTGCAGGCAGGTAATGACATCTCCCAAAGAGGAGAGTTCCTGTGTTAATCATATTGGACTTCTCTAACTGGCTCGCTTCCTTCTCCCAACCAGCAAAGCAGCTTGCTGAAATCGTGACAAACGCTGGCACACTTTATGAAATAAAAACCGTGTTCAATCTTTTCCCCCAGTCCACTGTGCCCAGAAAGCTCCCAGTGAATTGTGTRGCTGTGTTTGCAGGCTTGCTGATCTAAACTTTCTAATGGGATTCCATTTGAAGCTGTCTCTAATAYGTGTCTTGTTCACAGGCTTTGCTTTGCACAGCATAATGGATTCTTTAAGCTTTGAAAGTGAGTTGTTGTGGCCTAAAGTAACAAATCAGTTTTGGAATGCATGCTGTCTGTTGTAAATGATTTGGGGGTAATAAATTTTCTGGTACAAAGCAATAGGCAGAGTTTTCATAATGTTGAACAGTTTGGACTTGTCTTGAAGGGAACAATGTCGCGAAAGCAATGCGCTGCTTCCAACTATTTGTTATTACAAAAGACAATTTTTTTTTCCTTAAGGTAGAATCCTCATCAGRTTTCATGCTTTGCTGTAACTTGTTTTATTCCTTATGTTAGACAAATAAAAATATTTGAGCATAGTTGTGTATCTGTTACATCTTTTAATGTAAACTTTTTTTTTAGGCTGCTTAGGAAAGCTTATACATGTTCCCCTTTATACTAAAGGCCCATTAAAGTGGATTTGATTGCTCTTAGAGCTCTTGATACACTGCATCTGAACCTGGCAGATTGGAAACCAGAGCAACGGTGCAGAAGCTGTATGTGATACCTTAAATTTAACATGGTGGCTTTTCAGCACTCATTAGTTCTCTCCTGGAAACGTTCACAGATGGCAATTTCTAGAGCTCTCCCACAGACAAAWCTGATGAAGTCACAGCTCCAGACAGCCCTCAAGTTAGAACTGGATTTCGGTGAGCCCAGATGTGCAATAACTATCAATAGACAAGACTCTTCCACCCTTCCGTGCCAGCATCTGTCTCRTTGGTTCTCAGTGTTATGCAAACCACGTGAAACTCGGAGTCTTTACCTGGGTATCCAGTTTTAGGGACTGCAGGGCAGGAAAAATGAACCTTCTTTATACCCAGGGCCCACGAGATCRAGCAACTTGGCTTTTCTAACACTCCCCTTTGCCCAGAGCCCCTTCCTTGCTGCCCAGGGTGCCAGCCCGGGGGGACACGGCCAAAGCGCCTCCTTTTACAAACAGGACAAAGGAGGGTGAGGTTCTCATTTCAGGGGTTGCATCCTGAGTCCTGGAGTTATCCTCACTTACCACAGTCTTGGTCTTCTGTTTTACCTCCTGCACCAAAAACCTTGATGGGGTTGACTCCACAGATGAAAAGTGGTCACTGTAGGACAAATCAACTGGGACAAAGCAAAGACACCCCAACAGTTCAYGATAAGGGGTTGTTTAGTGATACTTTAACAGATGTTTACAAAGCCAGAAAGTTGCTTTCGCTCTGAAAAGTCTATGATGAGCTGTTTCGTACTTCTAAAGTGAAGAGAAATCCTAAGCTGAAAGAGAAATGAAAGCGGCAGAGGGGCTGCTGTCAGTGAACACTCCTTGCATGGCTTCTGGGGACAGCTAAAGGAGGCCAGGGGAAATATGGGGCCAGTGAAAATACAGCCAAATGGTTTTTCCTGGGAGCAACAGGAACAAAATGAATTCTGATCCTATAGTACTATCACCAAATCATTCACAACCCAGACAGGTAGGCCCTAATTCCCAGCAGGAAAAATAACTGATAGGTTCATGTAGAGGGGCAGTGGAGTCCTTGCTCTTCTAACAGGACAGGGCAGTGGTGCTAAAAAGCAAATACAGCTCAGTGTCTTTAGATGCTGGACATGCAGGAGATTTCAAGGAGTGAAGCAAGGATGTCTGAAAACTGTTATTAGTGGGGAAAGGGATGTACTTTCCTGATTCTCAGACCCTCCCCAGCACTGGGAAAACTGTGGATTTCTGGAGTTGCACCAGGACTTTCTATCAAAAAGGCACAAAGTGAATGACAAAAGGAAATGCAGACCTGCTAGATGGAGCATGTCACACACAAAATACATGGTTTATATGTTCCATGGATTAATGTTTCTGAGTCAGCCRATCAATGTGGCTTCAAGGGAAATAACACCTTGGGATGAGCTTTGTGTGCCATAACAAACTTTGTTAATTGGGTATCTAGCAGGCAATACCAGTTTGTTTTGGGTAGGGTTAAATCGGAGCAGTGGAAGTAATTTGTGCATTCAAGATGAATTAAAATCTRCTCAAATGAGACCTTTGACTATAAACTGGGAGGTAATCCTTGAGTGGATGAGTTTCCACAGCAATCTGACCTGTGCTGCTTTGGGTTCTGTCGTTAATCCAGCTCCAGTTTGTCGTTTAAGGCTTGCATAAGCAGGCTCTGGGCTGAGCAGGGAACACAGGAGCTGCTTTTGTAGGGATGAGAAAGCTCAGGATTATTTCAAGTAAAAGGATTTGACAGTGTTCCCCTGGCCTAGTGCACATCCCTGTGTGCGTCCCTGCGTTTGTGGCACGAGGGCAGTGGAGTGACTGCTCACCACAGGGATCTTTCCCCTTCTCTGGGCTCAGTTTTGTTTTCTCCATGGTTTGTTATTCCTAGGGGTGAAAATCAGCACCCACAAGGCAGCAGCAGCCAGGGGACAGGAGGSCTGTGCCTGCTGCGTGGGGCAGGGGAAGTTGTGCTGCAGAACCCTYCCAGGTGTCTCTTCCTCACTTCCTGCCCTTCTCCTTTCCTCCCTCTGTGCCCCCCGGAGGTCCCAAGGGAYGCTACCCCGGGAATGGGACATTGCTCCTCGTTTCTGAGAGCTGCGGATACATCCTGGTGCAAAGGGGCASGARAGCAAAGCAGGACCATCACTGGTGTGGGAATTTGCAGGGAATCAGGTTTGCTGCTGCTGCTCTCTCCGGGCCCACATTTCTGCGTCCTTCAGTCCTTTTTCCTCTCTTACAAACCAGGAGCTCTATGGCCACTCAGGAAATTAACTTACTTATTGATCTTCCTGAGGGCCTGGGGATGTAATTCTGTCCTTATTACATCAGATTTTAGAAGATATTTTTGAACAGTGGCAAAAGCATAAAAGTCACAGGGGAAAAAAAGCTCAGGGAAAAAAAAAGAGAGAAGCAGCAGCAATGTTATGTCTCAGACAGGTTTGTGGAGCTGATGAAATCAGTGTGCATGCATGAGGAAGAGAAGGAAGATTTTAGCAACTTGTGTACTTTAGGAAATTTATACCAGAAAACCTAATATTAGAATCAATTTACRAGCTTTAATTTTTCCTTATTTTAGCTCCGAGGGAGAAGTTCGGGSTTCATTGTGCAGCTTTTTATTTCCACCACGTATTTTCAGAACTACTTATCTTTATCATTCCCCTTTGTAGCCTAAAATTTGGCTTGGCAGCTCGGGAGGTTTTCCATGGAATTGCTTAAGGTGTTTCCATAACTGCCTGCGCTGATTTTCACACAGCAAATGTTATCCTCTTTCCCTGAGAACACCCATGGAATGTGTGACTTCCACAAACAACCTCAGCAGAAATGTGCCCTGAACCTGCAATGATCAAATCTAAAACCATTAAAATAGATCAGTTCTGCTCTATCATGAGAACACCAGTAATGCTGATTTGCTCATCAGCAAATGATTTGCTTTTGATTTTTTCCCAAACTTTCCAGGATCTTGTAGCGAGATTTTCTAATATATAAGGTAAATATTCATCTATACACAGACACATGGTTTTTCTGGGGCAGCTTTGCTGATATGCTCTTAGAAGTAACTCTAACTTAAAAGTCAACTAGATGAGTTAGAAATGAGAGAAGCAGTTCATAAAAAAAGAATATTTCCTCCTGATTTCTAGGTAAGCTCAGGTTTATTTAATCACATAAAAAATCAAGACAGTTACAACTAAATTTTCCAGAGGATTTTGCTTTCAAGCCTTATTCCAGGTTTCTTACAGAACCTTCTTCTGTGTGCAGGAGCTGAAGTTAGACCTGKCTCAAAAAAAAAGGTAGCACCTAAAAAACATGTCATGCTACAGCAATTAAAATGCACTTTGACAAGACAGAAAATGTTGATGAGGGCCACAAGAAAYGAGAGAACAAGATACAGAGCTGGCGATGAGTTGGGTTTTGTTGTGGTGGGTTTTTTTTAATCTTATTAAAGCACCAGCAAATACGTGTCCTACATTCCCAATAGGTAAAGGATTCCAGCCTCATTCTAATGGAGCTTCAATGTGAGGCTGTCAGATCTGCAGAGTGAGAAAAAGCAGAAGACAGTCTGTCACCCTGRCATTTCTGTTTCCACATTTTCCTTATCGCCGAGCAAAGAATGCATTTTTCATTTACACCTACCTGTGCAGCACAACCAGCCCTTCATGCTTTCAGAGAGCAGAGATGTCATGCTAATGATATGTTCCTTTTTCTGCCGTTTGAAGGGCAATTTAAATTGTCTCCCTGACGCTGGGTTTGCATTAGTGATGCTGAAACGTGTGCATGGAAGTGCTGTAAATGGATACAGTGTAGGAGTGGAGGTATTTCTTTCCTCAAGACTGAACAGCGATTTTTTTTTTTTCCTTATTGAAATACAAATTGCCATGTCTTTAAAGCTGAAGTGTGGGGTGTTCTTATTAGCACCTCCAGCCTGAAGCCTTTTCATATTCAAATGAATGTTAAGTGTTACTGGGATTACACATCAGTCCCACTCAAAAAGAATGGGCTGAAGAGCTTGTTTCAGCTGTTTATTGTTCAGTTGAGGGTATATTAAGTATGCTCATTCTTAAACCATGTTTCATCATCCTCTGGTATTTTGGAAGAGAAATAAGAAAAGGCAGATAAATTCGAGCCTTGTGTTAGCTTACATSGATTATCCTGCATTTTGATCTTGCCTTTCTCCTAAATTGGCTAGATATTTAAAGAATAATGGAGCAGGAATGACTATTGCATTGAAGGATTTCTCTTTTTTTCCTTATTGATACCATCCCCTTGGCTTTRGAAAAGAGACTGTCTGCAAAGAGACATTTGATGCTTGACTGGCAGCTTTACAGATCTTTCTGAGTGTGTGTTCAAGCACTAAGAAAGTTCTTCTCAGGATCCACAGCATGCAGCTTTAGAAGAGAATATCCTGACACTGCATTCAGCACGTGATTTTGGTGGCCATCAGCAGAGCCTGGACTGAGTGAGTGATGAAATGCTCCCAGGAAAGCTCTCAAGTGTGCCATGGCTTCGAGCATCACATTGATGTGTCCTCTCCATGCAGCTCGGAGAATGTTGTGGCTACAGAGCCCCTAAAAATGACAGATTGCTTAAAATTTTTGGATGAAGCATATCATCGCAGCCCCGTGGTGGAAGGATCTTTGAACAGCAGAGTTTCTCCAGAGGTTTCAGGGTTTAGAGCCCTGGGAGTGCCCCAGTGCAGCACACGAGGTGCTGCTGGCTCCCAAAGCTGGCCTGAGGGTGTGAAATGGGACTCAGAGATTCCATACTCCCAGACTCCTGACCTGCTCTGTGCATCTGCAGAGCACCTGAACTGCTTGGACACTCCAGGTGGCTCAAGATATTCCTGTCAACACAGGTTCCACTCCCATTTTGTTCCTGAATCTTCCTGAGATCAGCAGAGAGTCCATTTTCCAGGGACGTGCTTCCCCATGCAGAGGGCTTCCAGTGGCAACTTTTTCCTGCCTAAATTTCTTTAACATGACCGTCTTTAACCTTCATATTGCAAAATTAGTGCATGTGTTAGAAATGTTTTTAAGGATTTGCTCTTCTTGCATTAGTGCTGAACTTCTTGTACTCCTAAAACTTTTGGAAAAGCAGCTCTCTCTTGCTGGAAATATTCATTGTAAAGTAGGCAAAGAAAATCAGGGGAATTAGCAGGGCAACTTCAMCAACTGTAGTGATTTTATTTTTACATGCCAAGTGTGCTTTTCTTCAAATAAAGCAATATTAGGGTGAGRTGGCTGCTGTTTCCCTGTAGACGTCAGACAAAATTCTGTTGGAATGAATTTGCCTGTTAGTGGATTGTGTCTTTGCCAGTGCTTGAAATATTTCACCAAATACCTTTCAAGAAACCATAAAGCATCATTTTGCCATAATGACTCTGAGCCAAGATGGAGAACAGAGATAGAAACTCAGCACACTCTATTACCATTTTCCCATTTAATGGGCTCTTATTATTTTTTTTTCTCCTGGGAAAATGTTCATCATTCCTGGTGACATCCCTGCTGATGACTTTTCACCGTTCCCATCAGATTTATCAACCCAAGAGCTGCTTTTCTTGTTCCTGGTTCAGTGGCACTGCCTGTGCCCTGCCTTGTGTGCCCAGGGGCAGAAGGGCAGGACAACGGTGGGGAGCCTGTGCTGTGGGCTTGCACCATAGAAACTCTGAGGGGATCAAGACATGGCAGTGTTTTTCTAACAGCTGATAAAGACACAACAGTATTTTTCTCACAGCCAGGTGATGTGTCTTGGGAAGACTGGGAGCAGAAAGAGCTGGTGAATAAACTCCTGAACAGYGTGTCCACTGTGGGTAGTCTAAGCAGGGCAGGACAGATGACACCCTTGACACAGAGCGTCACAGAAACGTGAGTTCAGAGGGTCTGTTAGGTAAAGATCTTAAATTAATTGTTTGCTCCTAGTACATCCYCTCCCAAAACTACCCAACCTCTGCTTCTGGCTTCTTTCAGAGCTTGAATATTGAGCTACAAGGAGTTCTGCAGTGGCAAAGCACAGTGAGAAAGTGATGGAGCATGAGGAGGTAGATCCACTGTGTCTGCTGGTGGCTCTGCAGAGACAGCGAGCAGATTTGCAGCAGCAATGTGGTGATTTTCAAAGCCATYGGGGGGAAATATCCCAATGAATGTTCCTGATACTTTGAGAACAATTATGTAGTTTAAGTAGTGACAAATATGCCATTACCACTTGGCCAAAACCATGTGCTTTAATAGCACAAACTTCTTGGTAGTTGGATTTTCAGATGTATAAACTTCTTAAAAGATGAGCAGATTGTAAGAACATTAGCAGGAGAGAGTTAAAAATAAAAAAAGCTTGTGGCTGGCAATGACAACTRTGTGGCAACAGGAGAAATTCATTCCTTAGCTGGTGTCACTTGTCACAATGAGCTGCCTACAGAGAGCAAGAGYGGTGGGAGGGGGTGTGGTGATATCAGAGTGACTCCTTATCTGATATTGCCCAGATCTGCTCCCTAAGGTGTTCCAAAATCCTTTCTTTTCTTCCCACTTTTTTTTTGTTATGTAGTAATCTCATCCAAAGATTCCTTGGTGATGTTCCTGGAGTATCCCAAGCTGGCTCCAGGAGGTGGGACAGAGGTGGCAGTGTGATTTGGGACCAGCAGTTTCAAATGTGACTGAGCTCAGGCAAATCTTTCAAATCTGGAAAATCAGGAAATTGGAAAGKAGCTACAAGGTTTACAGGACTGCCAAATAGAAGAAAAAGGTCCTCTGGGATGCGAGAGCCTAACACATCTGATTTCACCCAGAACGGAAAGGAGCAGATTTTGGACAAGGGGGAGCAAGGAAAAAAGGAAAGGAGGAAAACTGCCTCCTAATACTGATTTTAAAAGCAAGCCTTGRGTTCAAACCTTGGGCAGAGGTTCAAGTCAGTTCTTTATCTAGACCAGTTCACCTAATCCTGGTTATCAGCTTTCTCCTCTCTTGTAGGCATGAGCTGCTGTATAGCCAAAGGGAAGAAACTTCCCAGTTAAGAAATACCAAGGAACTTGCCTCAGCTAGCTGCAGGAGTTGAAAGAATTTTTCCCTCTATTTCAGATTTCAGACACCTTTCACTGAAGCTCTTTTTTTTTTTTTTTTTTTTTTTTTTTTAGTATGCCTCTCTCAGTTTTTATGGGACTCTTTAGTCTTTCAGTTTTGGATCCCTGAGGCTTTCAACTTCCCCAGTTGCTTCTTTGCAAGCAGGACTCCCCCAGCTTGTGCTCAGCACTCCGTGAATTCTGTGGAAGGACCTGTGCCTTCAAAGTTCAAGTGAGCCTGCAGTTTATTCATGGTCTGTGGTAAACTTTTATTTGTATAATTCATAGAAACTACTCAGTGAAAAGGGTGCTATAGAATACTTTTTCCAGGACAGCACCCTGCCCTGAATGAAACAATGGAAGTAAAATGAAGCATTTGTAGAAAAACTGGCCATCTGTCCAAACACTGCTCAGCTACTTGTCCAAAGGCTATTTTATGGAATTTGGTGTTGAGTGTTTGTCTGTGCACCTGTGGTTGCACAGAAGGACACTTTTTCTTCCTTAGATAAATATTTATACAGGAGATACTTGCACTTAACACTGCTTATTTTCATTTTGCTTTAGTGAAAATATGACTATTAAAATAGAGCAGGACAGAAATAGGATGCAGATCCTCTGCACAGAGCAGGTCCCTCTGCTTCTTGAGACCGAACATGTTTCACTGATTTCCCACTGGAGAACCCCAGCAGCAGCAGCAATGGAGAGGAGCCTGTCGCTGGAGGCTGCTGGCGCAGAGAGACTCTGGAAGAGGCCTCGGGGCACCTGGGAAGCCTCGGGAATTTCGCCTCTTTCCTTCCTGGGGAGGTCAAGCCCAGCAGCCCTTGGCCCTCATTCAGCACTTGAACTGCTCGGTGGACCTGGATGAGCTGGAATTCTTGACTGTCAGACATGTTTCAGTCCCCAAAACATGTGATGTCACAGCTCCCTGCAGTCGCTTACCCGGGGGTCAGGAATGGGACCTGGAGTGGCAGCGCTGGATTTGACTCCTGGATCCTGGATGCTCTCACTCCAGCCGTGCCTCAGGGTGCTGTTTGCAGTTTTACCAAGCCCTGCCTGGGGTTTGCTCCTCACTGGTTGTTCCTTCGGTGCTGCCACAGTGGGGAAAATTAGAAATGAAAAATAATTTTTTWAAAAATCTTTGTTCCCGTGACTGAATGACAGAAACTTTATCAGATCCCTTCTAGGGATAAAAGGCACATCCTTAAAGCACAAGGGTTGTAGATGGATTTTGGCCTGCTTTGCTGTGAGAGATGACAACAACAAAGTGAAATTGGAATAAATTTCAGTTCACTGTTTTAAAAATGAGTGGCTGAACTAAAACAAAAAGCTGGACTAGAAGAAACTTAAAATTCTGCAGTCTGCTTTTTTCTTGAGGTTTAGAAAGCTCTGTCTTGTTTTCGATTTCTCCAGGTGATTTATAAGAATACAGAACTGCTTTGCTTTATGAATTTGGTGATTCTCTGMAAAATTATTGGATGTGATGAAAATAATTTAAATTCTCTTTATTGTAGTGCAGTGGAAATGCAAAATCTTGCTAAATGCATATCTTATAGGTAATACATATCCTGGAAATAAAGCAGCCCCTGTCCCATTAGAAAGTATCAATGCTTAGTGATTATTTCTTTAATGTTGCATGAATTTCTAACTCTTCATTGCTGTTTAAGTAAAATCAACAAATCCAGTTTACTCCGAATATGTGACCTGGTGTAACCTGTTTGTAAGCAATCCTTAATCTTCCCTTTTCTCTGGCTGTCATCTCCCAGTGCTCTTCCTGCAGTGATTAGAACCCTTCAGGAATGGCACAGACTCACAAACAATATATCCAGATGAAAGGGAAATTCTTGACCAGCACGTCCTGGCAGCTCTTTGATCTCCTCGAGGCCGGAGCATCTTCCAGCCATCCCCTTCGGAAGGGGAACAAGTGAAACCTTGTCTTGTGGGGGCAGAGAGGTCTGCATACTTCACACAGACAGGAAAACGCTGATCACCTCTTGTATGCCGTGCTGGACGGAAAATTGGGAATTTTTAGGAAGTGAAAAATAACACCAGGTTGGCCAAACAGCCGTTAATTAATTGGCCAGTYGGTCCCAGGGCATGGGGTGTGGGGTGTCCCACGTGTGAGGGTGCAGAAGTTATGTAGATTCCTTTGACAAGAAACATTGGTTTTCATGAACTTAGGCTGTCAGAAAGCAGAACGTTCAGAGTGTAACTTGAGACAGCAACAAACAGCAAAATGATGGAAAGGCTTCAGCTCGAGGTGATGCTCGGCTTTAGTTTRGAAACATCCTGGATGTACGAGTTTAGGTTTAGGTGAGCAACTGAGATTTGTCCTTCGAAGGCGCAGCAGAAGCTCCTGGTGGTCAGCCTGCCCAAAAGACAGACATCTAATGGTTCAAATGATGCTGAGCTCATGCTGTGAGAGCTTCTGTCTTAAGTGATTCCAAAGTATTTCCTGAAGAGTTTTACGGTGGTTTTTATATGTAAGATGTGTGATGTGGCAGGAAGGACATAGCCATTGTTTCACTTGACAATGGGTGCCGGGACGAGGATCTGGCATCTTGTTAAAGCCTCCTGAAATTGAAAACCTTCAAATTATTGGACATTGAATTTAAGGCTGAGGGATACGGTCAAGTTCATAGAGACAGCTTGTGGTCGATGGGCAGTAGAACATCAATTCTGGTTCCAGGATCCACATCTAGAATGCCATTTTATATTGCTTTGGCACTTGTAATTATGATAATTTAAAATTACAACTGGCTAAGTGCATGAACCAAACAGACCTGTCAAAAGCATTAGAGGTACTTTGCCCTCTTCCCTTTCTGTTGTCTCCTATAATATGGCAAAATGTTGGTTGTATTCCCTGTACAGACTCTGGTCTGCAGCTCCTCAGTCGTCTGCAGCTCCTCAGTCTTTCCTCACGTTGAAGGGAAGCAGAGTTCTTGTTTTCCCCTAAACCCACTGTGCCTTTTGATAGAGGCCCTCTGATTTCTATCCATTGTGCAGTGCTGGTTACACTGATAGTGAGCAAATAATAATTTAAGTGTAATGAATACATGCTGATAGACAGATAAACCTTTTTCTGGATTTTTGCATACTGAAGGATCTGGCCCCACTCCCATTCCACTGAGGGCAGATGAGATGCCTGTAAGATTAGTCCCATATTAATGACTGCAGAACATTATGTCATAGAGGAGTATAACAAAAGATTGTGTCATACAGGTACTAAAAAAACCCCAGTTACCTTCCTAAGGCAGTGCTTCAAAACCTGTTGGTTCAGCAGATCTTAAACTCACATAAACAACTTTTTCTGCTCTTTAAAACATTTGCATTACTGAAATGCTGATTGATTTCTGCTATTGTCCAGCCTACGACCTGCTGAAAATATCGTGTGATATTGTTTTCCCTCTGCTTCTTTTGAAGTAGTTACAAAATGTAGCGATGAAATAAGATATTGTAAAATGCAATTTAGATGGATCCTGCCTGATCCACGGGTAATGAAAGGGACGCTGTTACGGGCTCAGGGGAGATGGAAACATTTGGGCAGCGTGTCTGGCACGGTTTGTAAGCAATACCCAGAGCATCAAATGCCCAAAAGCCAGTCAAGGATGACTCAGGTGGTTCTTCCAGTTCCACGTACAGCAGATTTCCTACAGCAAAGTGGTTTTGTCTAAATATATATGTTAACTTCTTATGTGCACTTAGGCACACAAAGGAGGAGATTGATTTCCAGAAAGGCTTCAGCACAGTTATATCTAAGATTAGTGTTCGTGACGGATGTCTCCAGAATATTGATATCATGTTACCCTGCCCATCAATCACAGCGTGCTTGCAACTGCTTGGAAAATGAAGGTCTACCAATTAAAGTGACAAACAGGGGGTAAACAAGTCTGGGAGAAGCTGCCCCAGAGCTGCTCAGGTGAGAGCCACTGCCACTGGGCTGGGACCCTCTGTGCTGCTCTGGAACCAGGGCCCTGCTGTGGTGGCCCCGTCCTGCCCACGGACGCCTCCAGCAGGACCCTGCAGCCAGSATGTGAACTGGAACTGTGGGCACTCCTCTGGCCAGCTGGAGATCCCTGAACTGAACATCAAACAGGAGAAGTGAGGGACTTCACTGGTTGTAAACCTTTAGACCGCTGTTCAAAACTCCCCAGAGTATGGTTTGAAATACCAAGCCGTTTARTTTTTGCTGTAAATTCTCAAATCTTGTTTATCTCCTTTGTTGTGGAAATAATCAGAAACTGCCTGATTGGGATCATCCAAACAGCTGCTGGCAACTGCCATCATCTCTTGCAAAGTTGATATTAGCAAGAAATAATTTAATTCCTTATCTTTTACTACATAATTGCAACAACCCCTCCCCCCCAACACCCTACCTTAAAGGGAGGGGGAGGGCAAGGAAAGGTGCATAATTGAAGAGACAATCCCTGTCTCACACATGTAGTGACAAGCTTTATGTGATTTTTATTGCAATAATTACTGTATCCTGCTGATCAAGAATAATTATCATCACCATAGCAACTTCCTATGGAAAGAGTGACTGGGGGTGGGACAGGGTGGAATGGTTCCTTGAGAGCAGAGCTCAGGTTTGGGATGGGTTTGTGTGTCTGTTTGGATCTTGAAATATTAATGCTCACCCTCCACGTTTGTTTTGGCTTCCGTTCCCAGTGAGGAAATTGGGGAAGTTGCATCAGCACAGAAGTCCAGGAGTTGTGAGTGCACTTTAGTASAGGTCATGCTTTGGTTGGGAGTAGGGAAGCAGAGCCTGAAGTGTCTGAGCTCCCAGAAGAGCCACCCTGCTCTCTGTCCTCCATCCTGCTGGGAACGGATAGCTGACATYGGTGCCTGTCACTGAGGGGGTGGGCACTTGGACTCAGCTGACTTTTGCTTGCTGTGCRCCTGTGTTAGATGCCTCGGTAATGGCAAACATGCACATTTATTTATACCAGTGATTATTTATTCGGCCGGTGATTTCTGGTTTGAACCCCTCTTTCTTCACGATTTCCTGCAAAATTCATTSCGTTGTGGATTTTTCTCATTTCTTCTTTCAATAGCATTTCACCTGTGCAGAGATGATGCTGTTTCAAAGGCACTTTTCAGATTATTTTAAAATGAAAAATAACATTTTGAGGAATACCAGGTGGCCTGAACATTTGCGAACACACAGAACAGCCATTTTAGTGGTTCGAATAGATGATGAAAACAACCCATAAAATTAAGATTATGCTATATGAGCTCATAAAGAGGACTTATGGTATTCCTAAACATYAATATATCTTTACTGAAGTTTCCAAATTCCTCAAATCAAGAGTTAAGGTAACACAGACCCAGTGTTTTGGAGAAACCAGAAGAACAGATTAAAGATCCATGGCAAGTTTGCAATATGGTGCTAAATCTTTCCAGTCCTGAGGGCAGAGTCTGTTGGACTTGTTCCCTTTGGGCATTGCCAAAATAATGGCTCGTGAGGCAGGGCTGAGCTGAGGACAGAGGCTGGCATCCTGAAAATCTGAATTCCAAAGGCAAAATAGAGTCTGTAACTCTCAGCCCGAGAGCTAAGTGCAGGGAATGTTGCAGAAGGATTTTTGGAAGCAGCAATGTTCAGTAAGTCTGCAGAAGAATAGGACAGGTGTTCATGGTCCTCCTTTGCCTTGAACCTGACTCCCAAGTCTGAAGTTCATGGAAGACAGGGTATTTTTAGTCGGCCCATTGGAACATTGTGTAGGTACTGACTTTTTGCCTTGTCTTAATTTTAAAGCATCTCTGTACACGTGGCCCAGTCTTCTCCTSCTGCTGCCCCTGGTTCTGTGGCAGTGCCTGTCCTGCCAAAGCAGAGCCTCAGCACACAGGGTTCTGCCACTGCTCACATCCCTTCTGCCTCCAGTTTCCCTGCTCCTTTCAGGGAAAGTCCCCTCTTCCCACTGGCAGAAAGGGGAGGGATCAGTGAGGAYTCCTGCAAGCTGAGAGTTGGACAGAGGCCCTGAGAGGGATGTCCCAGGTGTGGGAATGTGGAAAAGCTCAGATAAAAGGGGCAGAGCTTCTGTATCCACCATTTCTCAGCTTATTCTTTCTCTCCATACATTCTGTCCTAATTCTTCCCTCAATTCTGGAGGTGCAGCAGTCCAGGGAGTGATGGCAAAAGATGGCAGCACTCAAATCCAGCAGCCCTTTACACCTTATGGCCACCTGCACTTCCACCAGTGCTGTTACCAGCCCAGCTCCCCGTGCTCCGCTCCCAGAGATTCATTTGCAAGCTCTGGGGCTGTGGCAGACATTCAGAGYTCAGGCTCTGGGTTCCCTTTCTGGCACTCAGTGCCACGGCCGAGAAAYGGCTGGYGTGACTGATTCCAAATGACCCTGCTCTCAATGCTTGTTCAAATCTTTCATCTCCCAAATTTCATTTGCATTGTGCTGCTTCCAAGCTGGTGTGTGGCCTTTAGGGCACTTTAAAAGTAGTTTTCTAAATCTATAAGTGGCTTCTTCTAAGAGCTGTTTTGCTCTCAAAAGCATGTACCTACTGGGGAAGGCAAGATGAGCCTGGGACGATTTTTTTTCCTGTTGGGGTCTGATTTGTATATGAAACACTGTCCTGTGGAAGTTTAGAACTCTGAATGTAAAGTTCTGTAAAACCAAACAAGTGCTCCCTTCAGGTGGGATTGCTGGGGTGTCCTGTGCAGGGCCAGGAGTTGGACCTGATGGTCCTTGTGGGTCCCTTCCAACCCAGGAGATTCTAAGATTCTGTGAAAACAGCAGTTCTTAAAAATAAAGCTCTTCTCTCCCCAGGCCAGAAAATACCTCTGAGGACAAAGCTAGGATGATTATTTTGTCCACTGCTGATCACAGGAGTGTCTGCTCTTGTGCTCCCCGGTGCTGACATCGCGCCTCTGGAGCTGTCCCTCATCYGGGTCTGTGTCTGTGGCAAGTGAAGTGACTCAGCCAGGTTTGGATKGCATTGAGAGGAGCTGGGAAGGTGCAGGCAGAAGCTGAGGGCTCAGGCAGACACAACRCGTGGAGTTCAGGGCCCGGGAGAGTGCGGGGTCGGGATGTGGGACCTGGGTCGGGATGTGAGACCAGAACAGGCCCCCCTGCTCTCAGCCTGCTAATCACAGCAAGCAGGTTCTAGTTTTAGCTACTGTGTCTCTGACAAATCACTAAAGATTCGGCTTCTGGTTTTTGTAAGTAATGTGGTTATGAACTGATGCAGTTTTGAATCAAAATAATTCTTGTTTCTGCACTTTGTCTGGGTTTTCTATCTGTTGTTCTAACTACTGGGCACTAAAATGACAGCAAGAAACCTTTACAGAGTGTGACCAAATATCACATAATTAAGCAATTTGACATTGGAATGCAGAAAACAAAATGTAACAGTAAAAGACTGGTCTAGATTTCAGCTGCTCAAAGTAATAATAAAGACATCAGCAGGGAAATCAGTCATGCACATATATTATTTGTGTGCACTTAAGTTGGACAGATAGGATAATGGATGTGGTATACACCAGATGTTACATTTCCTGAAAATAGATATGTTAAAGGAGCTCACAAGTGGTTGTCAATGCCCCTTTCATTACCCCATCAGTCTAAATTTATCCAGTTGAAATAAACATCTTAGTTTGTCTGAACTTGGGATTCACCTTTAAATTCTCCGTGCTACTTTTATGTGCCCAAGATAACAGTTAAAAACTCTGCCATGCTGTGCTGYAGCGTTTCTTAAATCCTCTAACACGTTAAAAAGGCAGGACCTTTCTTCCTGGCCCATTTTAAGAGAGGAGCAGCAGCCAGGTGGGCACAGTGGTGTTAAAGCATAGCCAGGGCCCACACTTTGATATTAGTCTTGTCTYGTCCATCACTACATGCAGAAATAACCTTCTCAGCTGCATACACAGCCAGCTCCTGGGTCACTGCACAGAAATGGCTGATAAAGTCAGTCATTTAGGGAAATCCCTGCTGGGAATACACACGGGTCTGTAGCAGGTGGATTTTCACAGGGGGTTGTGTTTTGTTTTCCTGTGGATCTTGCACTGGAAAATTCCACCATGTCTTTGGGGCCGTGCCTTAGAACAAACCTCCAGCCAAGCTGGGTTTTTAGGTACCTCTCATGCAGATTTCTCAGTGGAGTGGGGGTGGAAGAGCAGCTGAAATGGGCTTTAGGTTTGGCTGGTGTTGTACATCAGGAACATTCAGGAGACCAGACAGTCCCTTCCCATTCCRGGTCTGAACATCCTCATCCGTGGGCAGGGCTCCATCTGCCCACACAGGGCAGCACAGCACAGAGCAGGACACGACCATAAGGTGTTGTCTTCTCTGGCTCTTCATAGAAACTCGTCCTGCACAGAGACATTCTCAAAGAAAAATGACAAAAAGAGAGAATCCTTCSTAGAAGGAAGTGTAGAAGGGAAGTTCCCAGAAGGGATTGATTTGGAGAGTAACAGGGCATTCACGTAGGTATATTTTTGAGGAAACATTCGGTTTTAGAGTCCATTAATAAAGCATTTGGGTGCAGTATCCTGTAATGTAGCACTGTTTGAGCACTTGAGGGAGGTCTCATTCTTTTGTTGAAGCTTAGCATGTGCTAAGCTTCCAARCAATTGGAATTGTTTTTAGAGATCTTTTCTTCAAAAAAAGCCAAAAAATTCTAGCRAAAGGACAGGCAATCTTGAAGGTAAAAAGCACTCTGTAATGCATGTGGTAGTTTACCAAGGTAGTAGTTGGTCAAGTTTTTGCAGACAATTGAAAAAATCCATGCAATTGAAGAAGAAATGCCATCAAGGTGCTCATACCTTCAGCATTCCAAGGGAATGGCTGCTCAGCAACGCAGGGAGCAGGGTGCTGGAAGCACACTCTGGTGTTTGCACAGTGAGCTGTAGAAAAAGGTGTGTCTCCAGCTATGCAGTTGCTTCTTTATGTAATTTATTCTGTGAAAGTGAGTCTCAAGCACTCACAGCATGTTTATTCCCTCTGGCGACTATTGCCCCCTCAGCACAGTGGGACCCATGAATTTATAGGGACACAAGGTCTGACCTGCAATGGGGAGACCTTTCCAGTCCCATCTGGGGGAGAGAAGGAATTTGTGTTCCTGTTGACTATTGTTTTCAACACCAGGACTCCTTTATTAAAAATGCCAGCCAGGAGRGGCAACACACTTGGGTTATTTGACCTCCTGAGCAATCCTGGTCTCAGTTTAGCACTTAATCTGATAAGGAATAGGCTGCTGTTGACATCACACTGAGAGATGGTGCAGTCCTTGGACATTGCTTCCATGTGTTTGATGTCTGCCTGGCATTCAGGCCCAGCCCAAGGAAAAGGGGCCTTGAGCAGCTCAGTGCTATTGATGCTGGTGTTCTCGGGGGCTTTAGGATGCTGAGGAGTACCTCACTGAAATAAGGAATGGGATCTGAATAAAGGAGGAGTCTGGAAAAGGAAGTGCATTTGAGCTGGACAGAGCCTTTGGAGTGTGTGGAATGCAGTTGTCAGCAGTTATTTTTGTGCCAATAAGTTAGATAACTGTTACTGTTTACATACCAATTTGCTCTGTTATTGAATAATTTCTGTAGTAACCAGGGCAACAGTTCCATCACATGATAAATTAATTGCTCCAAAGATACACATCTTCATAAAGGAGCTTCGTATCATCAGGTTGTGTAGATGCTTGGAAAATTTAGTACATTTCTTAGTTGGGAGATAGGTCCAGTAAATAAACAAAATTGTCCCAGACTTCAGGCTCAGCCACAACCTGTGTGTGGTATAAGAAGTCTTCGCCCTGCCTGGACTGGGTTTTGGATCTAATTTTAAGATCTGCTTAATAAAACCAAGCTCTTGAATTTCTTTTCTGCCTGTTCCATTCATGTATATCTGAGCAGAAGCCCCCAGGCAAGAGAAAACTTGGCATGGGATGGGCAGAATGAACAAAATGAAGATTTGTCTTTTAATCCGTTAAAAGCCCATGGTACAAGATTATAGGAAAACAGAGGGACTTCTGAACTTGGGCTTCTCATGGTGATTTTTCATGGAATAAGTGAACTCCCATGCCAGTAAAAGAGAACTTGAGTCACTTGCCCTCGAAGCATCTCATTGAATAGAGGAATGAGGCTTCCAGAGATCCATGTTCAGGAGATTGCAACCTCCCGGAGATGCTGAAGATTTTAACTCTGGTTCATTTCTACAGCAAAACCGAAAAGTTTGACATAAATATTTTCCTTGCTGTTTTGATGGTTTTAGAAGGTAAAGAAAAGCCAAAAACGTGGCAGGAGAGCAGAAGATCTGACCTGAGAATATTRATAAAGATCAGTGTTTGTAGCTGGAATAAAATGGACTACCAGGGTCCAAGTCAGGGTGAGAAGTGCAGCAGCTGGAGATATTTATAGGTCAGGAGATTTAATTGATCTTCATTCAAGGCAGCAATAAAAGGTGGGTGTAGAACTCTCAGGTTAGGTGGRAAAGACCTGACAAAAGGGGTTGTGGGATTTCAGCACTCTTGGATCTTTCAGTCATGGTGCAAKGCATGAGCTCTGCTAGGAATGCAAGCATTGAGTGGAAGGATCAGTAAAATCTCCAAGTCCTGCCTGTTAAAGGGCCTTACTGTATTATCCTGTATTGTAACAGTCCTGGATTCTCCTGTCTGGATCCTGTGCTGCAGAATGCTGTGTGACCTGTGTGTGCTGTGGCAGCTCTGGCTGTGTTTGCAGCATCTTGTTGATAAATAACTCGCTGACACACCAGAGATAGGGATCTCCCAGACTGTTGGAACTTGATTTCAGTACATCAAAGCCAATTAGCTATCTACTTGTATTAGAGATAAGCCACTTCATAGAGCTAAACTTATTTTTTTTTATTTTTGCTGCTTGTGATAATTTTGGAAGTCAAAACTTTTCTAAAATTAGTGGAAGAACTTCATAATGATTGAAATCAAGGACTTTTTGTAGCATGTTTAATGCATAGCATGGTGGGATGCTGAGGCTGTTGCATTATGTTTCTTCACACACAGCAATATAGGCAATATTCTGTCCAAGGGAAGAAAAGGTAGGAAAGAGGAACACAAAAGCCAAAATTAAGAGGTTCAAGGTGCTTAATTTTATGGAATCTGTGAAGAAATATGTCTTCAAAATCTTCAGAGCAAAAGAGGATGGGAAGGCAGGTCTATAATTACTCCAATCAGATAGTATGCCAACAAAAARGGAACAATTAGTGATGTTTCCCAGTCAGTAGATATTTCTCCTTACCTGAGTGATCTATTGCAGAGATATGTAATTAGGACCACGTAATAATAGGGTGGGTAACTCTAACCCTGTCAAAAAGGGAAGAAAATCCATCCTATTGATAATTGCAGGTTTCTCACTTCTTTCCATCCTGCTTTTCTCCTCATCAGATTCCTTAAACATGCCTGGCTTTTGGCTCACCATATTTTAGTTTGAGTCAGTGAAGATGTTTACAGATGGCATTCAAAGAGTTAACGAAAAAAGAAAACCCTAAAAAGAGAGTGAGAGAGTCTTAGCCACATAATTCAGAGGGAGAAGTTCCTACCTTGTAAGGTGTGAATGGGCAGAGGCTCAAAAAACCCCAAGAAAAAATATGATAATTTTTAAAGTCCTATTTGCTGTCCTTCAATTTTCTTTCCTTTTMTTTTTTTGTCACTAGGGAACAGTGTAAGGTTTCAAGTTGCAAGTTTCGAATGCTTTGGTTAAAGCTCCAATCCCACCAGTGAAATGTTCCTTCTGCAAAAGTACAACAAGATTTTRAGCAGAAGGACACTGGACCCAGTTGATGCATAGCCAAAAGCTCCTTAATTTGCCTCTAAACTGATGACATGAAGGCAGATATTCCATTGCTCAAAAAAAATAAATCCTGAATGACAGGTGATATTGAACATACAAGTGTCTTGAATCCTGCTGTGAAAAGGAACCCTGTATGTGCTTTTTAGGGGCTAGATGTCATAAGAAATGACAATTTTAGCAGTTGAATGTGTCTGTTTGTGGCAACCTCTAAACGCTGGGGTAAAAATAATGCGGGTCTTTAAAGKTGTTGACTCCAGTAAAGTTTGAGCATTGTATCTAGAACTCTGTAATGGGATTTCAAAATTCAATCTCCATTAAAAACCACAAAAAGATGAGAGCAATTCCTGGGCAAAGACCTTGACTGCTGCTCCCAGGACAAACAACCATTTTGCTGCACTACATGTGATGGCAGGGGCGAACTGCACAGCATCCTGGCTCTTTCCTGAGGTCAGCCAGATACACTATTGAAAAACTTTATGTAAGAAGGAAAATTTTGTCTTCTTACCGCAAAGAAATTTCCCCCTCCCCCCCCCCAAAAAAAAGAGGTGTTACACAGCCTGGCACTACCTCTTGTCCTCTGAGGAAATTGCTCCTGCTGCCAGTGGCTGAGCCCTCAGTGGCACCAGGTACAAGCAGGCACACAAACTGCTTGCTCACGTCAGAGTTTTTGGTGCCAGCTCGGTGTTGTTTCCTGCTTCTTGCTGGACGAGTTCTTCTAATGCTGCCCATGAGAGATGAGCCTGAAATGCAGCAGCTGCACACCAGGATTGATCCAGCATTTGCAGGGTGCMGCAGGTCCTGATGAGCTGTGCACTCCTGCAGTGACACCTCCGTGTGTGCGTTGCCTGCCACCTCCAGCCCCTCCCAAACTGCTCCTCTGGTGGCTCTTGGGTTTAGCAGTTTGCAGTAGTTGCAATTTTTATTTCTCTTAACAATCCTGATCTGCTCTCAGCATGACCCAGGTGGCAGCCCCAGGCCTGGAGGTGCTGCCAGGTGCCCTGGGYGGTGTCCGTGGGGAGGGAGGGCTGCTGACCAACCCTCGCCCAATAAATACTGGCGAAACAACCCCTGTGCCCTTGTGGCACCCGTGGACAGAGGAGTCGGAGGAAGCCCCTCATGGAGCACAGGTTGGACCAGTGCCCCAGATCACCCGGGTTGTGCTGCTCATTCTTGAGCACCATCTGCTGGTGCTGCTACTGGAGTATTGACAGACCCGTGTGAGGGTGGCTGTTGCTTGGCTGCATCTAAACCCTTCACCATAGCACCCCTGCAGCTTTCCTCAGTAGAGCCAGGTTTACACTGAATTTCAAGAAGCTGGAACTGAAATCTGCAGCTGTTTGCAATGCAGACTAAAAATCTGACTTTGGTGCTTGAGAGGAAGAAAGACCCTCCCTTTGTATTACTCAGTTAGTTCTTTTCCAAGAAATTACATTTCACCTTTGTTTTATGGGGATGAAATGAAGCTGCCTTCAAATAAATAAATAAATTAAAAACCCCCACATGCAATGCCACATTTAGAGCAGAAGTCAATTTTCACCTTTGCAGATCCACAGACAAGCACTAAAGCAAAGCTCCTTGGGAGGCCAAGAGCTGCAGCCTCTTCTTCCAGAGCAGGACTGAGCTTCGTTTGCACCCTGCCTGCACAGAAGGCACAAACCAAGCACAGTTTCATGCAGGACCTGCTGTGATTGGAGCCCAAGGCTGTTCCAGCAGCCGTGGGCTCTGCCAGGCTGGCGGCTGGAAGAGATTCCTGTTGGGAGCTGTACCCACACCCCACGTCCCTGCTGCTCCCATGGAAGTCCCTGGGCAGCKCTGCTTGCTGAGACTCTGCACTCYGCACTGTACTTACTCACAACAACTGCTCTGGTTTTCATCTGTCAAGCAATATGGACTAGAGTAACCACTGACAATACACTTCTGCATACAGTAAACAGCTCTGAGAGATACAGGTTTATCTAAGGGATTTTATTGGCCAGTTATGACTTGCTTGCCCTCTTTTTAAAGGGTAATAACAATATGTAATCAAAGAGATTAGATATTTTCGTCTTCTCATTTACCATTGGCTTGGGTTTGTCCCAGTATGTTCTTTTAACTGGAAGTGCCATCTGTGAAGATGGGAAGGATTTTTCACTTTGCAGAACAAGCAGACGAGTGAGTCTGTTTTCTAGTGCTTGTATAAAAGATCTTGCTAAAAAAGATCTGTAGCAGCATTAAAACAAAAATCAGCTTTCCAGAAATGTGAAGAACAAGAGAGACTTCCAAATGCATACCTTTTTCTTGACAAGATCTATTACTAATACAAGATTTTTGCAGTGGCTTCTGAAATAAATCACACAAAGTTAGCAAAAATTGTATTTGTTACACAAAGTGACAGATAAAAACAGAGAGAGGGGATTTTTATTCACAAATTACTCGCAGTTGGATTCTCTCTGCTTACCTTACATTAGCAAACAGACTGTCAGGAGTCCACAGCCAGGAGCTGCCAGCTGTTTCCAGAAGGGGTTTTAGACCTCCTGTTACATGACCCAGTAGCAAGGATTTTCCTTCGAGTGCGACTCCATTCCCAGAGAAGTACATCCTTGTGCTGGGCATCTTAAAAAATATGATTCCAGATAAGCACAGCAATGGAGACTCAACTGTATCCTAATATCCAGTAGCACGGAGATCTTTGCTGCCTAAAAGCAGTTTAGGGCTCCCTAAATTTGTTCAAATAAGTCAGCATCATCTTTCAGAAAATTACCTACAGAATTCAATATAGATTATTAGAAGACAGATGATATAAACAGTATAATAGTGTGCCTTTCATCCCCACAATCTTGGTCCCTCCGGTGTTGTTAGATAACTGACTCGAAATGGCCACAACCCGACTCAAATCTTTTCGGAGAGAACCAGGATCTTTGTTCCTCGAGCTATTTCTGCCTTTTTTTCTTTTGTCACTCACAAAAAAGTAAGCCAAGAATATTATTCTTCTGAATTCCCGAACCTCTTGCTCTGAATGCAGTTCCTTCCATTACTACCGAGATACCAATCTACACTTGCTGTGCTACTGTCAGCAGTGGCTCCCACCTCCGCAGCCTGAGAGGGAAAGCTTTGCCATCTCGCTCCACAATTCAGACTTTGTTCCTCCAAGCAGGGAAAGGCCTCGTTTCAAGATGCTGCACTCCCCAGCTTGTTCACTTTGCTGTAGGAGTTTTGCCTCCTGAATTATTTGTGATCTAACAAAGCCAATCAGATGGTCATTCTGCTGGAAACCTCAGTCCCACCTAATGACCTCCTGATCCTTGCTCTGCTGCGTACTTCCACACATTTAACTCACGTGAAAACCGGCCCATTCTGCCCTCCGACTTTGGGATTACAGGTAGCAGGTTAATTCCAGTGGTTCTTCCCGACTTGGAGGGTCTTGCACTGACTGTGTCTCCTTACAGCTTGACGATGAAATTCTGGGAGCAGCATTTGGCAATGCACACAGCATGAATGGGAGCTGAAAGATCCAACTGAGCACAAAGAAAGAATAAATTGATTACAGCTCGCTCAACKGTCTGTCAGCTTCTGGTTACTGTTTGCTCTCTACTGCCTTTTAATATTTTTTCCCCTGTTTTGATATAAAAGCCACATTACATGCAGAAAACAATGCTGAGGTGTTTACAGGGAAGATGTTTTGATAAGAATCTAATCAGGAGTTTATGTCATCATTTCCTTCAGCTTTTAAGCCCTACAAGTTCAGTGCTCCAAATAAAACATGCTCTGGTGAAGTTCTCTTCTGACAAACCATCCTAATGTTTGGTTAATTGTAACACAATAAAGAAATCTTTAACAAACCTACAGGATGACAGATAATCTCAGAGTACTGGGGAAACACTTTTTAATGCCCTGTTGGAGGAAGGTGTTTTTAATCTGTTTTCCCATCTGATGTACAAGCATAAGCTGAGCTGATATCAATGTTGCCCAGAGAGGTTGTGGATTCCCCACCCCTGGAAATGTCCAAGGCTAGGCTGGAGAGGGCTTGGAGCACCCTGGGATAGTGGAAGGTGTCCCTGTCCATGGCAGGGGGTGGGACTGGATGAGTTTTCAGGTCCTTCCAACTCAACCCCTTCTGGGATTCTATGACTGTAAAATGGAGCACATGCATCAAATCTCGGGATTGCATGAGGAAAAGCATGTTCCAGCTGAATCAGACACTTCATGCTCATAGCCCAGCTGAGTTATTTGGACTGTGAAGTGTTTGTGTTCATTGAAAGTTTCTAGGGAAAAAAAGAGGAGAAAAATGCCACCTGCACAGACAGAGAAGTGATGCAAAGCACTGCTGGAAGCCTCAAGGCAGAAAGGAGCTGCCAAAAGCTTGTGATCTTGGTGGCTGTTTGGGGTTTCCTATTGTTTTTATGTAGGGCCTTCCACTCACACGTTTTTGCTGTTGACATCCTAAGACAAAGTGTGGAAGGACCCTGATCCCTTTTGTGTGTGGCAGTAACATGAGTATGGAATGACTTGCAGCACAAGAAGAAACCCCTCCACAGAGAAAGCCTCCGAGATCAAGAAGGATTTTGGGCTGCAAGTGGCACAGTTCAGGTACTTCTGTAGCACTTCAGGGTGTCACACACTGGAGGCCACACCAGGCATGGCTGCTGCCCGATGGAACATCCCCAGCCTTGTCTGAGCTGCAGAGTGACTGCTCTTGCAGTCATTGTGGGGTAACACTGCTCACGCCAAGAACCAGGGTGCTCCCTGCTACTTCTCGACCAAAGAGGACCTGGAGCTGTTGCTGGTTTTCCCTGGCTGTTGATAGGCATGAGAAGATGCCGTAATCTTTCCTGATCTCTCCATTAATATCTTTTAAATGACACTGTGCAGCTCCTGAGGGAACAAGAGGTGCTTCTTGGCTTACATATACTGAGCTGCTGGACTCTGGTTAAACCCACACATTCTTTATATTGCACCTTGCTGGGTGTTAATGAGTGCTTAACTCACCTTGGGGGCAGCTTTATCAGTGTGTGGCCTTTAGGCATAAAACAATCMTTCCTTATAAACATGGATATGCAAAGAAGCTATAATAAGAAATAACTCGCTTAGATCACATTGGAATTATAAGCTGAAATGGGAGAATTTGAGTTCTTATGTCTGTCTGCTGCTCCCCCTGAAAGCTTTCTCGCTATCTCATGTTCAGCCTGGTCTTGGTTGCTGCACGTCAGTGAGACAGGGACTATTTTACTTCTGCACACTTCTCCTCCAGCCCTTTGATTAACATTTCCAGTGTGTTTCTGAATTAGCACATTCTTGAGTTCAGTCTGTGCATCTCTGGTAGTCTTTTGATATTCTTGTTTCCAATTCCCACGCAGCAAACGATGTGTCTGTGTGCATTGTGCATTACACGTTCCTCACCTCCATTGTTGCTGGGTGTTTCTCTGTCAGTTTTCTGTAAAGATCAGCGCTGCTATTGCACAAATCTGAGAGTATTGAGAAGTTTCTCATGTAGTTTTGTGGCTGGCCTGATTCATGTTATAGTGAGACCCAGCTGAGTGGGAAGGGCCACATCCTAGGAGAGAAGGCTGGAGCTGTGTGGCAGGACTGGAGTTATCAGCAGCGATATCAGTCCTCTGTGGGGATCAGGTGCTGGCAACCCTGGAGCTTAAACCAGCACCACCTGCCAAACTGGGTTACCTGGCCTGGGTTCAGAGCACCACTTCACCTGAGCTCCAGAATCCTGTCTGCAGACGGTGGCAGGTTAAGGTGATGCCTGGGTGCTTCATGGGGCTGCTCCACGGGATCCATCAGCTGCCTGCGTGTGAGCATGGAATATGCACGATCACAGGGTACTCCAGGCCACTGGAATTTGTGGATCAGAACCCTCATTGTGCAGTGGGCATTAACTTTTTTCCAGCCAGAGTGGGCTCACGAAGTAAAATGCATTTGGTAGGAACCAACTTTCCCACTGAGTCAGAAAATGGTCACTGCAGTTTCAGTAACAGAAGAGCAATGAGGCTGATGAAGGGTCTGGGGAGTCAGTCCTGTGAGGAGCAGCTGAGGGARCTGGGGGGGCTCAGCCTGGAGAAAAGGAGGCTCAGGGGGGACCTTCTGGCTCTCCACAAATCCTGACAGAAGGGAGCAGCCGGGGGGGGTCGGGATCTGCTCCCAGGGAACAGGGACAGGAGGAGAAGGAACGTCATCAAGCTGTGCCAGGGGAGGGTCAGGTTGGACATCAGGAGGAATTTCTTCCCAAAAAAGGTGGTCAGGCATTGGAAGCGCCCAGGGAGGTTTGGAGTCCCCATCCCTGGAGGTGTCCAAGGAAGGCCTGGATGTGGCACTCAGTGCTCTGGGCTGGGGACAAGGTGGCCATYGGGCACAGCTTGGACTCGATGGTCTCAGAGGGCTTTTCCAACCTTAGTGATTCTGGGATTCTGTGGAATCTTCAGCCCTCCCACAGAGGGGAAAGATAAGAAGCCTCCTATTGCCCTTGCTGCCCCAACATTTCTTACAAACATTTCTTGCATTTGCTATAGATTGAGCGTGATGTTAGGCCCTCTGCCACCACCCAAATCCAGCTACAAACAGGGTGACTCCACCTGAAACACTCCGTGCTGCCGTGCTGCAGGTGCTCAAGGGCCAGCTCGGAAGTTTTGTCAATGCCAAACTCTTTGTTTACACGGAAAAAGGAAATAAATAAAGAAATATTTGTGCGAATTTCAAACTGAACCCCTGAAACAATTAGAGTGGAGCTGAGTAAATTCATAAAACAAAGACTAATGACATGTCCCCCGCACTGCTTGGCCGCGTGCCCCCATTGATTGACTTGCAGAAAGTTACAGGCGTTAAGTTGGTATTTTTCATTACTTGCGATGAAATATGAGAATTTCTTACCATTCCCTCTGCCTTATTCTTGTAACTAAAGCCACCCATCCATTACAAKAAACCATTATTTATTTGTGTGCAGGAAAGAATCCAGGCTACTTCACAAATTCTGGTCCTCCCGTAGTAGCCTGACCCTGTTCCCATCCACCTTGTCCGTGTGTATGGCTGGAGTTTGTCTCACCCCGGCAGGAAAGGCCACTCATGCAATAATGCACTTGTAGGCAAGGGGAAAACATGAGCTTTGTTTGCCACGAGTGTTTCATGAATTGCTTCTCCCTGGTTTTCTCCCCTGTGGGAACCAAATGGGGATYGTGTGCATGCCCCAGTTGGGTCTTAGCAAAGCCTGTTCTGGTGTCCACCTTAAATTTTATTCAGAATAACATGAAACGATGTTGTGGATATAACCCCGAAGGCAACTACATGTGAAGTCATTTATCACCAAAAAAAATGCGAGGAATGTTGAAAATAAAGTTAACGTTCATAGCCATATTTTCATTTTTTTAACCTGTAGTGCTAAAGGCATTTCTCTTTGTTCTCTAAGCATTTTCCTTTCTTTTTATTCTTTGTTTGATACAAAACCTGATAATGTATCAAAAAGCAACTTGAAACTATTCCTCTAAATGTGAGAAGTGTGTAAACTGAAGAATTATAAAGAACCATCCATCTTCCTGTTTTCCCTTCACCTTCCCCCAGCCAGAGGTTTTGTTGCTGCCTTGTGATACATCAAAAATAAGCTCCTGTGCCAAGGTTTAAATTGCCAGAGCCACCGTGGTTACTTGTCATGGCATAAATGCACAGGAAGTAGTTGAAAGCAGGGACGTGATGGGACAGTGGTGCAACCTCAGTCGGGATATCGGGATAGCAGCCTGGCACCCGCAGCTGGCAGTCAGCTCAGGAGTCTGGGGGGTTCCTTGTAGTGGTGTTATTGTTATTAACACAAATAATGGCAGAATCCCTCCAGGGCAAGGAGGGCTTTGGGGTGGTTTTTTCCTGGGTCCTGCTTACAAGAATTGCTGCTGTAGTGGCTGATTGTTAATGGGAACTGTATCCCAGCGGGATAAGTAAGCATCCTCGCTTACCAAGGCAACAATTTCCTCCCTTTAGCCTCCCAAATCCTCTGAGCTAGCTGGAGAAGAACTGCCTCCGAGTGTTACATATGGAGCTGCCAAGTGTATTGCCCGCTGCRTGTGCAGAGGTAGCAGGGATGCAGTGAAATCCACGCTGGGAGGTGGTGTAAGATCAAGCTGAGTGCAGCGTGGAAGAGGAGGAGGGGGGATAAAGCCTGTGAAACCTGTGGCACTGCAGTGTTTGGGTGTGGAATGAGCGTGAAGAAGGCACGGAGCTGCCCTTCCAGCCGGGCAGACGGTTCTGAAGCAGAGCTGCTGCCGTGCGCACACCAGCGTGGAAAGATCCCACGGCCTGGGACAGAACATTGCTTGTGCAGCCGTGCGGTGGGAATTGCAACTCGGAAAGCCTCGGGATTAAGATTCCGAAGGAGTAGAGTTTAATTACAACAAGCTCTCTCCAGCACCGCTGCAGCACTCACAGCAGAGCACGCAGCGCTGAAGTGTGCAACAGCCTGCTCGACAAGGTGTGCTGCGCTTTGGCAGCCCGGCYTTGGAGACGGCTGCTGCTGGAGCTTGGAGAGCCCGCAGAGACCACTCTGGGGGCTCAGAGGAGCCAGCCTGTGCTGGGGGCCCAGCTTTGGATCATTATGGTAACGGAGCTCACGAGCAGGGGACGCTGGAGAGGTGTGGGATGGTTTCACCCGGGATCGCTCGGGGTGTCTGSAGTGTGCAAAAGCAGTAGCTGGAAAGCTGGTGGTTACAGAGAGCTGCGGCTGACCGTGTTCCAAGGAAAACACAATAAGCAGTAAACCCGATGGAATGCGAAAGAAATTCATACCTTGGTGAACCGTAAACAGAATCACGGATGATAAAATTTAATCAAAATGTAACATTGCCTTCGGGATTCAGATCCAGTGTCTTTTGATGATTAGCAGGATTATCAAACGTGGATGCTCTGTTGAATACCATAATGTTGTAATGTTGCACTCTATGGGACATCAATGCCAGAAATAATTTAACACCTGCACATAAATCATTTTGCAATTATCTTTTGGGAATTATTTTATCTTAATCTTTTTATTTTGTTCCAAATAAAATTAGAGAGGAACACTGAAAGATGACACTAGGTGAAACAGAGGAAGGATAGGAACACTGTCAGGTTATATAAACTAAGCTAAATGTCTGTTTTCCATTATTTAATTTTTAGATTGACATGCAGCTTTGGCTAAGGACTGTAAAACAGAATTGGTTTGTGTGTATGTACRTATAGTTAATTAAATGAACCTTTAGCACAGCAGTATTGAAAATATATGTACTGCACTCTTTAGCATTAACAGCAGGGATATTAAGGCTGGAAAACCTTGAGCCTGTTGATCCTCCTTTCCCTAAAGCAAAACAGCCACCTAAGTTTGGGATTTAGAAGATTATCAGTCAGAAATTACAAAAAACTATTCTCTGATCAGGGAACAGAAAAGAGACAAACTTAATTCTTCCTCGCCTTGGGAGGAGCTGGGGGTACAAACCCTGAGCAGTCGGGGAGGCAAACCGCCCCAGGTGACCTTTCAGAGTGGTGCTGAGGGAGTCCCCGATGTTCATGGAAACTGTGGCTAAATCCCCACCGGCTCCTCTGAAAGCCCAGCCCCCGATTTTGGGAGGGTGTAACCATGGGCTGTACTTACAGAGCAAAATAAGATAGGAATAAATTATTACATTTCGGTGCGCTTCGATTGTGTTTCAGTATCTGAGCGGCTTTGTCTCAGCAGTGTTTTGAAAGGRAATTCTTGACACCCCATTGCAAACAACTTTGCTTTCTGCTCTGAATCATCAGTGGGTAGTAAAATCTACCAGTGTGTGATGGTCACATTAATGGTAAGAAAGCAAACTGTAAAAGCAACAATGTAGATGTCACTTTGTGTTAGGCCAAAAGAATGACAGAATGCCTCGCTCACCGAGAGTCAACAGCCAGTGGGCCAAGCTCTGCCCCGACAGATTCTCACGTGAGCTCCTGCAAACACATGAAATACCAGCGACTGGTTGACGTTTTTACAGAAACCCTTGTCGTTTTCTGTACCCGTTTGTCGCAGGGAAGTTTTCCCCTGGGTGCGGGAGGGAGCGCAGGCCGGCTGTGCGACGGGAAGGGGCCTGGCTCTCCTTCCGATGTGCAAACAGCAGCTAAAAACTGAGCCTTGGTGAGGCTTTTAAATCAGAAAAAAGGAAAGGAAAAAAATTCRCTGGCCAAAATACTAATTTTCAAATAATGCAAGGGGTGAAGTTAAAGAAGTAATTTAAGAAACACTGTGAGCTCTTTGAATGGGAGTTCTCTGTGGAGGTGACAAGGAATAACCCCTAGTGAACAGCACAGCCTTTGCCTTAAGGCTGTGTTCTTGGTCAGAATTTGACCAAACCTGGAAATTCTTAAAGATGGAAATAACTATGCTATTTTTGTGTGATTCAGGGATTTATTTTATTATTTATTCTTCCTAGAATATTTCCATACTTGTATGTCCCTTCCAGCTCAGGATATGCTGTGGTTCCATGATTCATACAAATGCCTCAGTCTTGTCTTGGAAGAATTGCATATTTCTGCCCATGAGAAAATCTTCAATAGAGACATTTCAGTAGGTCTGAGCTTGGAGGAATAGATTTTTGGAAGTGAAAGGGAAGAAAAGTTTTGGTGTAGGCATTTGCCAGGCTGGACAATGTTATGTTTAGACACTTTACGTGTCTCTGATGGGTCTGTACACAGGGCTCTAGCAAAACCACACACTAAGCAATCAAATTTTCAAAAATGCAGAATACTTTGTTAAATAAATATCAGCAATGCTACAGACTAAACACAAAAATATTTTGGTGTTTTGGTATGGTTCGTTGGTTTTTTGTGTATATTTCTCTGCTGTTAAAGTTGTAATACATGTACACAGGAGTGCTGTTATAAAATTTGGCATATTTTATCTTAATTTCTGATTAGTTTTCCAATCAAGTGATCTTCAGTAATATTTCCTTTATCTAAGTCTTTCAGCAACTATTATGGAGTTTGCTCCCCAGTACTGAGCAGGTTGGAGCKGCTTACCTTTGCAGTAATTGCTTTCAAATCTATTTAGATACAAACATTGATGCTTCTACGTCTTCCAGYCTGGAGAAGGGTTCCTGTGCTTCAGGCCAGCTGAAAAAGCAAGCTTTAACAAAAATCATTGTACCTCCCTGTGCTGCTTCTTCTCTTCAATACCTGATCCATGAATTATTGATGCAGGCTGGGAGAGCTGGAGGTGCTCACCTGGAGAAGGGAAGGCTCCAGGGAGACCTCAGAGCCCCTCTCAGTGCCTAAAGGGGCTCCAAGAGAGCTGGAGAGGGACTTGGGACAAGGGGTGGAGGGACAGGACACAGGGAATGGCTTCCCACTGCCAGAGGGCAGGGTTAGATGGGATATTGGGAAGTTGTTCCCTGTGAGTGTGGTGAGCCCTGGGAAGGTGTCTCTGCCCATGGCAAGGGTGGAACGAGATGGGCTTTAAGGTCTCTTCCAACCCAGCCCATTCTGGGATTCTGTGATTATGTCATGAAACATAAAAATTCAACCAAAATAGTCAAAAATGCAAAACGAACATTCATATATATTATCTTTTTAAAAGTAATGTTTGTTCTGTTTCAGATTCTTTTGTAGTTTCCAGTGACACAATAGAGATGTTGTAACAGCCAGAGCAGACTGAAGAAGTGATGCTCAGCCCATCTGTTCCTTGTCCCACTGGAAGCCTTTCCCCACCCTTCACGGGAAGGGGAAACTGTAGGCTGAGGCACCTCTTGAGCACTTTTGCTGAACCCTGGACGATTTCGAGGGTTGGATTCCTCATAGAAATATTGTATCACTGAGAAATAGAGATAGGGGATCTCCTTATACAGAAAATTGAATGTACCCCTGGTTTCCTTTAAAGTTCTTTGCCTTCACTATATGACACAATGTATGTGGCAGTAAAATTCAGTGTATAAAGGGGGAGAATGTTTTAATAAGGCTCATAATAGTGATTCTCTCTCATCAGTTACAGATTTTAAGAGGAAGAATGTAACATCAACCTAACCACTATTAACATAAGTTATGCAAATCTATGATCAGGGATAGAATCATTATGCCACACTCAGTATAAAGTAAAAGCAGAGAAAAGCCTTTTTAATTTGAAATGGAAATTAAACTAAGAGAAAGATGCTCTGTACCCATGGGATTTCTTCACAGCATTAGTGCATGAATTAAGAGGCTGCTTCAAATTTTCTRTATCCCACTAGGATTTTGACAATGTCTCAGTTTACTACCAAAATGTCTACACCGAACTTCTAGCACAGGCTTCACTGTCAAGATTTGGTTTCCCCACCATCATTTACATTCCCACTAAATTTTAGGGGCACTGTAGTTTGGAAAAATGGTGGTTGAGGTTTGAAGGGCGTCTGACTGACCCCTGAAACATCTCCGAGCAGTACTTGAGGAAAGCAGCAAAGGGACTTAAGAACAGAACTGAAATTCCCTGGRTTCCTCTCATTTGCCACTCTCTCATGTCACTCACCTTCCATGTACATTTTCTCCAAGTGTTCTCATGACTTCAGTGTTTGGTACTGAATTTGAGGCTCTGGCAAGAGGGGTTGTGGTAATTCCTGCGTTGCAGCACGAGGTGATACCATCCCCTGCTCTGTCGGGTTAAAAACAGAAAGGAAACCCCTCTTTAGAGAAAAGCAAAATTCTAAATTTAAAGCCAATTCTTAAGATGTTGCTCCACTTGCTTGTTTAAAAGGTGATTGTAACACACAGCTGGTTCCTGAGACATTCTGTGTTTCCCAGGTAGCCACTGTATGAGYGTTTGGGGTTTTTTATTAGCTTGGGATTTTTTTCTTTGGTCTGTTATTAGTACAAAATAAATTATACAGAAAAATCATGTAAAATCGTGGCTATCCTCTTTCTGCTTTTATACAGTTCTTGAAAGAAGGTCTAGYCAAATATTTAAGTTAGTTGCCAGAATGCAAGACAAATAAGCAATCTTCTCTGTTTKGGGCCAGTTTGTGCCTGTTTTATTGCTTAATTATTTTCCAATTAAATTGCAGACAAACTCATACTGAAATGATATTATGAAAGAATGCAGAAAGGTTTCAGCTGGTTAAGCTTGCAAGGTCTCAGCACCGGAGAGACTCTGTTATCAGCTTAAGAGTGTCTGGATCGGAGTTGTAGGTCAGCTGTGGTAGCAACTTGTGAACGTGTTCTGTGGAGTTTCAGGTGCTTCGAGCTYTGTTGGAATTGCCAGGATGTCACTACAGCTTTTTATGGAGATGATGTCCCTGTAGCTGGTGATTTTTCGTTAAAATCAGCAGATAGGGAGGCTCTGGAGCTGTTATTTGTGGGGTTGTTATTCAAGGATGGAGATTTCAGTGTGTTCATATCTGCAGTGATGCTTCTGACACACGAATCAAAGTCCAGCCTTGGGGCAGGTTTCTCAGCACTTGTTTAGATTTCATTGACTTTAATATGCAAATGACTCTTACTTAATAGATGGAAATGAAGGCAYAGGAATATCACTTCGAACCATTCCTGGGAGCTGGTCTTGCTGAACAGGAAGGATTCTTAGAGAAGTCCCCTCCAAAGGCAGAGCAGAGCTCCCTGAGCCTGCCCCGGTTGTTCCCGTGGAGCTCCTGGGTTGTACTGCAGGCTCCCAGCTCTGGGAAACACAGCAKTTTGTACTCCAGGCTCCCAGCTCTGGGAAACACAGCAGTTTGTGCTGCCTGCAGCGTGCCAAAGGCAGCAGGGCTGCTCTCGAAATACCAGCCCTCCCCGAGATGTGCCTGGGCAGCCCTGGAGTGTGTTTGTACTGATTTAGCAACTATGTGAGGCAGCAGCAGGGCAGTGGAGAGCTCTACAGAGSTGAAGGGTTGCACAGGGAGGAGATGGGTGACCTCAACTTCACAGTTCACCTGGGCACCATCCTGGACATGGAGTTGTCTCTTCAGACTTCCTGGAAAACCCCATCAGATAGGAGCGACTGGTTTTGGGGCTGGTACTCTGCCCCCCTGGACATCTGCCCAAATTCTTCCCTACTTTACCAACTGCCAGTGTCTTTTGTCAATCCATCCCATATCCTCCAGCCTAGGCGGGGATGGAGMAGGGAGAAGGGAAAGGATCATGCAGAAAAATCACTGCATGAATTGAAAGCTTTGAAACTAATAATGGTCCTCTCCCTGTGACATCTGCTACCTAAACAAAGTTCTCTCAGAGTGCACACAGGCCAGGAAGGGTAGCTACAAAATATCTCTGCCTGGGCTTTGGGTTTTCGCACATGTTTGGTTTGAGGCAAGGGGGTACATGAAGAGAACCACAGAAAGGTGTACTTAGTCAGGATACATTAGGTTCTTGAATCATTAACACCAAAGACATTTTGAAGTGTTAGCTTCCAACTTAAGGAAAAGTTTAAGTAAATTGCATGTAAAATATTCCCATATTTATTCTACAGTGAAGTGTTGCCTCACTTGACTGTAAGAATGCACTTCTTGAAAGAGAAAGCTAAACTGAACTGGTTTCATTTACCATATCTGTGAAAGCGTATCACATTTCTCTCTCTTTTCCTGGGAGAAAGCAGAAGGAAAAGCCTTGATTGCAGGTTAAACAGTGTGTGTCCTCTAACTGCTGCACCAAAGTGTTTCTCATGTGCTTAATGCATTTACTTTKAATCCAAAGCCTGGAGGTTTACCTCTGCGAGCCCTGAAATGAAAGCACACTTTGGTGACGAAGAAGGCATTTGCCTTCAGGTCGGGAGAAATTGAGGCTCACGTCACCTCGGCGCGATTGGAGCTGGATGCGCCGCTGCCCCGGGGGCGTGCAGCAACAGGCAGCAGCCGGGGACACGGCCAGGGCACTCTCTGCCTCTGCGGAACGCGGCTCTGGCGCGGTGAAAATCCCTCCAACAGGAATTATAAAGATCATCATTATTAAGGAAGCAAAGGATAGAAATATTTGGGAGCCTCGTTACGGCGCTTACGGTGCTCAGAGTGTGGGCTGCGTGCGGTGGCGTAGAAATGAATTATTTTTAATGGATACAAAATTAAAGGTCAGTCTTAGGAGGGAGGCTCAGTTTAAGGGAATTTTACCATGCTTATAGGCTGGCAGAGTTTGCGCTTCAATTAGTGTAAGTCTGCAGAATCAGGCTTCTAAACTGCAGTGGTACCAATTATTAAATCCAGGCAGTAGTGTTAACACCTTAGCCCTCTACCTGGCCAGGCTAATTAGCAAAGTAATARCACCATGATAGTTCCAGAGTAGAACTGAATCCTTGTAATAATTTCTAGACCTGTTTCCATATTGATATCTTACTCGTTCTTTTTCTGTTCCCTCCCCTTTCTTTCCYTCCCARTAGTTTCTGGAAGGACTCCCCATCCCTGGAAGTGTCCAAGGCCAGGTTGGAYGGGGCTTGGAGCAACCTGGGGTAGTGGAGGSTGTSCCTGCCCATGGCARGGGGTGGAACTGGAAGAGTTTTAAGGTCCTTTTCAACCCAAACCMGTCTGGGATTCTGTGATTTGAGTCATAGAATAGAACCACATAATCAACCAGGTTGGAAAAGACCTCTAAGATCATCGGTTCCAACCATTAACCACCACTAAACCACATCCATTYGAACAGCTGGAGGTGGATGGAAGCACCTCTTTCCTTTGGGTAGGGCAAAAGTGATCCTTGATCCTTTCAGATATTGACTGCAGCGTGAGCGTGCTCTGAGTTCCCCGTGCCTGGTTTCTGTAGGAATGTTGGGGTGTCTCCATGTGCACGAGGTGTGTGTAGATCTGCTGTGAATGCTGCAGTGAGATGCACTTGTGCCCACGGAGAAGCTTCTGGAGAGTGCCCCTAGCACAGGCAAGGCCAGGAATCTTTGTGGTTTGGAGGGATGGAGTGAAGAGAGGGACTGCTGGACCCCACAGAYCCTGTGCCCTGCTCAGAGCCATTGCAGAGCTTGGATAACCCACGGCAGGGCTGTGGTCCCTCTGTAGCCAGCTCTGGGGCCGGTGGGAGGTGGCAGCGGGGTCAGCAGGACCTTTTGTCTTGGTGACAGAGGCTGCTCCGTCTCCTCTGAGCTTGGCAGCTCTCAGGGCCCACATCTGCAGGGCCTGGGGCTGCCTCTCCCGGCAGTGGTGTCGCCCGTCAGTTCCCCAAAGGGAGCTCCCGGCCCCTGCTGAACTCCTCTGACCAGGCACTGCGAGACTCGGCCCCAGCAAAGGGTGCTGGGGCTCTTTAGGCTCCTCTCAAGGGCATGAAGTGATACAAAGTCCTTGAGTCGTTATACCAAACACTTTCAGAGTATGTTTTGGGATTGAGAAGTGCTATTGAGAAAGAATGTAATGCTCACAGTTGCAACTGAGGAATGACTGCATGATTCCGGGTATAAATACACTGAAAGACAAGGGCTCTACAGTACCCTCAAGGCATGTAAGTTTTTATGCTCAGTGATTAGGGATTGGTCTTTTAATAAATGAGAASATACAGTTTATAACTTCCAAAGCTCCCTCAAATGCAATTTAAAGATGTCTTATCAATATTTTTGCAGATAAGAAAGCACATCACTTATTTGATCTGCTCTTTAAAAACCCAAAGGCTGGCCTTTCTACCCAAAGAATAACAGGGCTGCATTATTTTTGTCAAAAATAAGGGGAAGCTGTACGAGGAGCAGCTGAGGGCACGTGGTCTGTTCAGCCTGGAGAAGARGAGACTGAGGGGTCTCCTGGGGTCTCCTCAAGCTTCCTCATGAGGGGAAGAGGAGGAGCAGGGTCTGATCTCTGCTCTCTGTGAGCAGGGACAGGACCCAGGGAATGGCTGGAGTTGTGCCARCCTCCAGGGTCAGGCTGGAGATCAGGAAAAGGTTCTTCCCSCAGAGGGTGGTGGGCACTGACCAGGCTCCCCAGAGAATGGGCACGGCCCCAAGGCTGCCAGAGCTCCAGGGGCATTTGGACAACACTCCCAGGGATGCACAGGGTGGGACTGTTGGGGTGTCTGTGCAGGGCCAGGAGCTGGACTCAATGATCCCTGAGGATTTTTCCAGCTCAGGATATTCTATGACTCTATGAAATCCATGCAAGGGTGTACAGCCATACCCCTCAGCAAACTGGAATAGGTCAGCCTTCAAATACATTTGTGTAAAGCCAGTCAAGATGGTTGTCCAATGCTTTTTATTGTAAAGTAAATGCTTCCATAGCTTGTTCTTCGTGTGGGGAAAAYGAACAGTGAAACAATAAAAGTGGGAGCCTGGAGGGTGCAGGAATGTGAAGCAGAAGGCTTCACAAGATGCAACGAATGAGAACAATAATGTTGATCCTTTCTAATTCTGACTTAAAAGTTCCATAAGAAGTGAACATTTGGGGCTTGAAACCCTTTTTAAACCATTGTACTCTTGCCTTAGTAACATTGCCCTACTGAATTTCCATGGAAAATGTCTTGATGTATTTCAGTTCTGGGAGCCAAAGGGAGAGCTGTCTGTCTGTCTGTCTGTTCTTCCTCTGCAGGCTCCTCATCCCTCGGCTCCAGAGGTGTGGGAGAACAGGGTGCAGAGGCATCTCAGCACAGAACYCACCCACGGGCTCAGGGGCTCCTGTGCCAAACACAGGGATGTGCTTTGCTGGGCTGGGCCAGCCCACAGACCTGGGCATCTCCAGGGGCCTCACCCAGCTCCTTGTCAAAGATGGGAACAGAAATGCCAATTAGATGCTCTATAAATCCTGAGCTGCTTCAGAAGCAGCAGGGACAGCAGATCTAGAGAGGGGATTGTCCCCCTCTATTCCACCCTCCCGACACCCCAGCTCTGGGGCCCCAGCATTAGAAGGACAYGGAGCAGCTGGAGCGAGTCCAGAGGAGACCATGAAGATTCTCCAAGAGCTGGAGCCCTTCTGCTCTGGAGCCAGGCTGGGAGAGCTGGGGTGTCCAGCCTGGAGAAGAGAAGGCTTTGGGGAGAACTCATTGCAGCCTTCCAGTACCTGAAGGAGGCTGCAAGAAACCTGCAGAGGAATTGTTTACAAGGGATGGAGTGACAGGACACAAGGAATGGCTTCCCACTGCCAGAGGACAGGGTTAGATGGGATATTGGGAAGGAATTCTTCCCTGTGAGTGTAGTGAGGCCCTGGCACAGGTTGCCCAGGGAAGCTGTGGCTGCCCCATCCCTTGAAGTGTCCAAGGCCAGGTTGGACAGGGCAGGGAGCAACCTGGGATAGTGGAAGGTGTCCCTGCCCATGGCAGGGGTGGCACTGGATGGGCTTTGAGGTCCCTTCCAACCCAAGCCATTCTGTGACTCTGATAAATATTTGTACTTGTGGATTGCCAGTCAGTGTTTGCTAAGGCACAGGTGAACTGAGGTTAATAAACAGTAATTTAGCATGAGCTCGAGCTCAAGCCTAGCAATGCATCTGAAGAGATGAAAAGGGAGTAAGTCTTGGATCTGCTGTGGGGAACAATATCACAAACAAGGAACCCCCTGAAGTTTGAGACCTCAAAAATTCACTGTAGAGCGAATCTTCAGTGTAGCAAACAAGTCTCTATTCAGAGAAAAATGCAAGAGTAGCAGTGCAGTGCCCTAGCAGTGACTGGGGAAAAAAATACCTAATTGGTAGTTCTGTGGTTAATTTCCATGGAAAATGCATTTATGTATTATACTGTGGACAACTTTGTCCTTAAAATCTGTCTCACCTGTCTTTGTCTTGTTGCCCAGTTGGCCTTGCAGGATGGTGTGTGGAGCTCCATTCTCCCTGTGCTCCAGCAGGAAGTGTTGGGTTTACGTCTCTGGATCAGTGCAGGATGCAGTGAGCTGTGAGAGCATCTGCCAAGCTACAGAGCTCTTCAAATGTCAGCTGGCTTCTTATCTGGCTGCGCTTCAGGCACTCGTGCTTCCAGGGTATATTAATTTCTCAAGTCAGATTTTTGCCCTCTGTTTTGAGGTTCTATCCTTTAGAATTCCTGAACTCTTTCCAAAAATGTCAGCCCCGCCCCAGACAGACCTATCTTTTAGGTAGCTCTGCCCTTTCTCCACGAAGGGTTGGGAAGGCCTGTGCAAAGCAGGGGTGGATCCTGTTTCCCCTGCACTCTGCAGTGAGGCTGCACTGCTGACACCCAGCTCTGCAGGGCATTCCTGGCCTGTCTCACCAGCGCAGTCRGAGTTGCTGTCACTGCAGGAACTMGTTCTGCAGAGACAGGAGACACTCATTTTTTGCAGCCGCAACAGATTGTCTCAATTTATACTAAATATTGTCTTTGGAAGATGTCTGACCACTCTAGGAGTCCATTTCTGATCAACCAGTGCACCTGCCCCAAATCCTGACCCTTCCCGAGGCTCAGSTCTGGTGCTGCAGCTCCCTGACAAGTGCTGCTGTGTCCATTCTCTGCTGTGCAGAGCTGGGATTGTTTCAGTAGGATTTGCATAGCTCTTGCTCTTCCCAGCTGAAGGCAACCTTTGAGGAGAGCTGTGTGCAATTCCCTTTGGTTAGACATGTAGTAATGAAAATGTGCTGCTGCTTTGCCTTCGCTGGGAGTGGACGATGAGTGATGCACGTCAAAGGAGCAGATCATTGCCTTTAATATGCTCCAGTAAAAGTATAAAATTAATCTTTTCTTCTGCTGATAAGAATTACCTCATGCAGAGATTTCTCTTTCAGACATTTCTTACTTTTATAACACATCCAAAAGTCTTTAAAGTGCTCCCTCTTATTTTTTCTTCAGYCCAGCCTCACAGAGCTCCTTCACCCAGCAATTATTCTTGGTCCCATGGGATGCAGCAGCATCCTGTGGCACAGAGCATCCCTGCTGAAGGGCCACATTTCCTGGTGCACATTTCCACTAGCCCAGGGCTTGGAAATACTGGCAGCTATCTGTAAAATCCGGGTTGAAAATCAGTCCCATAAATGTGGAGGCTTTCTATTACCTTTGACTAACAAAAGTACATCAGGGAGAACCTGAGGCATAAACCTTGTTTCCATAAAATAGTCTCGTGCGTTTCTGCAGAGGTTTTGTGCACTGTGAAGGTCGATGGCATATCTCTGTCTTCTGGATTAGAAACCATAAATGAGCAGAAGAAATAAAGAGCAGAGTGGTGCAGAGAAGGTGGGGTTTGGTTCCCTGTTCCGCACAGATACCCCAAGGTGCTCCTATGGGACTCGCAGGGATTACTCTGCCAGCCTTTGACTTAAGAAGTGATTTTTTGTCAGGGAGAAAATGACGCTCTGCCCCCATTTTAGACAAATACAAAAAATTGCCAGCAGGTGGCATGCAAAGGGTGCGAGTTCCCAGGGCTTTTTGCTCCGGTGGGGTTTTCCCATAAGAGTAAAATTAAATRGGAGTTTAGAAGGTGGTGCAGTGAGAGGCGCAGCTGGTGGCTGCTGCCCCACCCTGAGGATCAGCCTTCCTTCTCCTGCCTCCAGAGGAGCACTGCAGGAGTGCTGCGGGATGGGGTGGGATGGGGAT